>CM035412.1:111688859-111701359 GCA_020310875.1 Ceratopteris richardii | reverse complement strand
TCAAGGGAAGTCAGTCACACGGTTACCAACAGTATATGTCTAAGTTGGAATGTGGAAAAGTTCATATGATTAGAGCTTGTGAAGCCTTTATCGATTGATCTAGCACATGCATCTTCAAGATTAGTATAGGAGAAATCTCTAATGGAGATAATTTTTTGATGCAGTGTAAAGTGTGAAAGAGTTGTGCGCACATGTTCTGGGATAACAACAGTTATTCTAGTTGTTCCCTACATTGTAATTGTTGTTGTGCTTAAGCAAAGTCTACTTTCTTCCTAGCTCTAATGTAGATGCAGAAATTGTTTCAACTCACAATACATTGAGAAGGCACAGTAATCCAATATGGAATCCAGCAATTGTAGCATATTGCTTCATGAACTGATTATCCCAAAGTTATGCCTTATTCATAGCAAGCATACGGGTTAATATGAATTAATCGCCTGAATTAAATGACTTACAATGTTAGCTACTTAGGTTGGGATTTAGTTTTAGAATTTCCTAAAATCGTTGTCTTGATGGTATCCACATGGGATGTCTCTATTTTGATATTATTGTTGTCTATATGATTATTCAACATAGAGATAAAAAATCCATGCTCTATGCTGCAGAAAACATAGCACAGATGTTTGATCAATCTTGCAATTAAGTCGTGCGCATACAATTAGTTTGCAGTTGATAATAGAAACCCATTTTGGTTTTTGTTCAAAGGTACATATTGATGCTTGGATGAACACATTTTGTAGGGATACTAGCACTCTACCCCTTCCATGTACCATCGCTACCTGTTAACTCCTCTTATAATATTTAGATGTTTCCTACTTTAGGCCATCCTTCCTAAGCACATCAATCAGAGAGCGCTACCCATAACTCTCCAGGGGGGCAGAGAGATCAGCTCTCTCTCTCGCACACACACCACAGACTCTCTCTCTCTCTCTCTCGCACACACACCGCAGACACGACACATACCTCTGTCTCTCTCTCTCTCTCGCTCGCCGACGTTCTGAGTAGACGATTATACACGTTCTGAGTTGCAGATGATTATACACGTTCTGACGTTCAGACAAGCGGACGTTCTGAGTTTGCAGATGATTATACACGTTTTGACGTTCTGACAAGCGGACGTTCTGAGTTTCATGAGTTAGCTTAAATTGATAAGTGCATGACATGTTGAATCAAAGAGGGTGACATATGTTGTATCTACCTAAAATATTAAGGCAGGTTTGACAAAAGTAATTTTTCGGCTTACCTAAGTGAGGAGGAAGAGTTGTAATTGGGGATAAGATGATACGAAGGTCTCAGTTGTGGGTCTTGTGTTTGGTTGTGGGAAGTAAAAACATCAACATCAAGTTCCCCAAGCAACACCTTTATAGGCCCAAGGGAATAGGCTTGATCTATAAGGGCTTATTATGAATAGGGAAGTCACTGCGAGAGAATGAAACTTACAAGTTTTGTTTGTCCAATCAAAGAGGCCTAGGGAAAAAAATTCCCGCGAAGTGTTGGAAATAGAAGAAGTGATCCTCTACGCTATAAAAACTTTCAAGAATCTAGTCATATGCATAGCCAATGTCCTTGTTATAGGACATACTAGTGAGATGCTAGTAATTTATGTCTCGATATGAGAAAGAATATTAAGGAAGGAACATGTGGATCACGGTGCTGATTTCAATTATACAGATAAAAGTTTTCTACTTGTATGTTGAAGATTATTTGACCCATGGACTTTTACATGGATATTTATGATAATAATCGAGTTAAATGTTTGGCTCTTATGCAATAGTACTTGAAAATGAACATGCTAGGTAAAGACGAGTTTTTGGACACACATATCATGAGGGCTATAAAGGATTGGCACCTAAGCCTCATGGAACTATTTTTTGACAGACCTCGCTCTAAGAGGATCCCCTAGGAGCATGTCGACAGGTTGGGAAGAATGAGTTATCAAAGCTAACTCAAAGCAAATTCTTTGAAGATCATCTAATCTCTGCAACAATGTATCTTGGAGTTTCTCCTCTTGCAATAGAACGTGAGGAAGAGGTGATCAGACATATAAAAACTTTGGAACTACTTGTGGTTTCTGTCACTAGTGAGAGTACATGGATCTCCTTACTCCCATCATACACTATGATAAGATCATATACATGATATCTCTTGATCTCATCCAACAAGAAGAGGACAGATTTGTAAAACTTTTATTTGCGCTCCCTAGTTTCTTTTATAATGAGAACAGGCTTTAGATCGTTGGAAGTCCATATGCGGAATCGAGTTGAAATATTATTCTAGATGCTTTTTATGCAAAGAAACACCTCCGATTATCACATAAAATATCAAAACCTTAGAGTTCCTCCTATCACATATATTCATTTTCTTTGGTGAGAATGCTAAAAATCACGAGGTGGAGCCTTTATTTACAATACTAAGAGATGAAATCTATGAAGGAGGAAGCAACCCATGCAAAGAAGAGTTAAGAGTGAAGAAGGCAATGGATCTTAATGGAAGATTACAAAAAAGGAGAACACTATTGAAGTATCAATTTGGATTACATTAGACACTCGAGATGTGCAGGAGATATGGAGTTTGGAAGGCATTCAAAATTACGCTGAGTTCTTTGCCTTGAGGAAAGCTCTAGAATTGTGTGTGCTAAAGGAATCTAAGTTAGTATGATCGCAAAGGAACTCTCCTCTAAATTTGAAAGAATAGCAAGCACATGGAATTGTAATAACAATAGTATCAATTTCCATCTCTTTTTGATTATGAGGTTGATAAATAAATTTAATGCTTTCTCAACATAGTTTTAATTTAGTTAAGTTTCAAGAAAGGGGATTTCCATTGAACAAGGTCTTCCTCAAAATTCCAAAGATTTGGTAAAACTATACTGATACAAGAACCTCTAAAAACTATTGATAGTCTTCTTCCTTTTGAATATAAATGGAGTCTATATGTGGTAGGCCCATTACCGTGCACAGTTAGAAGATAATCATTCATAATAATGACCATAGATTAATTAATATGGTGGCATAAGGCAAAAGTGATCACCAAAATCAATGCGAGATAGACCAGTTACTTCGTCTTTGAGTTTATATGTTAGTTAATTCGTCCTTGAGTTTATACGTTGTAGACTAGATATGAATATATCTTCTTTTTGTTAAAATGTTTTAAGTTTTCAATAGACAAAAAATAATATTAGTTGATGAACTTCTTTAAAAAAACACCAAGGAGAATATGAATAAACAAAGAAAAGCATTCAGCCTTGAATTTTTTCAAAATATGAAGTCTGTTATTATCCAATTCAATAATAATAGGTCAATTATACACTATTTGATATATCAATAAATGCTCATAAAGTAAATATCATCCTATTAATATGACAAATCATCCTAACTTTATGAATTTAGAGCTCACAATTTAATATATTAAACAATAAATATATTCAATTTGGTCCCAGGTCACTTGTTCAGGTGGTTGGGCCACTCGCCTCTTGAGGCGGGGACGATGCTTCAACCCCCATCAACACATGTAAGGGACATGTTTAACATGAAAAGTTGTATCTTGTTGCTGATGTGCCACCGTTTGTCCTTCTTCGCGATAGTTGTGATCGCAATTTAACCCAGCTATGTAAACCCTTATTCTTGTGGGATAAGGTGGGTCCCACAGATACTATGCCCTTCCTTATACAGTAGGACCGGAGGAGTAGGCCTCGGCTGAACCTCCATTTAAAAAAAAAAGCAACCACATGAATTTAGATCTAGTTTAACAATACTATGTGGTTGCTATCTAATTTGAACAGTCCCAAAAATATGTGGTGTTTAAAAACACCAATAAAATACATGATTTTCAAATATTTTAAAATCATTTATATCGTTTCTTAATATATTGTTCAAGTACATAATATGTTTCTCTATCACAAGGTCTCTGATTTACAATTGTATTGCATGTATAAGAACGTCTGTTCTTTGAGCAAATCCATCCATAAAGCCAAGGAATCATTGTTTTGGATAAAAAGTTTTCCAACTCCTCCGATGATTGCCTCCACAGCATCGGTAGAATTACATAAGTGCCTTTCATATTCCAAATCACATGATATAATGTATCATAAAAAATAATGGTATCATAAACAATAATGGTATTATTTCCAAATTGTATCCAAGTTTTTATGATGCACAAACTTATATCCGATACGGATATCAGTTTTTTGGCATGCACCCTGACCTGCTATAATATGAAATCTTTGATGGTGTTTTGGATATCAGTTACAAGATTTGGAGAGGATTCTGAGAGCTTTTTTGGGAGAATCTTGAGGATCCAAACATACATACATGTATTGTGGCTGTGGACATGGCTTTAGGGCAAATAATTCACATGGCTTTATAAAAAATAAGAAATCCCCCCCCCCTCCCCCCAGGCATCATCAAGTGCTCCTTTTGATCAACAACAAGCTTAAACCCAAGTGGGCCCCACATGAGGGTGATGAGAGAGTGATTAACCTTCTTTGTAATGCCATCCAAACTCTATAAAAGCTACTCCTGCTCTGTGGGATTCGAAGGATCCCGTGGGCACTAATCCCCTTCTCTTGTACTTTTCTTTTAATTAATTGAAATCTGGGAGACTAGGCTAAGGCCGAACTTTCTTTATTTAAAAAAAAAAAAATATTTGTAATCAGCTGTAATGGGCTGTAATCAACATGTGTAGTCATACGTAACTTTGGTTGTTGGGATGTCTGGCATAAGATTGTGAGCTGTTTGAGCCCTTGCGAACTACACTCTCCACATGCTTTTGTACGTTCCTCTCTTCATCCACGAATGTTTTGTATTTAGCAGATACATTCAAGCTTTCAGATTCTTACGCAAAAGAATCCTACATTTTACGTGCAGACAAATGCTGCAACCATTGGAATTGCACTCTTCTTTGTGGAGCTCCGGTAGTTCTGTTTCCGCGAATGGCAAGGTAATGTAACAGTTTCGTACGAACGACTCTAACGTGCCCCCTCCCTTTCTACTCCATGTTCGCTTTACAAGCCTACATTTCCCTTTCTACTCCCATGCTCGCTTTCCTCACGAGAATATTATCCTCACGCTCACAGCATCTTCATGTTATGAAAAGAAACCACAGCTTACTATTGTTGTCGTTTTGTGTCGCTGAAACGGATTATGTACACGCCTGCTATTTGATTCTGCTTATCTCTACATTGTTTTAAATTTGGAGAGGATTCTGAGAGCTTTTTTGGGAGAATCTTGAGGATCCAAGCATACATACATGTATTGTGGCTGTGGACATGGCTTTAGGGCAAATAATTCACATAAAAAATCTTGGAATTGATCAACAAATGAGTTTGGGAAAAACCTCTTCTCTCTTTTGAACATGCATGGCCACACTCACTACCACAACACGCTTCATCAAAGGTAGTCCGAAGATGCTTTTGAGTTGTCTTTAACAAGGACCTAAATGTGTTCTAATGGAGTAAGATAGTGTCTGGTGGTGCCTGCAAACTTTTGGACCCATACACACACATGCCATATGTATACACATGCATACCCACATATAGATGTTTATACACACACACACGAACACACGAAACATGGAGTTTATGGTAAGTGCATGCATATAAACACACTCGTATGTAGACATAGGCTAGTTTCTCATATGGTGCCATTCAATTTGGGCAAGGTGAAAGATTTGATTGGATCGTGGGATTTTATCTTAAGCAAGAAAAGGAATGTTATCAGAGGTGGATTACATGGACTGTTTGAGGTTGACCATGAGATGCGATGTTCTAAACATGCTATTTAGCAAGAGGTGATAGACACGCATAATGTACTTTTGTTCCAAAATGTGCAGAGAATTTTAAAATTAATCATAGGATTATATCGGATATGTGAAGTTAACAATGAGATGAGGGGTTATCAACATGTCCAATTGGAAGAAGTGAGAAATCCACAATGCTTTATCATTCCAAAACATGTGGAAAATTTTAGAATTAACCATGAGTGCAAACAAGAGAGGTGAATATTTGATATCTGATTGAGGAGAGGATATGTTGGTCTCTCTTATGCTCTCTCTCTTTCTCCCATCAAGGAGTGTAGTACCAAGCAAGTCTGCTTAATGGTAAAGCTTTTACTTCTTGTCCCCTTTACTCTTATGGTATATGGACACCTATCTTATTCAGTGGTTTATGTTACTCATGCCATTGCCATTCAATCTCGAATGCCTCTATGAGTGGGTCATGTGGAAGTTATGTACATTTTAATTTATCTACTATTTCGTCTTGGTTTCTCTCAAGTTGGTGAGTGAAAGAGTGTTTCTCATGGCTTGCAGGCATCAGGGGAATACATGCCTCATGTTGCAGGCATCAGGGGGATATATGCCTCATGTAAGGGAGCATAATATTGATGCCCTTTGTATACCCCTTTCTTTTATGGCAGCTTTTTGAGATGATTTGATGGGGTTTTTCCCTCAATACATCTCTTTTGTGTATGGTCACTATCTTTTAACTGGTTTCTAGTCATCTCTGACCTCTACTTATTTTTACACCTTCAACAAATGTGTTAATGATAGGATTTGTTCACTCTTATCCCAAACATATCACCACTAGAAGGTGAGCCACTCGAGACTTGCCAAGATGAAACAGTAGGTGCCTATTAACATTTGAGTTTGGGCTCATCTTTACTTATTTGTGTACTATTTTGTTGTGAAATCGGATGTAGTATCAAGTGCAGAGCCATAATAGCTCACCATTTTATTTGAGGTTTGTGGAGTTAGATGTTTGGCCCAGTACAAGTGGACGGTTGCGTTTAGAAGCTTGTATTTTGGAGAGGAGCACTCATGCTGCAGTTTTTTTTTTTTTTTGGTTCCCATGAAGGTTGTTATATTAAGCGCATGAACGTTGTGTTTCTTCAAGAATGAAGGATGCTGTTGGATTTTTGTTGTTTATTGGAGAGGGGTGTGGATCTTGTTGGTTGGTCTACAAGGCTTGTGCCCTTGTTGCATTTTCCTCAAGCGAGTTCCAATTGCATGAGATGATGCTTTTGTCCCTTGAAAAGAGAATTTTGGTTGCATTGCTATCGTTCAGGACTAGAGTTTCTAATATATGTGTTTCTGTTTCATGCTTGAAAAAAAAAACTTGACTAAAATATGAACTAAGGTAAGTACTTAGTATTACATCTTATTTGTTTTTCATTGGGCGAGAGCTGGAATGCTTATCTTATAGAGAGGTATATGAACTAAGGTAAGTACTTAGTATTACATCTTATTTGTTTTTCATTGGGCGAGAGCTGGAATGCTTATCTTATAGAGAGGTATATTATTATCATGCTTTTCATCTCCCTCATAGAGGATGTGCTGATCCTAAGCAGAGATTTATCTTGGGAAATGTTGAGCATGCACTTATTGGGTGAGCTGTTTTTCGGATTTTTGTCTTCTTTAGTGTCTTGTGCCATAGTACTGGCAGAGGTGATTGTGATAGCATGGTTTTAAGGGGTTTGATGGTATGGTCCAGTCTTATGCATTCTTCTCAGTTTCAGCTTATGCTTTTCTATTGAGGTGAATCTCTTAAGTTATGGTTTATCGGACTTCTGGGTATGATTACCTGCTACCTAAATAAATGTGCAAAAACATAAGTATAAAATGAAATATGCTTTCTTCCATGTGGTCCTCAAGCCTTGGCTTCAATTAGACAAGGGCTTACAGCGTACAGTACAGTTGATTCTTCAAGGAACTCAAAAAGCCACAATCTTGTATGTTTTTGATACTGAATACGTAGACACATGATCTCCTGTATTTCATTACATAGAGCATAGCTGATTTCTCATGGTATCGAAAACGAATTTTATTTGAAGTTCTGAGTCATAGTGCAAGTTAATTGGTTTTTGCAGAAAAGTCTTCAGTTTTGATCAAACAGTTTGTATGTATGTACATATGTGCATACATATGCATGCATGTATGTATGTATGTATGTCATTATCAACATGATCATTTAATGTATCATCATCCAAATGTGAGGCAACATTGTGAATTATGTGTGTAGCAAATTCTTGATTAATCAAACCATCATCATAAAGAATTGTAACATGAATAGTTTTATCACAAGAAGTATCATCCATACATGGTTTAGTAGGAGAATATGCAAAGATATTATCATAAGGAGAAATCATCAAGGAATCATCATACATGGTTTAGTAGGAGAATATGCAAAGATATTATCATAAGGAGAAATCATCAAGGAATCATCATGCACAAGGCCAATAGATTCATCTTCAATTTGCGGTAAAGAACAATAAGTCAAATATGATAAAGCATCATGAACATGAAGAACTACTTCATTTTCTTCTTTCATGGATCCTTTTTCATCATGAAGATGTGGAGACAATGATGTCATATGTTCATCAATTCATTCATCTTTGAAGGCATATGTGTCATCATCAATAATGGTGGTGCCATCACAAAGGGAATTACGTTGATCTTGACAAGATATGGATGCTTTTGCATAACCCAGACATGCATTCATAAATGCACCCATTATTTCTAGCATGGTGCACAACATATGAGGAGCAGAACAAGTGGGATGAAAAGAAGAAGTTCCCCAAATTTTTTGAAGATCCAAAACATTCGAGTGAAAATTTTTAAGCTTTTCATGCAATGTTTTATAAGCATGTGCATGTGTTTGTGGACATAAACCAAAATATTCATTGTAATAGTGAACAAATCCCTTCTCCAAATCTCAAAACATGCATGAGTGTAGAAATCAAAATGAGGACAAGTAAAATATTCATAGTCATCAAACCAAGCCATATAATTAGACCCCGGGTCATAAATAAACTTTTACTTCACCTGTCTAGCATGCATTCATGGAATAATGTTGTGGCATGCTTGACGGACACATAACCCAACACCGAAGTAGAACAAAATTATCACAAAGTGTGCCCATGAATCCTGACTCCTGAGTTTAGCCTGCGCAGCAGCCTACGGTTGAGTCTTGAGTTGAAGAGACTCGAATCCCGAGTGTTTAGTGTTTTCGTAGAATACTGAAGTCTGCTCGCTACTGCTGCACCTGAGGGTGGCCACTGGAAGTCGGCATTAGGCAAGCAAGACGTGGATTACATTACTACTACATGCTACACTTTCTATATCGAGGCCTGAGGGTTCCGTTTTCCATCGACTTCATCTTCAGCAATGCACAATTGTTTTATGAGGTTAGTACACTGTATTGGGTTGCGCTGAACAGTTTTAGATGTTGTTGTACTTTTTATGAATGCCAGAATTCATGTGCGTACTCAGTACTCATCTGTGATAGGTATGATAATACTTTCTTGATGGCACTATTGCAAGAATGCCATATGATCTGACAACTCTCAAGCACTGTGGCTCAGAGGCTACACTCTCTTACGTGACTACAGTACAGTCTGGTCAAGTCTTCAAGAGATTATAAGATTAGATAAGGTATGCTACTTTTATAGATAATTGACTCTCAATGTTGAAATCTTACTCTAGATTTAGTCTCGGACAGTGGATTGTGTGCAAAACAAACGTTGAACTAAAACGAGAAGCATGTTTGCAACTTCTCTCCTTCACACAATAGGCTGCTCTTGAAGCCTTTTTATAGGCGATATACACAAGCTGCTATTTAAACTTCTCTGCACGTGCAATCCCTCATCATCTTCAAATAGCTGAGGATGAGACAAGAGAATGTGAGTCGTTTCACTTTTTCACACTTGGGGCACAATGGTGTTGCACCTGAAAATTAGAAACAAAAGTGTGATTACTGCCTCTGCCTTATGTGAACATGGAAAACTGCAAGCATCGATGTACACAAACGTAGCTGAGAGATTATATTTTTGTTTTCCTATTGTCTTTACTCTTGTGGGACAAGGTAATATCTCATAGACTGTGCTACATTATCTTGTACCTTTTTATTGGTTTATGATGTGCAAGTTATTACCATCTGTTACATCTTGCTGAACAGTTCATGTTGATACCTGTGTAACGTTGTTGAGTAGATGCTCTTAAATGGCATCATGCCAGATACAGTTACATTATCTTGTTAACTTAATGCATGCAGTCACTTTGGTCTTGTAGATGAAGGCCAGATATATTTCATGCAAATGACGTGTGACTTTGGGATCACCCCAAACTCAGAGCATTTTACATGCATGGCTGACCTTCTTGGTTGGGCGGGCCATGGGACAGTTGGTCAAGGCAATGTCACTGACAAGGAAAATGCCATCCTATGACTACAGTGTAGTTTGGTCTGCACTTTTGGGAGCTTATCGGAAATGGGGAGATGTAGGCATTAGGACGTGAGCCTTTGGTAATGCAATTCGTATAGGCAAAAGATGCTGCAACTTATGTCTCTATGTTCAATATATACATGGTTGTTGGTATGCATGAAGAAGCATATAGGATTGAGACTATACTGCCTGACAACCTAGCACAAATGTAGATCAAGTTTTGATGCAATCTTTGTGTGAGTTTACTTGACATTGGACAGTAGGGTTTGTGCCTTGAGTAGTAAGAGAGTGGCTCCCCCTGAAAATTGTCTGACTACCCATGTAGAATGGCTTCTCTTCCTCAAGCTTGTGGAGTTAAGCGGAGATGGGTGTGAGTGTTAGTGGGCATGGAACATTTAGCGCTGCATATGGACAATAGTACATCATATGAGATGGATCATGCCACAATTGTACATGTTATTTATTTGTGACACAATCATATGAGATGGAATGAAATAGCATTTGCTGCCATTTGTGTGCCAAGGATCATGGTAATCAGAATGAACATGGAAGTACTGTTGTATATACCTGTTTCTTAATTGGAACCTGGGGCCTCATCTAGACAACTAGTAACGTGTATAAGTACATAAACATAGGCTTTTATTACGTTTACCTGTTTTTCTATCAAAAAGCCATAAAAAGCAAGTAACATGCATGGACTGTTTTCCTTTTTTAAAAAGGAAAACTATTTTTTTTATAAAAAAAGAAATAAACACTATTGACAATGCTCAAATTGTCACCTCTAATTATACGTAGGACATGTTTCAAAAAGGCATTAAGATTTATGATGTCGATCAAGGAAATATGTACACACAAATATAAGTGAACAAATGCATGTATTATATAGACATGTATGTATGCATGTATGTTTGTATGAATAAATCCAACAAAAAGATATAATGGAATGCTTAACTGATATTGTGAGGATATGAATCAAAAGCAAATGAGATGAAGAGGAATAACCCGAAGGACTCATAGATGGCTTGTTTGCACTTATCTAGCATTTCCCGTCTTTTATGCATGCTTCCATTTATGCCTCATATTATATCTTAGGCAATTTTACACACCATGGAGAAACTTTTTACAATACTTCCAATAGATTATACCATAATGCATTGCATATGTTGTCAATGGTTTACAATACATTGCATTGGACTACAATCATATGTGAATTGGATGGAGGGTGTACTAAGTGCTCCATGCATGAGGATCCCCAAAGATGTTTATCTCATTGATAATACCTCTAGTTCGATTAGCATATGCTTTAACTTAGTTGCACGCATACATTGTGACAAGCACTTTCAGGCCCGAGTTAGTGAAGCAATGGTATCGATGTAGCCTTAGAAATATAGGTTGTCTGTTGAGTGTCCTTGAGGTCCAAACTTTATGCAACCATCATTGTTTTATGTTACCTGTGATGTGCAACCTCAAAACTGTGATGTGCATATGGATGGATCTGGTAATGTGAATTCTTGCATTCAAGGTCTCAAACATGCATGTGTTTACAATCTGAACAGAAATATAGATGCATGTCTACATCCAATGCTTGATTGCATAGTATTTCGTACATACACATGCACATGTGCTTGCATATGTCAGTATCTATTCATGTGGATGCAAATATGCATGCATAAGCACACATGCATATGTGCACCATGCATGATGGAGACATGAATGTATGTGCTTGCTGTCGAGATGCATGTAATATGTATGCATATGCATGGCATACATAGACATTGATACTTACGTACATATACATAGATCATGCACAAACAAAAATTTTCATATACATACATATGCTTGCAGATTTTGGAGTCTTGTTGTTGCTGCTGCCAAGTTTTGTTTTGAGATTGCAGATTTTGAAGTCTTATTACTGTTGCTTTTGTTCACATCAGATTGTATTATTTTCTCATTTTGTACGCATTTCTTTAATCAATTTTCTTTTTGAGCAGTCCATTAAAGCTGTCCTTTATATGTGTTGTGTGTTAACAATGAGCATTCAATCTCTTTTTCCTTAGTGGCTGTTTGTCTACCATGATCCAAATTGGCTAGAGTAATTCATTGCATATGGCTGTCCATAAACATCATCTGCATTTGCATTGTACTCAAGCACATGAGCTTGATGCTGTCTAGATTTTCTTGATGACTGCTTAGGTGCATATGTTGGTTTTACTTATTTCATATGTTGGCTTAGGTGCATTCATATATAGAAAATTTGAGGTTAAGAGCATAAGTGAATATTTGTAG
>CM035412.1:111663859-111683859 GCA_020310875.1 Ceratopteris richardii | reverse complement strand
TTGGAGTTTAAAATTCTATTGACCTTGCAATCGAAGAGGCTGAACTTAAGTTCCAGTCTTTATTCAACTAAGAGTGAGAAAGGCTAAAACTTAAGTTCGAGCATGTTAAGTTCAACACTCTCTTGGATCAAAAAGGACTTATAGATTCGAACTCAAGTTCGAGCCCGTGAGTCATATCAAGTTTAGGATTGTTGGCTCATATGATATGAGGCTCCAACTTAAGTTCGAGCCTCTCAAGTTTTTCGGCAAAAACAGGTTTCAACTTAAGTTCAAGCCTCTCAAGTTTTCTGGTAAAAACACTAATATTTTTAACTCAAATCTTCTCGCATCTACAAAAGCTAAGCCTCTGAATCATATGAGCTGAGTTATGAAGCTCAGACTTTTTCAGCTTTTCCAAAAGTTGTTATGAGCAAAAGAACAAAGAGGAGTTCGAGCCTCTCACCTTTTTCCAACCATATCAAGTTCAGGATTGTTCGATCACATGATATGAGCAAAAGAACAAAGAGGCTCGAACTTAAGTTCGAGCCTCTCAGCTGTTCCAACCATATCAAGTTTAGGATTGTTGTGTTTTATGTGCAAATGAACAAAGAGGCTCGAACTCTTTGAACTTTTCCAACCATATCACGTTCAGGATTTGTTGGATCACATGATATGAGCTTCAACTTTTCCAGCCATATCAAGTTTAGGATTGTTGTGTCTTATGTGCAAAAGAACAAAGAGGGTCGAACTTAAGTTCGAGCCTCTAAGTTTTTCCAACCATATCAAGTTTAGGATTGTTGTGTCTTATGTGCAAAAGAATTAAGTTCGAGCCTCTGAGCTTTTCCAACTTAAGTTCGAGTCTCTGTGCTTTTCTAACCATATCAAGTTTAGGATTGTTTGGTTATATGATATGAGCAAAAGAACAAACAGGCTCTGAGATTCTCTAAGCTTTTCCAAACATATCAAGTTTAGAATTGTTGGGTCACGTGATATGAGCAAAAGAACAAAGAGGCTCGAACTTACGTTCGAGCCTCTCAGCTTTTCCAACCATATCAAGTTAAGGATGGTTGGATCACATGATATGAACAGAAGAACAAAGAGGCTCGAATTTAAGTTCGAGCCTCTAAGCTTTTCCAGCCATATCAAGTTTAGGTTTCTTGTGTCTTATGTGCAAAAGAACAAAGAGCCTCTGGGCTTTTCCAACCATATCAAGTTTAAGATTGTTGGATCACATGATATAAGCCTCAGCTATTGACCTTGGAATCGAAGAGGCTAAACTTAAGTTCCAGTCTTTATTCAACTAAGAGTGAGAAAGGCTAAAACTTAAGTTCGAGCATGTTAAGTTCAACACTCTCTTGGATCCAAAACGACTTATAGATTCCAACTCAAGTTTGAGCCCGTGAGTTATATCAAGTTTAGGATTGTTGGCTCATATGATATGAGGCTCCAACTTAAGTTCGAGCCTCTCAAGTTTTCCGGCAAAACCAGGCTTCAACTTAAGTTCGAGCCTCTCAAGTTTTCTAGTAAAAACATTAATATTTTTAACTCAAATCTTCTTGCATCTACAAAAGCTAAGCCTCTGAATCATATGAGCTGAGTTATGAAGCTCAGACTTTTTCAGCTTTTCCAAAAGTTGTTATGAGCAAAAGATCAAAGAGGAGTTCGAGCCTCCCACCTTTTTCCAACCATATCAAGTTCAGGATTGTTGGATCACATGATATGAGCAAAAGAACAAAGAGGCTCGAACTTAAGTTCGAGCCTCTCAGCTTTTCCAACCATATCAAGTTTAGGATTGTTGTGTCTTATGTGCAAAAGAACAAAGAGGCTCGAACTTAAGTTCGAGCCTTTGAACTTTTCCAACCATATCAAGTTCAGGATTTGTTGGATCACATGATATGAGCTTCCGCTTTTCCAACCATATCAAGTTTAGGATTGTTGTGTCTTATGTGCAAAAGAACAAAGAGGCTCGAACTTAAGTTCGAGCCTCTGAGCTTTTCCAACCATATCAACTTTAGGATTGTTGGATCACATGATATGAGCCTCAGCTTTTCCAACCATATCAAGTTTAGGATTTTTGTTGTCTTATGTGCAAAAGAACAAAGAGGATCGAACTTAAGTTCGAGCCTCTCAGCTTTTCCAACCATATCAAGTTTAGGATTGTTGGATCACATGATATGAGCAAAAGAACAAAGAGCTTTTCCAACCATATCAAGTTTAGGATTGTTTGGTCACATGATATGAGCAAAATAACAAAGAGGAGTTAGAGCCTGTGAGCTTTTCCAACCATATCAAGTTTAGAATTGTTGGATCACATGATATGAGCAAAAGAACAAAGAGGCTCAAACTTAAGTTCGAGCCTCTCAGCTTTTCCAACCATATCAAGTTTAGGATTGTTGTGTCTTATGTGCAAAAGAAAAAAGAGACTCGAACTTAAGTTCGAGCCTCTGAGCTTTTCCAACCATATCAAGTTCAGGATTTGTTGGATCACATGATATGAGCCTCAGCTTTTCCAGCCATATCAAGTTTAGGATTGTTGTGTCTGATGTGCAAAAGAATTAAGTTCGAGCCTCTGAGCTTTTCCAACTTAAGTTCGAGTTTCTGTGCTTTTCTAACCATATCAAGTTTAGGATTGTTTGGTTATATGATATGAGAAAAAGAACAAAGAGGTTCTGAGTTCGAGCCTCTGAGCTTTTCTAGCCATATCAAGTTTAGGATTGTTGTGTCTTATGTGCAAAAGATTAAGTTTGAGACTTTGAGCTTTTCCAACCATATCAAGTTTAGTATTGTTTGGTCACATGATATGAGGAAAAGAACAAAGAGGCTCGAACTTAAGCTTTTCCAGTCATATCAAGTTTGGGATTGTTGTGTGTTATGTGCAAAAGAACAAAGAAGAGTTCGAGCCTCTCAGCTTTTTGCAACCATATCAAGTTCAGGATTGTTGGATCACATGATATGAACTTCAGAAAACTTGAGAAACCCAAACTTAAGTTTGTAAGTAAGATAGGATTGAAATTCAAACTATGAACTTCAGTTTGAATTTCATTTCAACTTGGATAGAGAGAGTTTGAGCCTGTATTCAATTTGGAGCCTCTGAATCATATCAAGTTCGAGATTGTTTGGTCACATGATATGACGCTCAAACTTAAGTTCAAGCCTCTCAGCTTCTCCTAGAAATAGATTGAGCCTCTATTTAACTTTGGGGATCCTTTATACAATTTGGAGTCGCACTTAAGTTTGAGCCTCTATTTAACTTTGTCACGATAAGTTCAAATTTATAGTGGAAATCTCTATTCAACTTCAAGTCAGTGAAGGTGAACTTAAGTTTGGATATTGATTCAAGTTGGAGTTTAAGATTCTATTGACCTTGGAATCGGAGAGGCTGAATTTAAGTTCCAGTCTTTATTCAACTAAGAGTGAGAAAGGCTAAAACTTAAGTTCGAGCATGTTAAGTTCAACACTCTCTTGGATCCAAAAGGACTTATAGATTCCAACTCAAGTTCGACCCCGTGAGTTATATCAAGTTTAGGATTGTTGGCTCATATGATATGAGGCTCCAACTTAAGTTCGAGCCTTTCAAGTTTTCCGGCAAAAACAAGCTTCAACTTAAGTTTGAGCCTCTCAAGTCTTCTAGTAAAAACATTAATATTTTTAACTCAAATCTTCTTGCATCTACAAAAGCTAAGCCTCTGAATCATATGAGCTGAGTTATGAAGCTCTGACTTTTTCAGCTTTTCCAAAAGTAATTATGAGCAAAAGAACAAAGAGGAGGTCGAGCCTCTCACCTTTTTCCAACCATATCAAGTTCAGGATTGTTGGATCACATGATATGAGCAAAAGAACAAAGAGGCTCGAACTTAAGTTCGAGCCTCTCAGCTTTTCCAACCATATCAAGTTTAGGATTGTTGTGTCTTATGTGCAAAAGAACAAAGAGGCTCGAACTTAAGTTCGAGCCTTTGAACTTTTCCAACCATATCAAGTTCAGGGTTTGTTGGATCACATGATATGAGCTTCAGCTTTTCCAGCCATATCAAGTTTAGGATTGTTGTGTCTTATGTGCAAAAGAACAAAGAGGCTCAAACTTAAGTTCGAGCCTCTGAGCTTTTCCAACCATATCAACTTTAGGATTGTTGGATCACATGATATGAGCCTCAGCTTTTCCAACCATATCAAGTTTAGGGTTGTTGTTGTCTTATGTGCAAAAGAACAAAGAGGATCGAACTTAAGTTCGAGCCTCTGAGCTTTTCCAACCATATCAAGTTTAGGATTGTTGGATCACATGATATAAGCAAAAGAACAAAGAGCTTTTCCAACCATATCAAGTTTAGGATTGTTTGGTCACATGATATGAGCAAAATAACAAAGAGGAGTTAGAGCCTCTGAGCTTTTCCAACCATATCAAGTTTAGAATTGTTGGATCACATGATATGAGCAAAAGAACAAAGAGGCTCAAACTTAAGTTCGAGCCTCTCAGCTTTTCCAACCATATCAAGTTTAGGATTGTTGTGTCTTATGTGCAAAAGAACAAAGAGACTCAAACTTAAGTTCGAGCCTCTGAGCTTTTCCAACCATATCAAGTTCAGGATTTGTTGGATCACATGATATGAGCCTCAACTTTTCCAGCCATATCAAGTTTAGGATTGTTGTGTCTGATGTGCAAAAGAATTAAGTTCGAGCCTCTGAGCTTTTCCAACTTAAGTTCGAGTTTCTGTGCTTTTCTAACCATATCAAGTTTAGGATTGTTTGGTTATATGATATGAGCAAAAGAACAAAGAGGTTCTGAGTTCGAGCCTCTGAGCTTTTCCAACCATATCAAGTTTATGATTGTTGTGTCTTGTATGCAAAAGAATTAAGTTCGAGCCTCTGAGCTTTTCCAACTTAAGTTCGAGTCTCTGTGCTTTTCTAACCATATAAAGTTTAGGATTGTTTGGTTATATGATATGAGCAAAAGAACAAAGAGGCTCTGAGTTCGAGCCTCTGAGCTTTTCCAAACATATCAAGTTTAGAATTGTTGGGTCACGTGATATGAGCAAAAGAACAAAGAGGCTCAAACTTAAGTTTGAGCCTCTCAGCTTTTCCAACCATATCAAGTTCAGGATGGTTGGATCACATGATATGAACAGAAGAACAAAGAGGCTCGAACTTAAGTTCGAGCCTGTGAGCTTTTCCAGCCATATCAAGTTTAGGTTTCTTGTGTCTTATGTGCAAAAGAACAAAGAGCCTCTGAGCTTTTCCAACCATATCAAGTTTAGGATTGTTGGATCACATGATATAAGCCTCAACTTTTTCAGCCATGTCAAGTTTAGGATTGTTGTGTGTTAGGTGCAAAAGAACAAAGAGGCTCAAACTTAAGTTCATGTCTCTGAGCTTTTCCAGCCATATCAAGTTTAGGATTGTTGTGTCTTATGTGCAAAAGATTAACTTTGAGCCTTTGAGCTTTTCCAACCATATCAATTTTTGTATTGTTTGGTCACATGATATGAGGAAAAGAACAAAGAGGCTCGAACTTAAGCTTTTCCAGTCATATCAAGTTTGGGATTGTTGTGTGTTATGTGCAAAAGAATAAAGAAGAGTTCGAGCCTCTCAGCTTTTTCCAACCATATCAAGTTCAGGATTGTTGGATCACATGATATGAACTTCAGAAAACTTGAGAAACCCAAACTTAAGTTTGTAAATAAGATAGGATTGAAATTCAAACTATGAACTTCAGTTTGAATTTCATTTCAACTTGGATAGAGAGAGTTTGAGCCTGTATTCAATTTGGAGCCTCTGAATCATATCAAGTTCGAGATTGTTTGGTCACATGATATGACGCTCAAACTTAAGTTCAAGCCTCTCCGCTTCTCCTAGAAATAGATTGAGCCTCTATTTAACTTTGGGGATCCTTTATACAATTTGGAGTCGCACTTAAGTTTGAGCCTCTATTTAACTTTGTCAGGATAAGTTCAAATTTATAGTGGAAATCTCTATTCAACTTCAAGTCAGTGAAGGTGAACTTAAGTTTGGATATTGATTCAAGTTGGAGTTTAAGATTCTATTGACCTTGGAATCGAAGAGGCTGAACTTAAGTTCCAGTCTTTATTCAACTAAGAGTGAGAAAGGCTAAAACTTAAGTTCGAGCATGTTAAGTTCAACACTCTCTTGGATCCAAAAGGACTTATAGATTCCAACTCAAGTTCGAGCCCGTGAGTTATATCAAGTTTAGGATTGTTGGCTCATATGATATGAGGCTCCAACTTAAGTTCGAGCCTCTCAAGTTTTCCGGCAAAAACAAACTTCAACTTAAGTTCGAGCCTCTCAAGTTTTCTAGTAAAAACATTAATACTTTTAACTCAAATCTTCTTGCATCTACAAAAGCTAAGCCTCTGAATCATATGAGCTGAGTTATGAAGCTCAGACTTTTTCAGCTTTTCCAAAAGTTGTTATGAGCAAAAGAACAAAGAGGAGTTCGAGCCTCTCACCTTTTTCCAACCATATCAAGTTCAGGATTGTTGGATCACATGATATGAGCAAAAGAACAAAGAGGCTTCTCAGCTTTTCCAACCATATCAAGTTTAGGATTGTTGTGTCGTATGTGCAAAAGAACAAAGAGGCTCGAACTTAACTTAAGTTCAAGCCTCTCAGCTTCTCCTAGAAATAGATTGAGCCTCTATTTAACTTTGGGGATCCTTTATACAATTTGGAGTCGCACTTAAGTTTGAGCCTCTATTTAACTTTGTCACGATAAGTTCAAATTTATAGTGGAAATCTCTATTCAACTTCAAGTCAGTGAAGGTGAACTTAAGTTTGGATATTGATTCAAGTTGGAGTTTAAGATTCTATTGACCTTGGAATCGGAGAGGCTGAATTTAAGTTCCAGTCTTTATTCAACTAAGAGTGAGAAAGGCTAAAACTTAAGTTCGAGCATGTTAAGTTCAACACTCTCTTGGATCCAAAAGGACTTATAGATTCCAACTCAAGTTCGACCCCGTGAGTTATATCAAGTTTAGGATTGTTGGCTCATATGATATGAGGCTCCAACTTAAGTTCGAGCCTTTCAAGTTTTCCGGCAAAAACAAGCTTCAACTTAAGTTTGAGCCTCTCAAGTCTTCTAGTAAAAACATTAATATTTTTAACTCAAATCTTCTTGCATCTACAAAAGCTAAGCCTCTGAATCATATGAGCTGAGTTATGAAGCTCTGACTTTTTCAGCTTTTCCAAAAGTAATTATGAGCAAAAGAACAAAGACGAGGTCGAGCCTCTCACCTTTTTCCAACCATATCAAGTTCAGGATTGTTGGATCACATGATATGAGCAAAAGAACAAAGAGGCTCGAACTTAAGTTCGAGCCTCTCAGCTTTTCCAACCATATCAAGTTTAGGATTGTTGTGTCTTATGTGCAAAAGAACAAAGAGGCTCGAACTTAAGTTCGAGCCTTTGAACTTTTCCAACCATATCAAGTTCAGGGTTTGTTGGATCACATGATATGAGCTTCAGCTTTTCCAGCCATATCAAGTTTAGGATTGTTGTGTCTTATGTGCAAAAGAACAAAGAGGCTCAAACTTAAGTTCGAGCCTCTGAGCTTTTCCAACCATATCAACTTTAGGATTGTTGGATCACATGATATGAGCCTCAGCTTTTCCAACCATATCAAGTTTAGGATTGTTGTTGTCTTATGTGCAAAAGAACAAAGAGGATCGAACTTAAGTTCGAGCCTCTGAGCTTTTCCAACCATATCAAGTTTAGGATTGTTGGATCACATGATATAAGCAAAAGAACAAAGAGCTTTTCCAACCATATCAAGTTTAGGATTGTTTGGTCACATGATATGAGCAAAATAACAAAGAGGAGTTAGAGCCTCTGAGCTTTTCCAACCATATCAAGTTTAGAATTGTTGGATCACATGATATGAGCAAAAGAACAAAGAGGCTCAAACTTAAGTTCGAGCCTCTCAGCTTTTCCAACCATATCAAGTTTAGGATTGTTGTGTCTTATGTGCAAAAGAACAAAGAGACTCAAACTTAAGTTCGAGCCTCTGAGCTTTTCCAACCATATCAAGTTCAGGATTTGTTGGATCACATGATATGAGCCTCAACTTTTCCAGCCATATCAAGTTTAGGATTGTTGTGTCTGATGTGCAAAAGAATTAAGTTCGAGCCTCTGAGCTTTTCCAACTTAAGTTCGAGTTTCTGTGCTTTTCTAACCATATCAAGTTTAGGATTGTTTGGTTATATGATATGAGCAAAAGAACAAAGAGGTTCTGAGTTCGAGCCTCTGAGCTTTTCCAACCATATCAAGTTTATGATTGTTGTGTCTTGTATGCAAAAGAAATAAGTTCGAGCCTCTGAGCTTTTCCAACTTAAGTTCGAGTCTCTGTGCTTTTCTAACCATATAAAGTTTAGGATTGTTTGGTTATATGATATGAGCAAAAGAACAAAGAGGCTCTGAGTTCGAGCCTCTGAGCTTTTCCAAACATATCAAGTTTAGAATTGTTGGGTCACGTGATATGAGCAAAAGAACAAAGAGGCTCAAACTTAAGTTTGAGCCTCTCAGCTTTTCCAACCATATCAAGTTCAGGATGGTTGGATCACATGATATGAACAGAAGAACAAAGAGGCTCGAACTTAAGTTCGAGCCTGTGAGCTTTTCCAGCCATATCAAGTTTAGGTTTCTTGTGTCTTATGTGCAAAAGAACAAAGAGCCTCTGAGCTTTTCCAACCATATCAAGTTTAGGATTGTTGGATCACATGATATAAGCCTCAACTTTTTCAGCCATGTCAAGTTTAGGATTGTTGTGTGTTAGGTGCAAAAGAACAAAGAGGCTCAAACTTAAGTTCATGTCTCTGAGCTTTTCCAGCCATATCAAGTTTAGGATTGTTGTGTCTTATGTGCAAAAGATTAACTTTGAGCCTTTGAGCTTTTCCAACCATATCAATTTTTGTATTGTTTGGCCACATGATATGAGGAAAAGAACAAAGAGGCTCGAACTTAAGCTTTTCCAGTCATATCAAGTTTGGGATTGTTGTGTGTTATGTGCAAAAGAACAAAGAAGAGTTCGAGCCTCTCAGCTTTTTCCAACCATATCAAGTTCAGGATTGTTGGATCACATGATATGAACTTCAGAAAACTTGAGAAACCCAAACTTAAGTTTGTAAATAAGATAGGATTGAAATTCAAACTATGAACTTCAGTTTGAATTTCATTTCAACTTGGATAGAGAGAGTTTGAGCCTGTATTCAATTTGGAGCCTCTGAATCATATCAAGTTCGAGATTGTTTGGTCACATGATATGACGCTCAAACTTAAGTTCAAGCCTCTCCGCTTCTCCTAGAAATAGATTGAGCCTCTATTTAACTTTGGGGATCCTTTATACAATTTGGAGTCGCACTTAAGTTTGAGCCTCTATTTAACTTTGTCAGGATAAGTTCAAATTTATAGTGGAAATCTCTATTCAACTTCAAGTCAGTGAAGGTGAACTTAAGTTTGGATATTGATTCAAGTTGGAGTTTAAGATTCTATTGACCTTGGAATCGAAGAGGCTGAACTTAAGTTCCAGTCTTTATTCAACTAAGAGTGAGAAAGGCTAAAACTTAAGTTCGAGCATGTTAAGTTCAACACTCTCTTGGATCCAAAAGGACTTATAGATTCCAACTCAAGTTCGAGCCCGTGAGTTATATCAAGTTTAGGATTGTTGGCTCATATGATATGAGGCTCCAACTTAAGTTCGAGCCTCTCAAGTTTTCCGGCAAAAACAGGCTTCAACTTAAGTTCGAGCCTCTCAAGTTTTCTAGTAAAAACATTAATATTTTTAACTCAAATCTTCTTGCATCTACAAAAGCTAAGCCTCTGAATCATATGAGCTGAGTTATGAAGCTCAGACTTTTTCAGCTTTTCCAAAAGTTGTTATGAGCAAAAGAACAAAGAGGAGTTCGAGCCTCTCACCTTTTTCCAACCATATCAAGTTCAGGATTGTTGGATCACATGATATGAGCAAAAGAACAAAGAGGCTTCTCAGCTTTTCCAACCATATCAAGTTTAGGATTGTTGTGTCGTATGTGCAAAAGAACAAAGAGGCTCGAACTTAAGTTCGAGCCTTTGAACTTTTCCAACCATATCAAGTTCAGGATTTGTTGGATCACATGATATGAGCTTCAGCTTTTCCAGCCATATCAAGTTTAGGATTGTTGTGTCTTATGTGCAAAAGAACAAAGAGGCTCAAACTTAAGTTCGAGCCTCTGAGCTTTTCCAACCATATCAACTTTAGGATTGTTGGATCACATGATATGAGCCTCAGCTTTTCCAACCATATCAAGTTTAGGATTGTTGTTGTCTTATGTGCAAAAGAACAAAGAGGATCGAACTTAAGTTCGAGCCTCTGAGCTTTTCCAACCATATCAACTTTAGGATTGTTGGATCACATGATATGAGCCTCAGCTTTTCCAACCATATCATGTTTAGGATTGTTGTTGTCTTATGTGCAAAAGAACAAAGAGGATCGAACTTAAGTTCGAGCCTCTGAGCTTTTCCAACCATATCAAGTTTAGGATTGTTCGATCACATGATATAAGCAAAAGAACAAAGAGCTTTTCCAACCATATCAAGTTTAGGATTGTTTGGTCACATGATATGAGCAAAATAACAAAGAGGAGTTAGAGCCTCTGAGCTTTTCCAACCATATCAAGTTTAGAATTGTTGGATCACATGATATGAGCAAAAGAACAAAGAGGCTCAAACTTAAGTTCGAGCCTCTCAGCTTTTCCAACCATATCAAGTTTAGGATTGTTGTGTCTTATGTGCAAAAAAACAAAGAGACTCGAACTTAAGTTCGAGCCTCTGAGCATTTCCAACCATATCAAGTTCAGGATTTGTTGGATCACATGATATGAGCCTCAGCTCTTCCAGCCATATCAAGTTTAGGATTGTTGTGTCTGATGTGCAAAAGAATTAAGTTCGAGCCTCTGAGCTTTTCCAACTTAAGTTCGAGTTTCTGTGCTTTTCTAACCATATCAAGTTTAGGATTGTTTAGTTATATGATATGAGCAAAAGAACAAAGAGGTTCTGAGTTCGAGCCTCTGAGCTTTTCCAACCATATCAAGTTTAGGATTGTTGTGTCTTATGTGCAAAAGAATTAAGTTCGAGCCTCTGAGCTTTTCCAACTTAAGTTCGAGTGTCTGTGCTTTTCTAACCATATAAAGTTTAGGATTGTTTGGTTATATGATATGAGCAAAAGAACAAAGAGGCTCTGAGTTCGAGCCTCTGAGCTTTTCCAAACATATCAAGTTTAGAATTGTTGGGTCACGTGATATGAGCAAAAGAACAAAGAGGCTCAAACTTAACTTCGAGCCTCTCAGCTTTTCCATCCATATCAAGTTCAGGATGGTTGGATCACATGATATGAACAGAAGAACAAAGAGGCTCGAACTTAAGTTCGAGCCTCTGAGCTTTTCCAGCCATATCAAGTTTAGGTTTCTTGTGTCTTATGTGCAAAAGAACAAAGAGCCTCTGAGCTTTTCCAACCATATCAAGTTTAGGATTGTTGGATCACATGATATAAGCCTCAGCTTTTTCAGCCATGTCAAGTTTAGGATTGTTGTGTGTTAGGTGCAAAAGAACAAAGAGGCTCGAACTTAAGTTCATGTCTCTGAGCTTTTCCAGCCATATCAAGTTTAGGATTGTTGTGTCTTATGTGCAAAAGATTAAGTTTGAGCCTTTAAGCTTTTCCAACCATATCAAGTTTAGTATTGTTTGGTCACATGATATGAGGAAAAGAACAAAGAGGCTCGAACTTAAGTTCGAGCCTCTGAGATTTTCCAGTCATATGAAGTTTGGGATTGTTGTGTGTTATGTGCAAAAGAACAAAGAAGAGTTCAAGCCTCTCAGCTTTTTCCAACCATATCAAGTTCAGGATTGTTGGATCACATGATATGAACTTCAGAAAACTTGAGAAACCCAAACTTAAGTTTGTAAATAAAATAGGATTGAAATTCAAACTATGAACTTCAGTTTGAATTTCATTTCAACTTGGATAGAGAGAGTTTGAGCCTGTATTCAATTTGGAGCCTCTGAATCATATCAAGTTCAAGATTGTTTGGTCACATGATATGACGCTCAAACTTAAGTTCAAGCCTCTCACCTTCTCCTAGAAATAGATTGAGCCTCTATTTAACTTTGGGGATCCTTTATACAATTTGGAGTCGCACTTAAGTTTGAGCCTCTATTTAACTTTGTCACGATAAGTTCAAATTTATAGTGGAAATCTCTATTCAACTTCAAGTCAGTGAAGGTGAACTTAAGTTTGGATATTGTTTCAAGTTGGAGTTTAAGATTCTATTGACCTTGGAATTGAAGAGGCTGAACTTAAGTACCAGTCTTTATTCAACTAAGAGTGAGAAAGGCTAAAACTTAAGTTCGAGCATGTTAAGTTCAACACTCTCTTGGATCCAAAAGGACTTATAGATTCCAACTCAAGTTCAAGCCCGTGAGTTATATCAAGTTTAGGATTGTTGGCTCATATGATATGAGGCTCCAACTTAAGTTCGAGCCTCTCAAGTTTTTCGGCAAAAAACAGGCCTCAACTTAAGATCGAGCCTCTGAAGTTTTCTAGTAAAAACATTAATATTTTTAACTCAAATCTTCTTGCATCTACAAAAGCTAAGCCTCTGAATCATATGAGCTGAGTTATGAAGCTCAGACTTTTTCAGCTTTTCCAAAAGTTGTTATGAGCAAAAGAACAAAGAGAAGTTCGAGCCTCTCACCTTTTTCCAACCATATCAAGTTCAGGATTGTTGGATCACATGATATGAGCAAAAGAACCAAGAGGCTTCTCAGCTTTTCCAACCATATCAAGTTTAGGATTGTTGTGTCTTATGTGCAAACGAAAAAAGAGGCTCAAACTTAAGTTCGAGCCTTTGAACTTTTCCAACCATATCAAGTTCAGGATTTGTTGGATCACATGATATGAGCTTCAGCTTTTCCAGCCATATCAAGTTTAGGATTGTTGTGTCTTATGTGCAAAAGAACAAAGAGGCTCAAACTTAAGTTCGAGCCTCTGAGCTTTTCCAACCATATAAACTTTAGGATTGTTGGATCACATGATATGAGCCTCAGCTTTTCCAACCATATCAAGTTTAGGATTGTTGTTGTCTTATGTGCAAAAGAACAAAGAGGATCGAACTTAAGTTCGAGCCTCTGAGCTTTTCCAACCATATCAAGTTTAGGATTGTTGGATCACATGATATAAGCAAAAGAACAAAGAGCTTTTCCAACCATATCAAGTTTAGGATTGTTTGGTCACATGATATGAGCAAAATAACAAAGAGGAGTTAGAGCCTCTGAGCTTTTCCAACCATATCAAGTTTAGAATTGTTGGATCACATGATATGAGCAAAAGAACAAAGAGGCTCAAACTTAAGTTCGAGCCTCTCAGCTTTTCCAACCATATCAAGTTTAGGATTGTTGTTTCTTATGTGCAAAAGAACAAAGAGACTCGAACTTAAGTTCGAGCCTCTGAGCTTTTCCAACCATATCAAGTTCAGGATTTGTTGGATCACATGATATGAGCCTCAGCTTTTCCAGCCATATCAAGTTTAGGATTGTTGTGTCTGATGTGCAAAAGAATTAGGTTCGAGCCTCTGAGCTTTTCCAACTTAAGTTCGAGTTTCTGTGCTTTTCTAACCATATCAAGTTTAGGATTGTTTGGTTATATGATATGAGCAAAAGAACAAAGAGGTTCAGAGTTCGAGCCTCTGAGCTTTTCCAACCATATCAAGTTTAGGATTGTTGTGTCTTATGTGCAAAAGAATTAAGTTCAAGCCACTGAGCTTTTCCAACTTAAGTTCGAGTCTCTGTGCTTTTCTAACCATATAAAGTTTAGGATTGTTTGGTTATATGATATGAGCAAAAGAACAAAGAGGCTCTGAGTTCGAGCCTCTGAGCTTTCCCAAACATATCAAGTTTAGAATTGTTGGGTCACGTGATATGAGAAAAAGAACAAAGAGGCTCAAACTTAAGTTCAAGCCTCTCAGCTTTTCCAACCATATCAAGTTCAGGATGGTTGGATCACATGATATGAACAGAAGAACAAAGAGGCTCGAACTTAAGTTCGAGCCTCTGAGCTTTTCCAGCCATATCAAGTTTAGGTTTCTTGTGTCTTATGTGCAAAAGAACAAAGAGCCTCTGAGCTTTTCCAACCATATCAAGTTTAGGATTGTTGGATCACATGATATAAGCCTCAGCTTTTTCAGCCATGTCAAGTTTAGGATTGTTGTGTGTTAGGTGCAAAAGAACAAAGAGGCTCGAACTTAAGTTCATGTCTCTGAGCTTTTCCAGCCATATCAAGTTTAGGATTGTTGTGTCTTATGTGCAAAAGATTAAGTTTGAGCCTTTGAGCTTTTCCAACCATATCAAGTTTAGTATTGTTTGGTCACATGATATGAGGAAAAGAACAAAGAGGCTCGAACTTAAGTTCGAGCCTCTGAGCTTTTCCAGTCATATCAAGTTTGGGATTGTTGTGTGTTATGTGCAAAAGAACAAAGAAGAGTTCGAGCCTCTCAGCTTTTTCCAACCATATCAAGTTCAGGATTGTTGGATCACATGATATGAACTTCAGAAAACTTGAGAAACCCAAACTTAAGTTTGTAAATAAGATAGGATTGAAATTCAAACTATGAACTTTAGTTTGAATTTCATTTCAACTTGGATAGAGAGAGTTTGAGCCTGTATTCAATTTGGAGCCTCTGAATTCGAGATTGTTTGGTCACATGTTATGACGCTCAAACTTAAGTTCAAGCCTCTTAGCTTCTCCTAGAAATAGATTGAGCCTCTATTTAACTTTGGGGATCCTTTATACAATTTGGAGTCGCACTTAAGTTTGAGCCTCTATTTAACTTTGTCACGATAAGTTCAAATTTATAGTGGAAATCTCTATTCAACTTCAAGTAAGTGAAGGTGAACTTAAGTTTGGATATTGATTCAAGTTGGAGTTTAAGATTCTATTGACCTCGGAATCGAAGAGGCTGAACTTAAGTACCAGTCTTTATTCAACTAAGAGTGAGAAAGGCTAAAACTTAAGTTCGAGCATGTTAAGTTCAACACTCTCTTGGATCCAAAAGGACTTATAGATTCCAACTCAAGTTCGAGCCCGTGAGTTATATCAAGTTTAGGATTGTTGGATCATATGATATGAGGCTCCAACTTAAGTTCGAGCCTCTCAAGTTTTCCGGCAAAAACAGGCTTCAACTTAAGTTCAAGCCTCTCAAGTTTTCTAGTAAAAACATTAATATTTTTAACTCAAATCTTCTTGCATCTACAAAAGCTAAGCCTCCGAATCATATGAGCTGAGTTATGAAGCTCAGACTTTTTCAACTTTTCCAAAAGTTGTTATGAGCAAAAGAACAAAGAGGAGTTCGAGCCTCTCACCTTTTTCCAACCATATCAAGTTCAGGATTGTTGGATCACATGATATGAGCAGAAGAACAAAGAGGCTCGAACTTAAGTTCGAGCCTCTCAGCTTTTCCAACCATATCAAGTTTAGGATTGTTGTGTCTTATGTGCAAAAGAACAAGGAGGCTCGAACTTAAGTTCGAGCCTTTAAACTTTTCCAACCATATCAAGTTCAGGATTTGTTGGATCACATGATATGAGCTTCAGCTTTTCCAGCCATATCATGTTTAGGATTGTTGTGTCTTATGTGCAAGAGAACAAAGAGGCTCGAACTTAAGTTCGAGCCTCTAAGCTTTTCCAACCATATCAACTTTAGGATTGTTGGATCACATGATATGAGCCGCAGCTTTTCCAACCATATCAAGTTTAGGATTGTTGTTGTCTTATGTGCAAAAGAACAAAGAGGATCGAACTTAAGTTCGAGCCTCTGAGCTTTTCCAACCATATCAAGTTTAGGATTGTTGGATCACATGATATGAGCAAAAGAACAAAGAGATTTTCCAACCATATCAAGTTTAGGATTGTTTGGTTACATGATATGAGCAAAAGAACAAAGAGGAGTTAGAGCCTCTGAGCTTTTCCAACCATATCAAGTTTAGAATTGTTGGATCACATGATATGAGCAAAATAACAAAGAGGCTCAAACTTAAGTGCGAGCCTCTGAACTTTTCCAACCATATCAAGTTTAGGATTGTTGTGTCTTATGTGCAAAAGAACAAAGAGGCTCGAACTTAAGTTCGAGCCTCTGAGATTTTCCAACCATATCCAGTTTAGGATTGTTGGATCACATGATATGAGCCTCAGCTTTTCCAACCATATCAAGTTTAGGATTGTTGTTGTCTTATGTGCAAAAGAACAAAGAGGATTGAACTTAAGTTCGAGCCTCTGAGCTTTTCCAACCATATCAAGTTTAGGATTGTTGGATCACATGATATGAGCAAAAGAACAAAGACCTTTTCCAACCATATCAAGTTTAGGATTGTTTGGTCACATGATATGAGCAAAAGAACAAAGAGGAGTTAGAGCCTTTGAGCTTTTCCAACCATATCAAGTTTAGAATTGTTGGATCACATGATATGAGCAAAAGAACAAAGAGGCTCAAACTTAAGTGTGAGCCTCTCAGCTTTTCCAAGTGGAAACCTCTATTCAACTTCAAGTCAGTGAAGGTGAACTTAAGTTTGGATATTGATTCAAGTTGGAGTTTAAGATTCTATTGACCTTGGAATCGAAGAGGCTGAACTTAAGTTCCAGTCTTTATTCAACTAAGAGTGAGATGGAAACCTCTATTCAACTTCAAGTCAGTGAAGGTGAACTTAAGTTTGGATATTGATTCAAGTTGGAGTTTAAGATTCTATTGACCTTGGAATCGAAGAGGCTGAACTTAAGTTCCAGTCTTTATTCAACTAAGAGTGAGAAAGGCTAAAACTTAAGTTCGAGCATGTTAAGTTCAACACTCTCTTGGATCCAAAAGGACTTATAGATTCAAAATCAAGTTCGAGCCCATGAGTCATATCAAGTTTAGGATTGTTGGCTCATATGATATGAGGCTCCAACTTAGGTTCGAGCCTCTCAAGTTTTCCGGCAAAAACAGGCTTCAACTTAAGTTCGAGCATCTCAAGTTTTCTGGTAAAAACACTAATATTTTTAACTCAAAATCTTCTTGCATCTTCAAAAGCTAAGCCTCTGAATCATATGAGTTGAGTTATGAAGCTGAGACTTTTTCAGCTTTTCCAAAAGTTGTTAGAAGTTAAGTTCGAGCCTCTTAACTCATGAATCCAAAAGAGCTAAGAGGCTCGAGCTTAAATTCGCACCTTTAGAATCATATCAAGTTTGAGTCTTCATGTGATATGAGACTCGAACTTAAGTTCGAGCCCATGAATTTTATGGTGTCACATAAATGAGGCTCGGACTGCTTTGAATCATGTCAAGTCTCAATTTGTTTAGTTACAAATGAGGCTCGAACTTAAGTTCGAGCCTCTAAGCTTTTTCAGCAAACATGATAATATTTTTAACTTGAATCTATTTTGAAATTTTAATAAAAGATGCTCGAACTTAAGTTTGAGCCTACTATTACGTTGAATACTCTCTTACATCCAAAAGAACTAACTGAAAGTGAAGCTTACGTTTGGATGTCGATTCAAGTTGGAGTTTAAAATTGAATGTCTGTTGAACGTAGAGTCGGCCCATGAGTTTTATGTTGTCACACATACAAAGACATACATAATATCATTTCAGGGATGGTTTGAGTGCCTCTTAACATGCTAGCATCAAAATGAAGTTAGAGTTTTTTATTCTTGTAGTTTTATTGATTGGCTCAAACTCAAGTTTGAAGCTCCATTCAATGTGCAGTTTGAAAGGCTCAAACTTAAGTTTGAGCCTCTATTCAATTTAGAATAGAAGAAGCCCAAAATTAAGTGAGCCAAACATGATAGTATTGTACAACTAAAATACACACATACAAAGACCTACATAATATCATTTCAGGGATGGTTTGATTGCCTCTTAACATGCTAGCATCAAAATGAAGTTAGAGATTTTTATTCTTGTAGTTTCCTTGATTTTTGACTAGACTCAAAGTTAAGTCCAATTAGTGAATGTCTGTATATGCAAATATGGATTATTTTTTGTGGAAATGATGTTTGTATCTAGTTTTAATTCAATTGATTATTTTTACAATAATTATTGAAAGAATGATCAATTGAATAGCATTGTTAATTTCTCATTTATTCTTTACAGGCAAAATCAAGATGGCAACAAAGCAAACTATATCTAGTCAACTTGAAGAAAGAGAAAAGTGGAAAGGAAAGAGAGTCATCTTGTTGGATCATGAAAAGCATGAAAGATTTGCAACTGCTATTGTTTTATTGGTAAATCCATGGGATGCTATAAATTGCAAAGAGTTGGGAGAAAGTTGCCTAGGTGTTATTATGGATGAAACTGTGGATGCATCAACTTTGGATTCAACTTTGAAATTGTTCAGTTGGCCTATACTCCAAATCATTACAGAAGATGGTGAGCCTATGATACAAAAATTAGGCTTTAACTCACTGTATGACATTGAAGATGATCATTGCAATGGTATTGAGGATGTGGATCTTGAAGCTGGAGAGAATCCAAATTTTTGCTTTACGTCATCATACAACATCGATGATGATAATTGCAATGGTATTGAGGATGTAGATGTTGATAAGAATTATTCTCATGCAATTGATATTCAACATTGTTTTAATGATATACAAGTTGTTTCTCCTCTTCGAATGGAATCAGATCAACAAGAGGATTTTCATATGGAAAATAGTAACTGTGGATATTTTGAAGTGAACCAAAAAAAAAAGAAGTTACATCCACAAGGTTAGAAAAAGTACTACATTGGCTCCTAATAAGAGATGCTCATTTGAGAGAATTCAGATGGTTTCAATGCATGATTGTTGTGAACAGAGATGTTGTCAAGTAGCTAGTAGGGCTAAAATACTGGATGCAAGATTAAACTTTTGGGGACAATGCTATTCAGATAGATGCAAATATGTATTGGATTGCATGAGTATGGTGTACAAAGGTAACTTTGTGAACTCAAGTCAGTGCTCGAGTTTTAATTTCATGTTTGATGCAAAAGAAGTATGTATCAAGGCATGGTATTTAATTCATGGTATTGGAAAGAGCTCATTTTATAGGCTACGAGAAAAGTTTCTACTTGGTCAAAAGGTATCCATTCATGGGAATAATGGAATACTTAGAAAAAGTATCAAACATGTAGAAATGGCAAAAGCTTTGATACATGATTTCATTGATAATAATGCAGATCAAATGCCACACAAGTTGAGAACATGTACTGATGGTTCTCGTGAAACACAAAGAGTGCTTCCATCACATTATAAACAAGTGGATATTCTTCGAGAGGTGAATATGACATTAGAGAGTTTGGGATATAATAAATTATCTCAACCAACATTTTCAAGAATGTGGAATACAGAATTTAGAACAGTTTCTTTATCAACGTCAAGTACGTTCTCCAAATGTGACTTTTGTATAGGAATAAAAGCAAAGTTACAATCTACTAAAAACCATGAAGAACGTGCAAGATATTTAGCACAAAGAAGATCTCATATGCTACGTCAAATGAGTTGTAGAAATGTATATTATGCTTGGAGAGTTTTCTCAGAATTATTTCCAGATAAATATTTATGCATTATTCATGATAAAATGGATCAAAGTAAAACAGCTATACCACAGATTAGACCAGTTCCAAAATCTCTTAATGGCATTGAGAGATTACCAATATCTCTAACAGGAATGCTTACTCATGGACATGGACAATGTGCTTATGATCATTTTGCTTTAGGATTATGGCTCGGTGATCCAAATTTCACAATTGCATCTATTTCAATGTGTTTAAGAAACTTAGAAAAAAAAGACAGTCAGTTGTATGGAGATTTGGGATTGAAGAGTTCTGGTGTGAATTACACAAAGAGTCTATTTGATTCTTTGTTGTGGCCTGATGCACTTTATCATCATATGGATGTATTAAAGGAGCAAATTTTATATGACAATGTAACACAATGTAATATTACATGCGAAAATCAAAGTAATTCATTCAAGGAATTACC
>CM035412.1:111623859-111658859 GCA_020310875.1 Ceratopteris richardii | reverse complement strand
GAGAGAGAGAGAGAGAGAGGCGGGGCCTGAGCGGCGCTGAGGGGAGGGGAGGGGGCTGGCAGTGAGGGGAGCGGAGGGTGATGGTGGTGAGGGGAGGGGAGGGGGTTGGCGGGGGCTGTGGGGTTGGCACGAGAGGAGAGAGAGGAGGGGTGGAGAGAGAGAGAGAGAGAGAGAGAGAGAGAGAGAGAGAGAGAGGGGATCGGGGGACTGAGGGGCGGGGCTGAGGGTCCCGGGGTGGGCTGGTGGGTAGGCGGGCGAGAGAGAGAGAGAGAGAGAGAGAGAGAGAGAGAGAGAGAGAGAGAGAGAGAGAGAGAGAGAGAGAGAGAGAGAGAGAGAGAGAGAGAGAGAGAGAGAGAGAGAGAGAGACAGACACAGAGAGAGAGAGAGAGAGAGAGAGAGAGAGAGAGGTGGGGGTAGAGAGAGAGAGAGAGGGGAACACAACACCATCATTCCAAATGCCTTGAGAATTTCTTTGGCATATTTTTGTTGTGAGATGAAAATCCCATCCTTCCTTTGCCATACTTCAATTCCTAGACAAAAATTGAGTAGACCTCAGTCTGTCATTTCAAACTCAGTTCGCAAGCTGATCCGAGTTTGATTGATGAGTTCCTGATGATCTCCTATAATGATCAAATCATCTACATATACAATGACAACAACTAGCTTGCTATCCCTTTTTGTAACATACAAGTTAGCATCAGAAGTACTTCTTTCAAAACCCATTTTTTTGAAAAAATTATCTATCCGTTGGTACCAAGCCCATGGAGCTTGCTTAAGTCCATACAAAGCTTTCTTCAACCTACAAACTTTATTTTTTGAATTGGGCACCTCAAAACCTGGTGGTTGAGATACATATACCTCCTCCTTGAGGTGACCATTCAAAAATGCAGATTTGACATCCATCTGGAAAATAGGCCAAGCCTTTTGTGTAGCTACTGCAAGTACCGTCCGAATAGTTGTCATGCGTGCTGTTGGGGCAAACGTTTCTTGAACATCAAATCCTTCGATCTGTGAAAAACCCTGTGCAACTAATCTTGCCTTATACTTTTCTAATGTTCCATCTTCTTTATACTTAGCTTTCCAAATCCATTTAGTACCTATTACCTTCTTCTTTGGCGGCAAGTCCACTAGATCCCATGTATCATTTTTTAGTATACTATCATACTCAGACTGCATTGCCGCTCTCCAACCTGGATCATGAAGGGCTTCTTTAATGGTGCTAGGTTTCTTTATCGAGCCCATGATATCTGCCATTAGAGCCATGTTAACAATGTGCTTTGAGGCTCTTCTTTGCTCCTCTATTCTCTTTGATCTTCGTAATCCATCTGAGGATGATTCTAGTACATCTACATGTGGATTGTGATCATCAAAGAGCTGTTGTGCCCACTTTGGTAGTGGCTTACGCTGTGCAACTACAACTAGTTGGCTTTTTATTGAGGAAATTTCTCCATGAGATGTTTCCTCCTCCTCAACTTTAACCCGTCTTTTGATAGGCACAAGGTGAAATATTTCTCTGTTTGATGAGATAGTAGATTTACCTTTATCTTCTACTAAGTGTGGTCGTTCATCAAACACCACATCTCGGCTGACAAAAATCTTCCTTGCCTCACGATCCCACAACCTGTATGCTTTAGAATCTTTACTATATCCTAGGAATACACACTTTTTGCTTCTTGAATGCAACTTTGATCTTGTTGAATCAGGAATATGTGCATAACAGAAACAACCAAAAATTTTGAAATGCAAAACTGAAGGCTTTTTACCAGAATATGCTTCTCGAGGAGTCATCCCCTTCAGTGCTTTTGTGTAGCTTCGATTGAGGATGTAGACTGCTATATTGACTGCTTCTACCCAGAATGAATCAGGCATGTCTTCAACCTTTAACATACAATGAGCCATATCCACTACTGTCCAATTCTTGCGCTCAACAATGCCATTTTTTTTGAGGTGTATGGGCTGTGGAAAGTTGCCTTTTCACACCATGCTCCTTACAGTAATTATTGAATTTTGTTGACAAGAATTCACCTCCTCTATCTGTTCTGAATCTCTTCAATTTCCTTCTTGATTCATTTTCAACATACTTATGCCATATCTTAAATTTTTCAAAAGCATCAGCCTTCTCTCGAATGAAAAAAACCCACATCTTTCTACTATAATCGTAGACTAACAACAAAAAGTAGAAAGATCCTCCTAAAGCAGGTGTAAATATTTTACCACAGAGATCAGCATGTACCAACTCTAGAGAGCTTCAGATCGATTGCTCGTCTCTCTTGGAAATGCCTTTTGTTGTTGCTTACCCGTCATACAAGCATTAGAAGGTTCTTGCAACTCTAAAAATGCAGGCAAATGAGCAACCATCCCTGTTGTTTGCATCTCCTTCAAAATTGCAAATCCGAGATGCCCAAAGCATTGGTGCCATAACGTGCTTACATATTTATCTTCTGTAGTAGTTAAAGCACTTAACTCATATAATTCATCCTGTCGTATGCCTTTACCTACAACATTACCTAATGGATCCATGATTTCTGCACCACTCTTATTGAAGTGAACTTCGAGTCCACGATCTATTATTGCAGAAACTAACAACAAATTTCTTTTAAGTGTAGGTACATAGAGAACATCGGATAAATTTTTCTCAACACCTGAAGAAGTGATAAAAGAGATGGTTCCAGTTCCTTGGGCTAGACACTTGGAGTCATTTCCCACCACTACATTGATGGATTCCCGCAGAGGCACGAGGGAACTATACCAATCCTTTTTACTAGTCATATGGTGAGAAGCTCCACTATCTAAAATCCATGGTTTATCAACACAAGCTTGAGTAGATGAGCATATCTCTTCAATAGATACCCAAAGTTCCAGCTCTGTGTTGTTTGCAGACTCTTTGTTCTTCCATGATGATTTTACAATCCCATTCCGTTCATCAGCTTGCTTCTTTCTGCAATCCTTGATGGCACGGTTTTTCTTTTCACAATAGAAGCAACTTCCTGTGAACTTTTTCTTCTTTGGCTTTTTCTTTGATCCATCAGAAGAGATTTTACCTTTTGCATTTGCTGAGAATGCACCATCACTTGTACTTTGTTGATTCTTCAACCGCATCTCTTCTTCTAAAAGCATCGCACAAAACTCTTCAAATGTAAGGGGAGTTGTTCTTATGTGAGTGTTAAGGGCTGTTACTAATCTATCATACTTTGCTGGAAGAACACATACACATCTTTGAGCCAACTCTTATGGTGTTATAACAACACCAACTTTAGCCAATTGGTCTTGAAGATGTTTTATCTGTTTGATAAAATCTTTAGCCTTTTCAAAATCAGAATGCTTTTCATTTGCCAACTAATTTTCTAAATTTTGTATCCTAGTGTGATTCTTGGTCTCATATTGTTGAGCCAATATGCCCCAAGCCTCATGTGCTTTAGTAGTATGTTGAACTAAAGTAAGCACATAATAACTTACACTAGTGAAAATTGCACACAATGCATCAGCATTCCGCCTCTTCCAAGCTCGTAGAAGATCTGGATCTGGCTGAATCATTAATCTTGAATTTGTTGGATCTTCAACTAGTATAGGCTCTGGATCCAATCCCATCGGTCCCATGACAGTGTCAAGTAATTCATAGGAGTCCAAAATTGTAGAAATTTTTAACTTCTAGAGTGTATAGTTGGTTCCATGAAGCTTCCCTTCAGTGAATGCAGGTGGGCGAATTCGAATTGGTCGAGCATTAACATTAGTTAAAGCACCAAGATCAGTGTTTGATGATGAAGCCATCATGTAATCACTCGAATAATCTACTGATATTCTAGTCTGCTAGTAGGCTAAAGTAGTGATACTTCTCAAGCTATTTGAACCTTACAGCTCTAATACCATGTACGACAATAGTTACGAAATATAACACAGGAGCAATAGCAGAGAAGATAACATGTATAGGAGAATTTCAACAATTTTCTACTAGTAGCAAGTACAAAGATGATGGCATTGTCCACCCGTGCGCTCTCAAGGTAGAGCTTAAATGGTTATCTAGAAAACCTTAGATAGGGAGATACAAGGTAGAGGTATGCTGGCTCAATTCGATGTCTCAGGTAGTTGAGAAGTCATGTATATATAGGATCATGGGTGGCCTTCCATGGATGGCTATACATGGGCGGTAAAGCGTGGGCGGCTACTGCCCGCGTAATTGCCATACACGGCTTAGACCAGTTGAACCGACCTAACAAATATATATGATTTCTGACACCATTGGGGACCCTGGTAGCTCCCTTTCCTTACAATACCTTACATGGTCCAATATGACCTTCATCCACCATGCAAGTTGGGATTCCCATCAAATGGGTAATGCACACTTGGCTTCTCCTCATAATGGGGCCCTTACAAAATGTGCAAGTAGTGTTAGAGGTGTCATCCCAATCATGGCCTTGGGTATGCTAAGAATGGATGAAAATAAGTCTCATATATCTTTTGTCCCATTCATTCACAGAATGATTTTCATTCTTAGTGAGTGCCACTTGATCCACATAAAAGTTTCCCCTAGTTCCATTGGAAAGTCTATAGAGGCCCTATTTTATGAGGAGATAGGAAATCCTAAATTTCGATGGTTGAGAGTTGGACTTGTCTAGCTTCTCTCCATTCTCAATCTAAGTGTTATAGTCTAGCTAGATAGCTCCCTTTCTCCTAATTCTTCCACATCTATTGAAGTGGATATGAGGGGAAAAATTTTTAAATTCTACCTTGAGTTTATGCTTTCTAATAATAGAAAATCTTGCATGTTCCCCCTTATTCTATGTCATAGGTGATTTCCTTCACCATCAAAAATGGCACTTTAAATTAGCTAATCCAAAACTTCAAGCACATCTTCTTGGTGCTCTAATGAGATCAGTGGAAATGCTCCTCGAGCATTCATCCTTGTACTTCTATGCTCCAAGAGTGATTTGCACTATTAAAAGTGTGCAAAACAGCAAACATTATAAACATGTTTAGAAGGATCGTAAATTATTGTTACACCATACTTGGATGTGCCAGTGAGTAGGAAAGAATGAACAAAAGCAAACACATGAGTGAAGAAGAAGAATGACACATGAAGACATGGATTGACTAGATGAGCTTTATATAGGTAGATGATATGTGCCTACAAGGGGAAGAAAACTCAGGCTAGTTCTACACTAAAAAAGTGCCTATGTACAACGCTTCACATCAAAGCTTCAAGGACACATAAGTGTAGCATACTCTTAATGAAATGATCATTTTCCATAAAATACTCACAAATTATTTTTGCTTTATTATTTTCTTATCATCTTTGTCTTTTTTCTTTGATATTAAAGCATTAGGAGGTTTTGGCTTATTAATAGAGGAGCTCCATTTACCTTTGCCCTTATTAGCTCCAAAAGCTTGCTTTACAACACACGTAACTGAAGTCTTTTGCTAGATAGATATTCTCCCAACAAACTATAGATTAACTCCTAAAGGATTCAGCCATTGGACTCCTGTTCATCATTAACTAGAGACTAGATACAAAAATCTGATGGAAATCTATAAGAACATTACGAAACATTTGCACAACTGAACTATAAGGTGAGATTTCATAAGCACAAATCAATAGTTATTTAAAACCCTTCATCCTTATCAAAATCATTTCCATTGAATCTTGTTTGTTCATAGGCTCACTATCCAACTATTTTTGGATGTAAGCAACATAAGCTTCAATTCTTGCCTAGTATCATGTATTAGAGTATCTCAAGTATTTTTGCTATTTTGTAAGAGTGAATGTGAGGAATGGTCACATGTTGGATAGAAGAAACTATTAATGTATGTGCTTGTGTCCCTCTACTATCTCAATAAATTTCTCTATAGTAGTTGCAATAGAAAATGTAGTAGAACCTAGTAATTGAAGATCATCATGTTCAACACTATGTACATCACCCTCAATCATTCTATTTGCACTTATAGGAAGATATTTTTTCAACACCTTACTCAATATTGGTGAAGCCCTTTTCTATCAATACATGAAGCATCATGTATGCTGACAATTGGTAATTAGAACCATCCAATTTATCCTAAACAACCAACATACTGAATATATAATTTTTTTTCAGCCATGGCCTATGAGTAAATACCTTGATGCAAAAAAATTGATTTTATATCAAAAGATTGTACATAAATACCCAGTTAAGCTCACTTGGATATGTAGCACACTTTTAAGCCCTTTTATTGGTGAACCAAAATTGGTATATATGGTTTGGACAAAATAAAAAAATTACCTCCCCAGTCACTCTCAGAGTGCATTTGGATGCAAAGTTGACTTCAAATCAACATTTTCATGCCAAAAAGTGAAAGACTTTTGAACTAATCATACCAAGTATGCTCACCAATTTTTGTGTGATTCAAAGACTCTAATAGTAAGGGTATAAAAAATGCCCTAAAGAAAGGAGTTACCTACTATGATACAGATTGATGGACTTCAAGTATTGTGGAGGCACAAGAACAACATGAGTAAGAAGAACTTTGGAGAATAATATAATATAAATTTTACGCCAATTGAATGTACAAAAGATACGTGACCTATAGGGGTTATATGCTTGTATAGAAGCTGCGGGGAAAGGCATGCTAGAGAGGTAGAGAAGTACCTCAATAGTTAGAAGCTTGTTCACACATATCATTTGAACATATATCCACACACCCACACACATACATACATACATACATACATACATACATACATACATACATACATACATACATACAGACATACATACATACATACGTACATATATACAAACATACCTACATACATACATACATACAGACATACATACATACATACATACATACATACATACATACATACATACATACATACGTACATATATACAAACATACCTACATACATACATACATACATACATACATACATACATACATACATACATACATACATACATGCATACATACATACATAAATACATACATACATACATACAAAATACATACATACATACATACATACATACATACATACATACATACATACATACATACATACATACATACATACATCCATATATACTGTTGTAGTACAAAAATTATTGAAATATCTTTGTGAACAATGTATAAAACTAATTTAGGCATTATTTAGCCCAAAATAGGCGTTAATCATATATGCATCCTTATTCCATTATAATTTAAGGTGTTGAAACCATTCTTCATGAAATAATTATATTAAGAATAATTATAAATACTTGTATACATACATACATGCATAATTTTTAAGGTAGGGAATTAAAGTGTTATATTGACTAGTTTGGAGTGTATCCCCTCATTTGTTGAAATTTGACACTATTCAAAGGTGCATACTTTGGTACATACACACATATGATTACAAATCTCTCAATATGGTATAATTTAAGATGAAAATCATAGTATTCATATAAGGATTTTGTAGGTACCTTGTTATTTTATCTATGAAACCATGGAATTGAATCATATAATCCATTGAAGGTGTTATTTTAATTATGTCATTTAAAGTGCAACAATAGAATTTGGTTGCATTTTTTGGTAGTGTGTTGTATTTACCAATTTCCTTTGCTGAACCTCAAGCATGATGTCTTTTTCTTAGTTAAGGTATGATGTATGGTAGCACACTCCGTTAGAGTATCGTGTCATGTTCTCATGTATTGTAACGGTTCTTTCTATTTCTTGAGTCACCTTACAAGAATATATGGATGGGCATATGTATTGTAGGCTCTCAAATGTATTATACGCACTCAAGTGGTATAGGCATTCAATGTATTGTAGGTACTCAGGTGGTCTAGGCACCTTGAGTTGTGGCCTTTTCCAACAAGCTTGTGGGCGAATGGATGGTTAAAGATTAGTGTAATTAGAAAGCGTTCTACACCAACTTAAGTTTTGGAAACAACAACATCATTTTTCGTTAGGATCCCTAAATGGAAAGAGATTGATCTAATCATGGTCCTCTTCTCACCTTTCCTATTTGTTCCCAAGATTTTGGATTTGGTGTGCTTTTTATGGAAACGATACAACAAGATGAAACACTTTTGCACCATTCATGTTGATTGGAAGTGGGAGTCTTGTAATAGGTAGGTCAATGCTATTAGGCTCCCAATTGTAGGTATGATGAGAGTGAAGAAGGGGAATATTCAAAAGAAAAAGATGGTCTAGAACAAAGTTCTCTTTGTGGAGGACTTCTTATAGGATGTTCTATTTTTGAAAATCATCATTGACAAAGCCAAGTGGGTTTCTTTTGTTGAATCTTTGGAAAACCTTGCTTGTAGCTTGATATTTATCAAGATGGTGTTGACACTAATGGGAAATGCCTCTGCTCCAATCCATAGTAACCACAAGCTTTCCAAGTGGATTGGATTAAAGTGTTCAATCACACAAGGCTTCCGGTTGGATTCATGACTTTCTTCTATGGCTACAAATGGTCTTAGTTTCTTGGTTAACCATCATGCCTATATTGGCCAATTCCATGGACTTTTCTAGTGACTAACCAAAGATAGATGATCATGAGAATTTTTGCTGATGAAATGAATGCTTTCTTACATAATGATCTAGAAACTATGCTAGCCTTTTGGTATTGCCTCAATAACTTTTGTTTTGCTTCAAGATGGAATAAAATCACTTGAAAGCAACATCCAAGGATATAATTGGGGATTTATCTAATATGTTGTAAACTAGATGGTGCTCTTACGTTTGTTGTTCTTCCATGGTGGAAGGGTCAAGACTTACTAAATCTTATTTTCTACCCTTTATTGTTAATCCCACACTCCTGGATATTGTTTGTTTGTTATCTAAGAATTGCAATAAGATGATATTTTACCTCAAGATGAATGAAGGTTGAAAGTGGACTGTCCATATTAGACATAACAATTGTATCTAGTTCCCAATCAAGGGAATAAGGAAAGGTAAGGTATCAATTTTGCTTACCTCTAAAGAGCAAAACTTTTATGGAATAAAGAGGTTATCTTTGTGAAATCATCTCTAGAGTCATGATAGAAGACTATAGATTAGATAAGAGGACATTAACTAAACTTTGAGAGTGGACTATAAAGATTGGTGTATTAAGAAATAAAATCAATAATTATGATACCATGAATTCTCCCTTAAGTTCTCAGCCATGATCCCCTAAGATAGAAGGTATAAAAATAGAAAAATGTCAAAAACGTTTAAAAAAATTCCTAATTTAAAGATGAAATTGATTCTTAATGTACCCATTAATAGGAAATCGTGTCGCAATTGGATGAGTATCGCATATAAGTTCCTTGAAAAATGAGAGCCCTTCATTGAGTACAAAGAAGGTTTTTAGATGTGGAAATTTCTGCATCTAAGAAGTTGTTCTCAAATGAAAGCTCTCAGTTGTTTAAGTTTTGCCTTAATGGTAGAGAAGTCTTGTGAAATGTCTCTTTTTCTTGCTTTGACAAGCAATTTTAAAGTTAACACAAATTTTGGTAGCCCTTCATGGTGTAAGTGTTGCCTCAATGGTTGAGAAGACTAAAGACACCTCTTTTTTTGTGTTGAAGGAGTCCTTTGGGCCGGCAATCCTTGGTGAATGTGGTATATTTAGAGACTCAAATCAACTTGAAACAAGCCTTACTTGGAGAAGCAATAGGTTTTTATGTGGTGTTGTGGAATTTGATTATGAAGTTATTTGGAAGATTTGGAAAGAAAGATGCACTAGCAAGTTGAAGGACTATGAGTAGGCCATTGGGGCATTGAAATTAATGTAAAATTAGATGCAAACCTGGAAAAACTATCAAAAAATTAAAACTACTTTTCATGTGGAAAAGAAACGTTTGTAACTACATGGGATGTAGAATGAGATGGTTGCTATTGTTATCATGAGTTTTCCAAAAATGGTAAGGGAACATGTAGTGTACACAAGTTATGGTTCTCCTTGGGGTCCAAAGTCTAGGATCTCAATGTCTAATAAGGGAGAACCAAGAGAGGGCACAATGGGGTTTGGGATTTTTCGAGCTCTACTCGTTTATAGGTTGGCCATGCACTCACTAGAGCTTTGAGGGGAAAGTAGGCTAGAGACCTTAAAACATTGAGTGAAGTGGTTAAAAATCAATTTGCCATTATCCTCATTTTTCATTCCTAATTTCATGGCCCTGAACATGATACAAACCAATTGTAGGCAGGCAGACAAACATCCACAAAGCTTTGCTTAACAATTGCATGAATACTTATTCTCGGCAAGCAATATTTTTATTATGACTATGTGGAAGTTCATGCTTGGGATGTGTGTTTCTAAATCTTTGATCTTTTCACATGGATTAAGAGTTTCGCAGAGACTAGCTGGTGGTTGGCATGTGGATTACAACTGCAAGGCAAAGAATAAGGTATAGAGGAAGGTCATTGGTGGCATGAAATTTTAATTGAATGATGAGTTTAAAGACCTAAGCATTCAAGATTTTGGAGCAGTATTGAGAGAAAAGTTGTATCCTTGGAGAACGTTTATAGCAATGCATTTTTTGGGTGAACAGATAGAGAAAGTTGTTGTGTCTAACTTAACATGGATTTCGAATGTTCTTTCGTAGGGCAGTCTCCTAATCATTGAAAGAGTTCTCTCGAACTACCTGTAGAAAAGAGATCAGCACTCAAAATTCTATAATGTCTCCTTATCCTTACAATGACATCTTAATTACGTTAATTGCTTATTTAATTACGCCAACCCAAGCATGTACTCGTGCGTTCCAAGCGTTTATGATACACCCAACATTCGATGTGATGAGCGGAGAGATTCGCTATCACTTCTTAGTGAGTACCACTTGATCCGCATAAAATATTCCCCTAGTTCGATTGGAAAGTCTATAGAGGCCCTATTTCATGAGGAGATAAGAAATCCTAAATTTCGATGGTTGATAGTTGGACTTGTTTAGCTTCTCTAGCTTCTCAATCTAAGTGCTATAGTCTAGTTAAATAGCTCTCTTTCTCCTAATTCTTCCATAGCTATTAAAGTGGATATGAGGTGATAGATTTTGGAATTTTACCTTGAATTTATGCTTTCTAATAATAGAAAATCTTGCATGTTCCCCCTTGTCCTATTTGATAGGTGATTTCCTTCACCACCAGATATCGCACTTCCAACTAGCTAATCAAAAACTTCAAGCATGTCTCCTTGGTGCTCTAGTGCACTTAGTGGAAATTGTCCTCGAGTGTTCATCCTTGTACTTCTATGCTCCAAGAGCAATTTGCACTCTTAAAAGTGTGAATCACACCAAACACAATAAACAACATGTTTAGAAGGATCGTAAATTATTGTAACACCATACTTGGATATGCTAGAGAGTAGGAAAGAATGAACGGAAGCAGACACAAAAGCGAAGAAGAAGAATGACACATGACATGGAATGACTAGACGAGCTCTATATAGGTAGACGATCAATGATATGGGAATGAGTTAAGTTAGAGTTATAAGTGAATCCTAATTGCTATATTCAACCACATTGTATATGTGCCTACAAGGGGAAGAAAAATCTAGGTAGCTTAAGAGTAAAAGGTGCCTATGTACAACGCTTCACATCAAAGCTTCAAGGACACATAAGTGTAGCAAACTCTTAATGAAATGATCATTTTCCTTAAAATACTTGCAAATTATTTTTGCTTTATTATTTTCTTATAATTTTTGTCCATTTTCTTTGATAATAAAACATTAAGAGATTTTGGCTAATTAATAGAGGAGCTCCATTTACCTTTGCACTTTTAATTAGCTCCAAGAGCTTGCTTTACAACACACATAAATGAGACCATCTGCATTTCTGCAGATTATATCCGAAAGACAAAGCTGATAAGGAATGCACTTATTGATATTATTGATATTATAATGAGCATAAGGAAATGATGGTATATATTAACGAAGAAAGATAAGGACATCATCCATAAGCTCCATCGCCATTGGCTTCGAGCTACAGTTTTCAGGAGATGGGCGCAATCAAAGCTTTCGAGTAAGAACAGCACATGCTATCATGGCTGCGGATAAAAGAGTGGATTGGGTGCAATGAGAAGTGTCTGCATATGAAAAAAACAGTCATTGTGAGATCGTTATGACCAAATTCCTTGAAGACTCGAAGAGGCAACGTGGAGTCTTCGTGGAAGTTCGCCATCGGAGCAGCGCTCAGATGGATGAATGCTCATTGCTGATGCAGCAGTAAGAGCAGCAGGTAGAGAAGAGATCAGGGACTTGACGCTGCGCGATTGCGAGAAGTTGAAGGAGGTGGACTTGGGACGACTGACAAGGAGAATCCGCCGCGACCGACTGGCTGGGACGACTGACAGGAGTGTCAGTCGTTCGCGACTGACTGGCTGGGCCGACTGACAGGAGTGTCAGTCGATCGCGACTGACGGGGACGAGGGAAGTGAGTCCATCCGTCGCGACTGACTGGCTGGGACGACTGACAGGAGTGTCAGTCGCGACTGACTGGGACGAGGGACGATTGACAGAAGCGTGGCCATCGCGCGATTGACGCCTCCCTTTTCGCGACGGACGGTTTTCACTTCCGCGATTGACGGTTTTATGCGCGCCGATGGACGGTTTTGCGGTTTGATGCACGGAAGATGGTTTCCGGCGCGGGTGACGGGAGGCGATCGACAGGAGGAGTCCGCGACTGACCGGAAATCTCGCGGTTGATCGGCGGGGGGCGCACATACAAACGCATCGAGTTTGAATGCAGAGAATGAGCATAGATGTCCCTGCACATACACTTGCAAGTGTGTTAGACATTTTAGGTAAACAACTGGCTGCTCTGTCAGCTGCTTGGGCGCCAGCCACGGTTGGGCCTAAGCGCTTGGCTGGCAGTCTGAAAAAAAAAAAAAAAAAAAAAAAAAAAAAAAAAGAGAGTAAATTCTTTTTGCTTATTAAGCGGGTTTCCGTAAGGCCTTTCTCACTTCGTCCCCATGGGCCCCTCGTCGCGATCCTTTTTGCCCAGCCGTCTCGTCCAATAAAAAAAGAGTAAGAAAAAAAGAGTAAAAGGGGAAATAGAAGGCAGAGAGTTCCTTGAGTAAGATTAATTCTCAATCTTGCTCCTTTCTCGGGGGGTGAGTCGCTGCTGTTAAGCGGGTTTGCTCTTTCAAGCTTTGGTCATGGACTTTGTGGCTCCCCCTCAGTCCGTGTCCCCCCCCTTGAGATGGAGTCTGTCCCAGTGGACGTCGCGCCCCCAGAGGTCTCTTTATGCAAGGAGTCTGTGGCGGCAAAGCAGGAAGAGCTGAAGAAAACTTGCCTGATCGGTCAAATGTTTGGCCCCAGGCCCTCTCTTGATAGTGTGAGAACTTGGCTTCGCAAGGAGTGGTTCCCACGAGGCCTAATTGTGTCCAAATGTCAATTCCTGCCGGCGAATCACCTGCTTCTTGTATTTGAGAACGAAGAGATGGCTTTCCAAGCCCTGCAAGCCGGCTCCTGGCAAGTGGGCTGGTCCACCCTTTGCCTTTTTAAGTGGACCCCAGACTTTGTCCCGAACAGATCAAAGCCTCTTCGTTACCCGCTTTGGGTGGAGCTTCCCAATCTGCCTTTCTTCATGTATGGATTTCTTCGCGAAATCGTCTCACCGATCGGTCGCCCGATGGCCGCAAGACAGGATGTTGGGGGGTTTATCTACGATGGAGCTCAACACTCTTTCAATGCTAGATGGCATCCTCAGATCTGCGTTGAAACAGACCTGAACCAGGTCCTTCCCTCGAAGATCTCCATTAACTATGGAGATGGTATGACCTGGACACAAGAGGTTACTTACAAGAATCTGCCAAACGCGTGCTTCCGGTGCGGGCTTCAAGGTCACAGGATCAAAGACTGCCCCCTGAAGAAAAGTACCAATAAAAACAAGCTTAAACCAGATGGGACCCTAAACCCTATCCCCCAAAACGACACTCGGGGTCATCCCCATCCAATGGAGGAAGAAGAGGGAACTCGCGTTGCTGAGACGGATTCAGAAGGTTTCACTGAAGTGAGACACAAGAGGAAAGTTAGCCCTCGAAGATCAAAAACAAGGAACACTACGACAGCTTCCCCCTCGAATAACATATACTGTAACCTAGAAAAAGAGATTAATGAACTCGACTTCCCAGGGGACAACCGCTTGGAAGAAGTCCCCACTGATAATTCCCTTGGATGCTCTACCAGCAAAGAAGATAACCTAGAAGGCTACACCACGAGTAAAGAGGAAGGCTTTACTACCAGCAATGAAGACAACCCAGACAGCGAAAGCTCCGCTCTTGGCCCTACCCTCCCGGTTTGCTTTCCAAGACTACCGCAACAAAAGTCCAAGCTTAAAGGTAAACAACCGTCCGGCATGCCTTGGAAGAGCCCCCTCAAGAGTAGGATCCTAAGTCAAGAAGTAGGGAAGAAAAAAGAAGACCACAAGAAGAAAAAAGATCGGGTCCCTCCCCTCAAAGAGGGCAACCATCATTAATGAAATTCACATCTCTAAACGTTAGGGGTCTGTCTGACCCGTCAAGAGCTTCGATTCTTGGCCAGTGGTTCAAGGACATGTGCTTCGCCCCTGACTTTATTTGCTTACAAGAGGTTAAAATCGACGGTGAGGATCTACAAAAACGGCTTAAATGCATTTCCCCGAACCACCTGTGGTTCTCCACTTCTCACCCTAGAGGGACAGGGGGTGCTTCTATCGGTATTAGTCACGCCTTGTCTAACAATGTGACCTCGACTTTTGAAGGTCGAAATCATCGTTGGATTGCTGCCTCTTTCGGGTCTCCTTTCCAGTTCACTGTGGTCTCAATTTATGCCCCTAATGGGGAAACAGATAGAATGGATACTTGGGCTTCCCTTGACTCCCTTTCTCACAATGTTCTGATTTGTGGGGACTTCAACATGGTTGAATCTCCTGAGGACCGATGGAATAACAAAGGAAAAATTATTGACGGTCAGGAGAAAGAGATTTGGGATAAAATCAAGCTCCATCTCGACCTGATCGAAGTGAAAGACAGCCAGGGATTCTCCTGGTCTAATCTCCAGTCGGGGGACTCTTTGAGGAAAGCAAGGCTTGATAGATACTACATCGACCAGAACACCATCCTTCAGTGGGGTATTCCTTCGATTACTCAACACACGGACCTCACTATCTCAGACCATTATCCGATTACTCTGTCCTTCAAACCGATTCCCATGCTCCAGAAAGCTCCTTGGTTTCATGCTTGTCAGACATCATTTTCCCTCCCCTCTGTCCACCAGGAAATTTCTGAGGTGTGGACGGAAGCCTTTGCTTACTGTAATGAACCAGCTAAGTGTTGGAGAAACGCGGTAGAAAGGACTCGTAAAATTCTAATCAGGACTCAAAAGGCTATAAGAGGAATTCGAAAAAAAAGAAGAGAAACGGTGTACCGGAGGCTCTCACGGCTTGAAGAAGAGGTGAACAAAGGTAAGCTACATTGCCAACAGGGTCTTTTGAAAATCAGGGGTAGGCTAAGATTAGAGGAGGAGGTCCAAAGGAAAAATCTCCAAATTTTCTTCAAAGATTGGTGGGCAGGGAAGGCGGACAAACCAACGAAAGAGATGTGTAACATCCTCAAAAGGAAACAAGCTAGGGATTCCATCCCCCTAATGGTCGATAACAATGGAACTGAATGTTGCACGGAAGTGGAGAATAGAACTATCATCGTCGAACATTTTACCAACCTTCTCGGGGTCTCGACTCCTCTTTCCCCCCACAGGCGCGACTCCATGGCAACCATCTCAAGGGTTACTCAAACCAGAATCCCACAGAACTTGATTGCTCTTCTGGATGCTAACATCTCCGAGAATGAAATTATCGAGGTTATTGATGCCCTTCCCAATGGGAAAAGTCCGGGTCCTGATGGCCTTACCAATGAGTTCTTTAAGTCCTTCAAACTTCAGGTGGCCACCCCCCTGCGCCTCGTGTGGCAAGAGGCTCTCTCCTTCGGTGCCCTCCCTGAGTGCCTGAATAATGGCATCATCAAGTTAATCCACAAACGGGGAGATAAGAACAAAATCGAAAACTGGCGTCCGATTACCATGCTCCAAACTGGATACAAGATAATTGCAAAAGTTATCGCCAACAGAATCTCCTGTCATTTAAAATCATGGCTGTGCGAGGACCAGAAAGGTTTTATCAAAGGTAGATCTATACTTGAAGCAATTATTGATATTTGGGAAGGCCTTGCTTTTGCTGAGGAGTCTGCTCAAGATCTAGTTTTCATTAAGATCGACTTCGACAAAGCGTATGACAGATTGGAATGGGACTTTATTCTTCAATCATTGAAAGACCTTGGTTGCAGCCAAAAGTTCACGAAGATGGTTTCCACGCTTCTTGGAAATGCTTCAACTAGAATAAACATCAACGGTAAGCTCTCTGAGCCCATTCGTTTAAAAAGATCAATTAGGCAAGGCTGCCCTCTGGCTCCTCTACTATTCGCTATCGCCTCAAATGGACTCAGCTGCCTATTAAAGCATCACATGGACGCCGGCAATCTCAAGGGTCTCTCCTTACCTCTAAATCACGGCCAAATGGTTGTGAGACTTTTTGCTGATGACATGAATGCCTTTGTGCATAACGATACAAACAGCATTGAGGTGTTTTGGTGGTGCCTCTACACCTTTTGTATGGCATCAGGCTCAAAAATCAACCATGCTAAAACTGCTTTTAGAGCGATCAGCGGGCCTACTCCCCAATTGTTGGTGGATCGGGGGTGTCAAGTTATCCCTAGCGGTCAAGTCTTCCGTCTCCTCGGCATTCCGATGGGTTTCGACATCTCAATGGACCAACGATGGAACTGGGTGCTATCCAAGTTGGATAGCAAACTGAATCAATGGAAAGGTATGCAAGTCAACCTGGCAGGACGTGCTATGGTTATTAACACTTTTATGTTGTCTACAATTATTTACTTTATCTCGTGTTGGAGACCTAAGGAGAAAGACTTGGCCAAAGTAGAAAGAATCTGCAGGAACTTCCTTTGGACTGGGGACCCCAACAGAAGGGGGGTTCCCAAAATCAAATGGGAAACTTGCATTAGCCCTAAAGACTCAGGGGGCTTGGGTATTTTGGATATTGCTGGTTTAGCTGACAAGCTGGCGGCTAAATGGCTTATCAAGGCCTGGAGCAATAGGGAGTCCTCTTGGGCTATATTGATCTTCAGAAACACGGAAGACTTTACCTTTGTCGGCCTCCCTGGTTGGAAGGACATAGGGATTCTCACGCTTTTGTTCTCCCCCCACCCGGTCTGCCCTAAAGGCTCTAGCCTCGTGTGTTCCTTATGGAAGAATTGGAACAAGGCCAAACAGTTCATCAGAATCAGCGATGATTGGAAGTGGGCAGCTGGCATAAGACAAAATGACTCTATTTGGTTCCCGATCAGTGGCATTCGGGGAGTGGAATCTTGGAACCTCCAAACTGCAAGGCGGTTATGGAACAAGGGGTTCAAACAGTGGAAACAGCTCTGGAAACAAGAGACCAGCCAGTGGATTAGGTTCGAAGATTTGGATCCCAGACTCAGCGTTACCTTTGAGGAATGGACTCTTCTTCAAAGCAGGTGTTTAGCCTGGGACCGCTCAACTACCCGCCTTCTCTGCGGTCAGGATCTTCCTTGCTCGGAGGGCCTCAAATGGAGCAATGGTAAGAAGCTCTCCAGAATCCCGAAATTCAAAGGGGATTTGGATGTTCACCACACCCTTAACAAGAGATGGTGCCTTGCTTGGACCAAACTTCGGTGGGAGCTAAAATTCATGTCTCTTTGGCACCCCCTAATTGAGGTCAAAAAGTCTGTTCTCATGTGGCAGGTCTTGCATAAAGGAATCTGGACCAATGCAAGGGCTAACAAAATCTGTGGTGTGCCGCCATGGTGCAAGCGTTGTCATCGGTGCATCGAAGATTTAGCTCACCTGTTCTTTGACTGCCCCAAGTCCCGTGTTATCTGGCATCACGTGTCCCGGGTTTTGAGACTCACGGGTCAAATCAACTGGCAACAAGTGATGTTGGGTGAGGCGATCGGATGCTCATCGAGGCTGTGGAATGCCATCAGAGGTGAGGCTCTCTGGAAGATTTGGAGAGAGCGCTGTGCCGTCAATTTTGGCCAAACTCCTAAGGAATGGTCGATCGAGAAATCCTTGTTTCTCCTTGGTAAAAGAATCTCCCGAGTCAAGAGATCGCCACCGTTTAGACATCACTGTATTTATCTCCTCGAAAACAACAAGTTGAAACCCAAATGGGTCCCACATGAGGGTGATGATAATGTTATCCGCCTCATTTGTAATGCCCTGTAGCTTGCCATACTCCTCCCCTGCGTTGTGGGATTTGGGGGGTCCCATGGGCACTAGTCCCATTCACTTGTAACTTTTTCTCTTTTTTATAATTAAAGTCAGGGAGATTAGGCTAAGGCCGAACTTCTTTTATTTAAAAAAAAAAACACACATAAATGAAGTCTTTTCCTAGATAGATATTCTCCCAACAAACTATAGATTAACTCCTAAAGGGTTCAGCCATTGGATTGCTCTTCATCATCAACTAGAGAGTAGATACAAAAGTCTGATGGAAATCTATATGAACATTACGAAAAGTTTGCACAACTGAACTATAAGGAGAGATTCGCTATCATTTCTTTGATACTGCTTTCTGTTTTCAAAGTATAGTTTGGTCTCCTGCTAATAGGTTAATAGAGGAAATCGAGCTCCGTATCCGCACAAAAGTGCAGCTCGCTTCAGGTGATGGTGATGATGATCTTCTTCTTGAATTGTGGGCGGAGCTGGCCTCCCTCAAGATATAAAGGGCTTATATGACTAACAGATGCGGTGTGCGCGTGATACTTGCACACACACACAGAGAGAGAGAGAGAGAGAGAGAGCGAGAGACAAATAAGTTTCTAACTTCTAAATCTTTGACAAGCGTTGATGAGCATAGGCCGCCTCCTCGCAGAGGCCAAGTGAAAGCCGCCATCGCTTCTAGCCTCGTTCGATCTTTCACAAACGCCGTCAATCCCTCTTTTATGCCCCGCCGCTCCTATGCGGATACACCGTCTTCCCTGTCTATGAGTGCAGGAAACTTGTCGAGCAGCAGTACTGCATCATCTAGTCGCTAACCCTCTGAACCATGCCACCGTAGGTTTGTTCGAGTATCCCGTTCAGCGTCTGAGTTATGGCATCATAGATAGGTTTGAGTCCTTCTACATGTTCATGGGCTGTAAGGTTCGAAGTGAACTTCGCATTGAGTTATGTACTCTGTCGATCTTCTGTTACTGGTTGTTTTCATCTACTACATTAATCAAACAGTCCATATGCATTTGATCTTCAGTTTGTGCTAAACTTCATATATCCTTGTTTGAGCGTCTCTAAAATCGATGACTATTTCCCCTCCGTTACAATGATCAGCAAAAGGTTACAAGCAATATGTCTCGCCTTCCTGTTGTTGTTTCTCTTCATCATTCAAGATACAACAATCTGGAGCGTCAGCAAACCAATTTCTTAATCTTCATTTTTATGCAGTGCATCAAACAAGCAATGAAGCATCACGTAATAGTCATTCTATGCTGAAATTCTTGCATACTCCTCTCTGAAGTCTCTTGTACCGTCAGCGTTCATCATCTACATTCCGTACAGATTTCGTCTCTATCGTGCTGATGAACAAACGCTTCTAGGCGATTTCGTCTGTGCATGTCTCGCTATCTTATTGTTCCTCTCCTTCTTCAATCTATAACGTTTTTGATACCGATGAACAGTAGAAATCTAATGTTAACAAGTACTCAAAGAAGCCGAAATGAAGACTCACCTCACCTTTTCTACCGATGAACAGTAGAAATCTAATGTTAACAAGTACTCAAAGAAGCCGAAATGAAGACTTACCTAACCTTTTCTTTTGCTATCAGAGAGCATGATACTCGTATGAGAACACAATAATCATAGGAGTTTGTATACTAACCATATCAATGTGATTGCATTCAGATTTGTGATCGATTTTTTTTTTTGATCCTTGTAAGATGTAATTCCTTCCTAAATAGTGGATGAGCTATTTCATGACTGTAATGCCAAGTGCATCAAGATAGACCGGCATTGAAACCATGTTCAAACACATAGAATTTCATCAAAATGACTCTTCGAGTTTCAACCTTGAGAATATCAAATGTTCATGTTATATTATTCCCATATAAGACATAAGCCGCAGCATAGTAAATTACCTAGTCATGCAACATTTCATGTAACATGAATCCACACAAATTGTGTAGGAAATATAAGAATGATTGCATAAGGGAGCCACATGACATGTAAATTTTAGGAAATCTGAAAAGCGAAAAGAAATAGTCGCTTTGAAAAGATTACAATTTTTTATGGCATGATGCCTTTCTAGTAGCATCATCTATGAAAGTGACAAAGTAAAGAGAGCCCTGTAATGAACTTGTGGGCATTGGAACACACATATCTGTATGAAGGATTTCTAAAGGAAAAATTGAAGAGTCAATGTGCGTTTTATGCACATTCATAGATCTCCTATGGCGAGGATTGCCAAGTCTTCCACCTACAATATCATCAAAGATACTCCAATGTATGGGTGTCTCCCAGTTAAGAGAACCTCACCATCACACTTTTTATTGAACCTAAAATGCTTTATGTAGAAGAAGTAATCGTTATATCAATGCCCACATGGACATACATAAGAAGTATCTAGAGAAGCGTACATTGTGTGTATGTGCTCAATATATGCAGTAGAATGGAAATGAAAGGTTGAATTCCCAGCCCAAACTGTAGCTTAAAAAACCTCCAAGTGTCTATCAACTCTATGTGATTGCATTTAGATTTGTTGATCGATTCTATTTCTAATCCTTCTAAGATGCAATTCCTTTCTAATATAGTGGATGAACTATTATGAATGTAATGCCAAGTGCGCCAAGAGATACCGGCATTGAAACGAGGTTCAAACACATAGAATTTCATGAAAGTGACTCTTTGAGTTTCAAATTTCATCTAGGTGAACTTTCAATTTCAAGCTTGAGAAAATCAAATGTTCATTTTATATTATGCCCATAAAAGACATAAGATGCAGCATAGTAAATTACCTACTCATGCAATTCCATGTAACATGCATCCACATAAAGTTTGTAGGAAATATAAGAATGATTGCACAAGGAGCCTTTTCACTTCAATGCATTTGCATATGAACATGGAAAACGCTCAAACCATCTTATACCAAACGCATTTATGGAGAATCAACACATTCCCAATCAAATTTTCAAAGTCATCTCTCTAGCATGTCGGGGTGGTCGTATTTGTCTGTCTCTTGCATGGAGAAGGTATAAATTCTATCTACATGTATATGAGTTTTTCTACAAGATATCCCATGAGAGTTATTATCTAAGAAATTCAATAGGATTTTGGTATCCAAGTCTAATTCTCAACCTCTTCACATCCACTTGCAAAAGAAGAAATACTCTCTTCACTTTTCCCTCTCCGCTCCCCCCTTGGATGCATGTTGCCCTAAACATGTAGGAGTCCAAGATAAGGGAGAAGTTGACCCCTTATTCAACAGTGTGGGCAATGAAGGATGGAGATTCCCTCTCTCAAATACATCAGCCAAGAAAGGTTGCATGCAATCTCCAATTGACAAGGCTTATATGGGCCTTCTATATGCCTAGTATAAAGCTCAAAACTTTTATGTGGTATTAAGATGAAGTGACGGGCCTTATCTCGGTGCTCTTTTCTACCTTGTAGACACACAAAAACAACTCTTTTAAGGTTCTAGGCCAACCAATCTCTTCATCAAGAAAGCTGCAACAAGTATGGCAGAGGAAGGTTCCAATTTCCAAACCTCTTGAAGTTGCTAATTATGATACTTATTTCTATGTTTTGTATTATATGTAATCGTATGGAGTTTTTGAAAAGATCCACTCAATGAGGAGAAGAGTCTAAAACTAATTAGTAGCGATCTCCCAAAGTAGCAGCCTCCATCGTTATCTTCACCTAGTGACGTTTTTGTAACTTGCTATCTTCCAACACACATTTCTTTGTAGAGTGATTAATTTGAGTGATGTTTATCTCCTTAGAAAACTCAATTCTGAAGTTTTTCTTTTTATGTAAGTAGATAATGTGCAATCGCTTAATAGTGTTAGAGGTTTCATCTCAATCATGGCCTTGGGTATGTTAAGAATGGATGAAATTAACTCTCATATATCTTTTGTCCCATTCATTCACAAAATGATTTTGATTCTTAGGGAGTGCCACTTGATCCGCATAAAATATTCCCCTAGTTTGATTGGAAAGTCTATAGAGGCCCTCTTTCATGAGGAGATAAGAAATCCTAAATTTTCATGGTTGATAGTTGGACTTGTTTATCTCCTCTAGCTTCTCAATCTAAGTGCTATAGTCTAGCTAGATAGCTCTCTTTCTCTTAATTCTTCCATAGCTATTAAAGTGGATATGAGGGGATAGTTTTTGGAATTTTACCTTGTATTTATGCTTTCTAATAATAGAAAATCTTGCATGCTCCCCCTTGTCCTATTTGATAGGTGATTTCCTTCACCACCACATATCACACTTTAAATTAGCTAATCAAAAACTTCAAGCATGTCTCCTTGGTTCTCTAGTGCACTTAGTGGAAATGCTCCTCGAGTGTTCATCCTTGTGCTCCTATGCTCCAAGAGCGATTTGTACTCTTAAAAGTGTGAACAACACCAAAAACAATAAACAACATGTTTAGAAGGATCGTAAATTATTGTAACACCATACTTGGATGTGCCAGAGAGTAGGAAAGAATGAACGGAAGCAGACACAAAAGCGAATAAGAAGAATGACACATGAAGACATGGAATGACTAGAGGAGCTCTATATAGGTAGATGATCAATGATATGGGAATGAGTCAAGTTAGAGTTATAAGTGAATCCTAATTGCTATATTCAACCACATACAAGCATAGCATATATATGTGCCTACAAGGGGAAGAAAAATCTGGGTAACTTAAGACTAAAAAGTGCCTATGTACAACGCTTCACATCAAAGCTTCAAGGACACATAAGTGTAGCAAACTCTTAATGAAATGATCATTTTCCTTAAAATACTCACAAATTATTTTTGCTTTATTATTTTCTTATCATCTTTGTCAATTTTCTTTAATAATATAGCATTAAGAGATTTTGGCTAATTCATAGAGGAGCTCCATTTACCTTTGCCCTTTTAATTAGCTCCAAAAGCTTATTTTACAACACACATAAATGAAGTCTTTTCGTAGATAGATATTCTCCCAACAAACTATAGATTTACTCCTAAAGGGTTCAGCCATTGGATTGCTCTTCATCATCAACTAGAGAGTAGATACAAAAGTCTGATGGAAATCTATATGAACATTACGAAAAGTTTGCACAACTGAACTATAGGGTGAGATTTCATAACCACAAATCAATAGTTCTTTAAAATCCTTGATCTTTATCAAAACATTTCCATTAAATCTTGTTGGTTAATATGCTCACTATCCAACTATTTTTGGACGTAAGCAACATAAGCTTCAATTCTCTCCTAGTATCATGTATTAGATTATCTCAAGTATTTTTGCTATTTTGTAAGAATGAATGTGAGGAATGATCTCATGTTGGATAGAAGAAGCTATTAATGTAATTGCTTGTGTCCCTCTACTACCTCAATGAAGTTGCTCTATAGTAGTTGCAATGGAAAGTGTAGTAGAACCTAGTAATTGAAGATGATCATGTTCAACACTACGTACATCACCCTCAATCATTGTATTTGCACGTGTAGGAAGTTATTTTTCAACACCTTGCTCAATATTGATGAAGCCCTTTGCTATCAATACATGATGCATCATGTATCCTGACAATTGGTAATTAGAACCATCCAATTTATCCTAAACAACCAACATATTGAATATGTAATTTTTTTAAGCCATGGCCTATGAGTAAATACATTGATGCAAAAAAATTGATTGTATCTCAAAAGATTGTATATAAATAGCCAGTCAAGCTCAGTTAGATATGTAGAACACTTTAAAGCACATTTATTGGTGAACCAAAATCGGTATATATGTTTCGCACAAAATAAAAAAATTACCTCCAGAATCACTCTCACAGTGCATTTGGATGCAAAGTTGACTTCAAATCAACATTTTCATGCCAAAAAGAGAATGACTTTTGAACTAATCATACCAAGTATGCTCACCAATTTTTGTGTGATTCAAAGATTGTGATAGTAAGGGTATAAAAAATGCCTTAAAGAAAGGAGTTAACTACGTAATCTGATATAGATTAATGGACTTCAAGTATTGTGGAAGCACATGAACAACATGATGAAGAACAACTTTGGAGAATAATATATTATAAATTGTACCCGAATTGAATGTACAAAAGATACGTGACCTATAGGGGTTATATGCTTGTATAGAAGCTACGCGAAAAGGCTTGCTTAAGAGGTAGAAAGGTACCTCAATAGTTAGACGCTTGATTACACATATCACTTTGGAAATATATCCACACACACATACATACATACATACATACATACATACATACATACATACATACATATGTACATACATACATACATACATACATATGTACATACCTACATACGTACATACATAAATACATACATACATACATACATACATACATAAATACATAAATACATACATACATACATACATCCATACATACATAGATACATAGATACATACATACATACATACATACATACATACATACATAAATACATACATACATACATAATAGAAAAATGTCAAAACTTTGAAAAAAAAATCGTAATTTAAAGATGAAATTTATTCTTAATGTCTCCATTAATAGGAAATCGTGTTGCAATTGGATGAGTATCGCATATAAGTTTCTTGGAAAATGAGAGCCCTTCATTGAATACAAGGAAGTTTTTCAGTGGTGGAAAATTCTGCATCTAAGAACTTGTTCTCATGTGAAAGCGCCTTTATGGTAGAGAAGGCTTGTGAAATGTCTCTTTTTCTTGCTTTGACAAGCAATTTTAGAGCTAACAGAATTTGTGGTAGCCCTTCATGGTCTAAGTGTTGCCTCAATGGTTGAGAAGACTAAAGACCCCTCCTTTTTTGTGTTGAAGGAGTCCTTTGGGCTGGCAATCCTAGCTGAATGTGGTATATTTAGAGACTCAAATAAACTTGAAACAAGCCTTACTTGGAGAAGCAACAGGTTTTTATGTGGCATTGTGGAATTTGATTATGGGTGAAGCTACTTGGAAAATTTGGAAAGAACGATGCACTAGCAAGTTGAAGGACTATGAGTAGGCCATTGCTGTATTGAAATTAATGTAAAATTAAATGCAAACCTGAAACATCTATCAACAAATTAAAACTACTTGTCATTTGGAAAAGAAATGTTTGTAACTACATGGGATGTAGAATGAGATGGTTGCTAATGTTATCATGAGTTTTACAAAAATGGTAAGGGAACATGTAGTGTACACAACTTATGATTCTCCTTGGGGTCCAAAGTCTAGGATCTCAATGTCTAATAAGGGAGAACCAAGAGAGGGCACAATGGGTTGTGGGATTTTTCAAGCTCTAATGCTTTATATGTTGGCCATGCACTCACTAGAGCTTTGAGGAGAAAGTGGGATAGAGACCCTAAAACATTCAATGAAGTGGTTAAAAATCAGCGTGCCATTATCCTCCTTTGTCATTCCTAATTGCATGGCCCTGAACATGATACAAACCAATTGTAGGAAGGCACACCAACATCCACAAAGCTTTTCTTAACAATTGCATGAATACTTATTCTGGGCAAGCAATATTTATATTATGACTATGTGTAAGTTCATGCTTGGGATGTGTGTTTCTAAACCTTTGATCTTTTCACATGGATTAAGAGTTTCGCAGAGGCTAGCTGGTGGTTGGCATGTGGCTTACAACTGCAAGGCAAAGAATAAGGTATAGAGGAAGGTCGTTGGTGCCATGAGATTTTAATTGACTGATGAGTTTAAAGAGCGAAGCATTCAAGATTTTGGAGCAGTGAGAGAAAAGCTGTATCCTTGGAAAACATTTATGGCAATACATTTTCTGGGTGAAGAGATAGAGGAAGTTGTTGTGTCTAATTCAACATGGATTTCGAATGTTATTTCGTAGGGCAGTCTCCTAATCATTGAAAGAGTTCTCTCAGACTACCTGTAGAAAAGAGATTAGCACTCAAAATTCTATAATGTCTCCTTATCCTTACAATGACAACTTAATTATGTTAAGTGCTGATTTAATTACGTCAACCCAAGCATGTACTCGTGGGTTCCAAGCGTTTATGCTAAACCCAACATTCCATGCCACGAGCCGAGAGATTCGCTATCATTTCTTTGATACTGCTCTCTGTTTTCAAAGTATAGTTTGTTCTCATGCTAATAGGTTAATAGAGGAAATCGACCTCCGTATCCGCACAAAAGTGCAGCTCGCTTCAGGTGATGGTGATGATGATGATGATCTTCTTCTTGAATTGTGGGCGGAGCTGGCCGCCCTCAAGATATAAAGGGCTTACATGACTAACAGATGTGGTGTGCGCGTGATACTTGCAGATAGAGAGAGATCAGGAGACAAATAAGCTTCTAACTTCTAAGTCTATGACAAGCGTTGATGAGCATAGGCCGCCTCCTCGCAGAGGCTAAGTGAAAGCCGCCATCGCTTCTAGCCTCATTCGGTCTTTTTTTTTTAAATAAAGGAAGTTTGGTCTTAGCCTAATCTCCCGGACTTTAATTAAAATAAAGAAAAAAAGTTACAAGTGAATGGGACTACTGCCCATGGGACCCCCCAAATCCCACAATGCAGGGGAGGAGTATGGCAAGCGACAGGGCATTACAGATGAGGCGGATAAAATTATCATCACCCTCATGTGCGACCCATTTGGGTTTCAACTTGTTGTTTTCGAGGAGATAAATACAGTGATGTCTAAACGGTGGCGATCTCTTGACTCGAGAGATTCTTTTCCCTAGGAGAAACAAGGATTTTTCGGTCGACCATTCCTTAGGAGTTTGGCCAAAATTGACAGCATATCGCTCCCTCCAGATCCTCCAGAGAGTCTCACCTCTGATGGCATTCCACAGCCTCGATGAGCAGCCGATCGCCTCACCCAACATCACCAGTTGCCAGTTGATTTGGTTTGTGAGTCTCAATACTCGGGTCACGTGATGCCAGATAACACGGGACTTGGGGCAATCAAAAAACAGGTGAGCTAAATCTTTGATGCACCGATGGCAACGCTTGCACCATGGCGGCACACCACAGATTTACTTAGCCCTTGCATTGGTCCAGATACCTTTATGCAAGATCTGCCACATGAGAACGGACTTTTTGACCTCAATTAGGGGGTGCCAAATAGACATGAATTTTAGCTCCCACCGAAGTTTGGTCCAAGAAAGGCACCATCTCTTGTTAAGAGTGTGGTGAACATCTAAATCCTCTTTGAAGTTGGGGATTCTGGATAGCTTCTTACCATTGCTCCATTTGAGGCCCTCCAAGCAAGGAAGATCCTGACCACAGAGAAAGCGGGTAGTTGAGCGGTCCCATGCTAAACACCTGCTTTGAAGAAGAGTCCATTCCTCAAAGGTAACTCTAAGTCTCGGATCCAATTCTTCGAACCTAATCCACTAGCTGGTCTCTTGTTTCTAGAGTTGTTTCCACTTTTTGAACCCCTTGTTCCATAACCGCCTTGCAGTTTGGAGGTTCCAAGACTCCACCCCCCGACTGCCGTTGATCGGGAACCAAATAGAGTCATTTTGTCTTATGCCAGCCGCCCACTTCCACTCATCACTGATTCTGATGAAGTGTTTGGCCTTGTTCCAATTCTTCCATAAGGAACACACGAGGCTAGAGCCTTTAGGGAAGACCGGGTGGGGGGAGAACAAAAGCGTAAGAATCCCTATGTCCTTCCAACCAGGGTGGCCAACTAAGGTAAGGTCTTCCGTGTTTCTGAAGAACAACTTAGCCCAAGAGGACTCCCTATTGCTCCAAGCCTTGATAAGCCACTTTGCCGCCAACTTGTCAGCCAACCCAACAATATTCAAAATTCCCAAGCCCCTGAGTCTTTAGGGCTAATGCAAGTTTCCCTTTTGATTTTGGGCTCCTATTGGGGTCCCCAGTCCAAAGGAAGTTTCTGCAGATTCTTTCCACTTTGGCCAAGTCTTTCTCCTTAGGTCTCCAGCACGAGATAAAGTAAATAATTGTAGATAGCATAAATGTGTTAACAACCATAGCACGCCCTACCAAGTTGACTTGCATACCTTTCCAATGATTCAGCTTCCTATCCATCTTGGATAGCACCCAGTTCCAGCGTTGGTCCATTGAGATGTCGAATCCCATCGGAATGCCAAGGAGATGGAAGACTTGACCGCGAGGGATAACTTGACACCCCTGATCCACCAACATTTGGGGAGTATGTCCGCTGATTGCTCTAAAAGCAGTTTTAGCATGGTTGATTTTTGAGCCTGATGCCACACAAAAGGTTTGGAGGCACCACCAAAACACCTCAATGTTGTTTATATCGTTATGCACAAAGGCATTCATGTCATCAACAAAAAGTCTCACAATCATTTGGCCGTGATTTAGAGGTAAGGAAAGACCCTTGAGATTGCCAGCATCCATATGATGCTTTAATAGGCAGCTGAGTCCATTCGAGACGATAGCGAATAGTAATGGAGCCAGAGGGCAGCCTGGCCTAATTGATCTTTTTAAACGAATGGGCTCAGAGAGCTTACCATTGATGTTTATTCTAGTTGAAGCATTTCCAAGAAGAGTGGAAACCACCTTCGTCATACGCTTTGTCGAAGTCGATCTTAATGAATACCAGATCTTGAGCAGACTCCTCAGCAAAAGCAAGGTCCTCACACAGCCATGACTTTAAATGACAAGAGATTCTGTTGGCGATAACTTTTGCAATTATCTTCTATCCTGTTTGGAGCATGGTAATCGGACGCCAGTTTTCAATTTTGTTCTTATCTCCCCGTTTGTGGATTAACTTGATGACGCCATTATTGAGGCACTCACGGAGGGCACGGAATGAGAGAGCCTCTTTCCACACGAGGCAGAGTGGGGTGGCCACCTGATGTTTGAAGGACTTGAAAAACTCATTGGTGAGGCCATCCGGACCCGGACTTTTCCCATTGGGAAGGGCATCAATAACCTCGATAATTTCATTCTCGGAGATGTTAGCATCCAGTAGAGCAATCAAGTTCTGTGGGATTCTCGTTTGAGCAACCCTTGAGATGGTTGCCATGGAGTCGCGCCTCTGGGGGGAAAGAGGAGTCGAGACCCCGAGAAGATTGGGAGGGTGCTCGACAATGATAGATCTATTCTCCACTTCCGTGCAACATTCAGTTCCATTGTTATCGACCAATAGGGGGATGGATTCCCTAGCTTGTTTCCTTTTGAGGATGTTACACATCTCTTTCGTTGGTTTGTCGGCCTTCCCTGCCCACCAATCTTTGAAGAAAATTTGAAGATTTTTCCTTTGAACCTCCTCCTCTAATCTTAGTCTTCCCCTGATTTTCAAAAGACCTTGTTGGCAATGTAACTTACCTTTGTTCACCTCTTCTTCAAGCCATGAGAGCCTCCGATACACCGTTTCTCTTCTTTTTTTTCGGATTTCTCTTATAGCCTTTTGAGTCCTGATTAGAATTTTTGGAGTCCTTTCTACTGCGCTTCTCCAACACTTAGCCGGTTCATTACAGTAAGCAAAGGCTTCTGCCCACACCTCCGAAATTTTTTGGTGGACAGAGGGGAGGGAAAATGATGTCTGAGAAGCATGAAACCAAGGAGCTTTCTGGAACATGGGAGTCGGTTTGAAAGACAGAGTAATCGGATAGTGGTCCGATATAGTCAGGTCCATGTGTTGGGAAATCGAAGGAATACCCCACTGAAGGATGGTGTTCTAATCGATGTAGCATCTATCAAGTCTTGCTTTCCTCAAAGAGTCCCCCGATTGGAGATTTGACCAGGAGAATCCCTTCATGTCTTTCACCTCGACCAGGTCGAGATGGAGCTTGATTTTATCCCATATCTCTTTCTCCTGACCGTCAATAATTTTCCCTTTGTTATTCCATCGGTCCTAAGGAAACTCAACCATGTTGAAGTCCCCACAAATCAGAACATTGTGTGAAAGGGAGTCGAGGGAAGCCCAAGTATCCATTCTATCTGCTTCACCATTAGGGGCATAAATTGAGACCATAGTGAACTGGAAAGGGAACCCGATAGAGGCAGCAATCCAACAATGATTTCGACCTTCAAAAGTCGAGGTCACATTGCCAGACAAGGAGTGACTAATGTCGATAGAAGCACCCCCCCATCCCTCTAGGGTGAACAGTGGAGAACCAAAGGTGGTTCGGAGAAACGCATTTAAGTCGTTTCTGGAGATCCTCTCCATCGATTTTAATCTCTTGTAAGCAAATAAAGTCAGGGCCAAAGCACTTGTCTTTGAACCACTGGCCAAGAATCGAAGCTCTTGACGGGTCAGACAGACCCTTGAAGTTTAGAGATGTGAATTTCATTAATGATGGTTGCCCTCTTTGAGGGGAGGGACCCAATCTTTTTTCTTCTTGTGGTCTTCTTTTTTCCTCCCTACTGCTTGACTTAGGATCCTACTCTTGAGGGGGCTCTTCCAAGGCATGCCGGAAGGTTGTTTTCCTTTAAGCTTTGACTTTTGTTGCAGGTTTCTTGGAAAGCATACGGGGAGGGTAGGACCAAGAGAGGAGCTAATTTCGCTGTCTGGGTTGTCTTCATTGCTGGTAGTGAAGCCTTCGCGGGAACCACTCCTTGCGAAGCCAAGTTCTCACACTTTCAAGAGGGGGCCTATGGCCAAACATTTGACCGATCAGGCAAGTTTTCATCAGTTCTTCTTGCTTTGCCGCCACAGACTCCTTGCATAAAGAGACCTCTGGGGGCGCGACTTCCACTGGGACGGAATCTATCTCAAGGGGGTACACGAACTGAGGGGGAGTCACATTGTTCATGACAAACGAGGGAATAAGAGTCGGCATCTTAATGACCAAAATCCCCCCCCCCAACACCACTACTTGAAAACTTCTTTCTTCCCTTTTAATGTTCCAAATTCTCCTTAACCCTTTTCTTTTCTTTATTTCTCTTTTTTTTTTCAAAATTGCAATAAACAGCTACCAATATTTCAAACGGTAGGATTGACACACTCGTGGAGCCCCCATTAGTTACTACCGAAGCTTCTCTTTCACACTTAATTTTTATAACTATGCCAAGGAGTCACAAGCGAGGGAAAGTCACGACCAAGGGAAACCTCTGCGCTTGAGGATAAGTCGAAAGGCAGTCCGCAAAACGAGGAAAACCTCGCCAGGGAATCCGTGCGATAGAGCACCAGGCCACACGATAGACGTTCAGACCCGTGATAGACTGAAGTGGGGTGTCGCGATAGACTGAAGCACAGTAGCGCGATAGACTGAAGTGGGGTGTCGCGATAGACTGAGCCGAGTATCGCGAAAGACTAAAGCGGGGTGTCGCGATAGACTGAAGCCGAGTGTCGCCATAGACACACAAGTCCAGCCGTGAGCTCAGGGGGTCCGTGCGATAGAGCACCGCGAAAGACTCACATGCCCACACCACCGCAAACACCCAGCCACTGACGGAGTTGCTGAAGTCTGAAGAAACGGCCCAAAGTGGAAGGTTGATGACGGAGTTGAAGACGGAGCTGCGTGATTACTTCATGTACATCGACTGAGCAGAAGTCCGACAGCAGCAGCTACAATTCACGGTGGCGACAGCAACTCGTAGAGCTCCATAGTTGATGGCGCAAGCTCCAATCCCGTGACGATGACCACAATAAGCATTTGGAAGTGTGCAGAAAAAGCATGGGAGAGCGACGACACCAAGCAACAGGGCACTCGCAGGTAGAAGACGACAGCAGCAGCTACAGTTCACGGCCTCCAAGCAGCGCCTTGATGCAAAGACAACATGGCTCATTTACGACGAACGTGGTGCATGCAGGACCATCTCCTTGCTGACTGACGACCCCTGCTTTAGCAAACCTTACAGGATTCCACAAACGTCGTCAATCCCTATTTTATGCCCCGCCGGTCCTATGCGGATACACCGTCTTGCCTGTCTATGAGTGCAGGAAGCTTGTCGAGCAGCAGTACTGCATCATCTAGTGGCTAACCATCTGAACCACGCCACCGTAGGTTGGTTCGGGTATCCTGTTCAGCGTTTGAGTCCTTCTACATGTTCATGGGCTGTAAGGTTCGAAGTGAACTTCGCATTGAGTTATGTACTCTGTCTATCTTCTGTTACTGGTTGTTTTCATCTACTACATTAATCAAACAGTCCATATGCATTTGATCTTCACTTTGTGCTAAACGTCATATATCCTTGTTTGAGCGTCTCTAAAATCGATGACTATTTTCCCTCCGTTACAATGATCAGCAAAAGGTTACAAGATACAACGTTTTGGAGCGTCCGCAAACCAATTTCTTAATCTTCATTTTTATGCAGTGCGTCAAACAAGCAATGAAGCATCACGTAATATTGATCCTATGCTGAAATTCTTGCATACTCCTCTCTGAAGTCTCTTGTACCGTCAGCGTTCATCATCTACACAAACGCTTCTACGCGATTTCGTCTGTGCATGTCTCGGTATCTTATTGTTCCTATAACGTTTTTCATACCGATGAGCAGTAGAAATCTATAACGTTTTTCATACTGATGAACAGTAGAAATTTAATGTGAACAGTTACTCAAAGAAGCCGAAATGAAGACTTACCTCACCTTTTCTTTTGCTATGAGAGAGCAGAATACTCGTATGAAAACACAATAATCATAGGAGTTTGTATACTAACCATATCAATGTGCTTGCATTCAGGTTCGTTGATCGATTTTATTTCTGATCCTTCTAAGATGTAATTCCTTCCTAAATAGTGGATGAGCTATTTCATGACTGTAATGCCAAGTGCATCAAGATATACCGGCATTGAAACCACGTTCAAACACATAAAATTTCATCAAAGTGACTCTTTGAGTTTCAACCTTGAGAAAATCAAATGTTCATGTTATATTATGCCCATAAAAGACATAAGCCGCAGCATAGTAAATTACCTAGTCATGCAACATTTCATGTAACATGCATTCACACAAATTGTGTAGGAAATATAAGAATGATTGCATAAGGAAGCCACATGACATGTAAATTTTAGGAAATCCCATAAGCGAAAAGAAATAATCCCTTTGAAAAGATTACAAATGTTTATGGCATGATGCCTTTTCTAGTAGCATCATCTATGAAAGAGACAAAGTAAAGAGAGCCACGTAATGAACTTGTGGGCACTGGAACACACATATCTGTATGAAGGGGTTCTAAAGGAAAAATTGAATCGTCAATGTGCGTTTTATGCACATTTATAGATCTCCTATTGTGAGGATTGGTAATTCTTCCACCTGCAAAATCATTGAAGATACTCCAATGTATGGGTGTCTCTGAGTTAAGAGAACCTCACCATCACACTTTTTATTGAACCTAAAATGCTTTATGCAGAAGAAGTAACCATTATATCAATGCCCACATGGACATACATAAGAAGTATCTAGAGAATCGTACATAGTGTGTATGTGCTCAATATATGTAGTAGAATGGAAATGAAAGGCTGAATTCTTAGCCCAAACAGTAACTAACAAAACTTCCAAGCATCTATCAACTCTTTGTGATTGCATTCAGATTGGTTGATCGATTCTATTTCAAATCCCTCTAAGATGCAATTCCTTCCTAATAAACTAGGTGAATTCTGAATGTAATGCCAAGTGCTCCAAGAGATACCGACGTTGAAACGAGGTTCAAACACATAGAATTTCATGAAGCTAACTCGTTGAATTTCAAATTTCTTCTAGGTGAACTTTGAGCTTCAAGCTTGAGAAAATCAAATGTTCATTTTATATTATGCCCATATTATTACCTAGTCATGCATTTCCATGTAACATGCATCCACATAAATTTTGTAGGAAATATAAGAATGATTGCACAAGGAGCCTCTTCACTTCAATGCATTTTCATATGAACATGGAAAACGCTCAAACCATCTTATACCAAACCAATTCATGGAGAATCAACACATTCCCAATCAAATTTTAAAATTTGCTATCAGAGTACCCATGAGGATTCTTGGTGTGTAGATAAATCTTGCAAGATTTGTTTTAACTTTCAAGATTTAATTTTATGTAGTAGCTCATCTACTTTTATGATTTTATCTGGCTAATTGAATACGCCTTTCACCAAACGAATCTAATTTCTACTATTATCACATAACATTTTGTTTACATTGATTGAAATTGTCTTTCACGAGATGAATATGATTTCTATGTAGATCACAGAACCTTGTGTTTCTATTCATCTAAACTAGAGCATGGTGATATAGAACTCCTAGTCAGATTGAATATTAAAGAGCTAATCATTTAGAAAAAAAAAGTATAACCAAATTGGACTTTTGACGAAAGATATACATGCATAAACAAAGGGTGCATGGAAAAGGAAATCTTAATGGTATCACTGAGTGTCTAATCTGAGAATCTGAGAAGCATATTCTAATTATTTCCATACATAGATCTAAGGAAATGGAACTTACATAGATGGGAGACAATAAGCATGTATATCGACATGTTTTCAGAAATAGAAGTAAAAAAACTGATTAAGCAATCATCCTTATGCTTTATGAGGTGAAATTAAAACAAGGAACCAATCATGAATAAAGAAGTTATAGGAAGTCTCAAAAGCAAAAAGAAAAAACCCTTTTGAAAAGATTAAACATTCTTACGGTATGAAACCTTTCTAGTAGCATCATCTACATAAGTGACAAAGTAATGACCAACAGGTAATGAACTTCTGGGCATTGGAGTGCACATATTTGTATGAAGGAGATCTAAAGGCAAAACTGAAGAGTCCATGTGCCTTTTATGGCAAGGTTGGGTATGTCTTCCACCTACAATATCATCAAAGATACTCCAATGTACATGGATGCACATAAGCAGTATCCACAGAAGCGTACATAGTGTGTATGTGCTCAACATATGAAGTAAGATGG
>CM035412.1:111601359-111618859 GCA_020310875.1 Ceratopteris richardii | reverse complement strand
GCATGGCCCAAGAAACTTTGCACTTCCTTTGGGCTTTGTGGAGTTGGCATGGAAAGAATAGCCGTAACCTTTTGTAGAGGAGGTACTGGGGTATCCACTAGTCCAGTACGTCGCCTACTCAAGGGGGGTTCTCTTTAGGGAAGTATACCCTTTAACATTTCTGTGAGTAGACAGAGGGGTTGTACATACTCTAGAGATATTAATCAACAAATGACCACACAGAAGACCATATATTTCTTGATTCGAATGAGATGATTACAACGTTGGAGAGAGTGATGCTCAAAAATGCAAGCTTAGGAGGCTAACATGCCATCCTCGAAATAAATAACCTCGATATACAGAAGCTTCTCATCAGCTTAAGGGGGTCCATTACATGCAGTCTAACCCAGAACAATACAAATGGTAAGATTTGCTCAAGAGAATAGAGCTTAATCACCAATACTGACTCACAGTAAAGAAGGAAAATCCAAGGCACTTTCTTACACTATAGTGCTCATAGCCCTCAACTGAGAAGCCTACCCTCTCTATCCACACTACAGAGTAGCTCCTACAATAGGCTTGAAACCACCAAGTGCAAGAGAGGTCTCTGCACGTACGAACCACTGTATCTCTAAAATTGTACCAAAAAAATATACTAAAAAGTGCGTACCCAAATAGCACAAATCCCTTGTTTTTATAGGCCCCAATAGGCCAAGAAGGCCTTGCCGCATCTTCACGTCCACTGATCACGCGCCGGTGGAATGCCCAAAATTGGAAGGGTAGGTCAATTACTCCTTTGATTTGAATTGAGTCCCCAAAAAATGGGTACTCTTCCTGGATGATTGGTGGCACATGGCAAAATCTTTTCTCTGCTTCTACTTTTTACTCTGCACACTTTTATCCCATACCTTTTTCCCCTTTTTGAGGACTGTTCAGAGTGCGATTTTTCACCTCCCAGCTGCTCTTTAGATCATTCTAGAATGAGACCTTCCTATCCAGCCCTATCTATAGCAATGTAGGTCAAAGTAACCTCATCTCAGTACCACTTTCTTCAGCTCCAACGTTAACTTTATGAGATTTTGCAGCAGCATGTTTATTCACTCTCTGAGCAATCGCTGAACATGAAGACCGCTTCCCCAATTGACTTGATTTGTAGTGAATGTGGGTGTGTGTGTAATTATGCGGGTATGTGTGTGAGTGTGCATGTGCATGTGTGTGTTTGCGCATGCATGTGAGTGTGAATGTGTGCTTCAGCGCATGTGTGGGTGCGCATGTGTGAGAGGGCATATGTGTGTGTGCGGGGTTGGAGACGAGAGGACGGGGTGGGGGTTGGAGGTGGGGGCGGGGTTGGAGATGAGAGGAGGGGGCGGGGGTTGGAGATGGGGGCGGGGTTGGAGATGAGAGGACGGCGCGTGGTGGAGGCGAGTGGAGGGGACGGGGTTGGGGTTGACGGAGGAGACGCGGTTGGGGTTGAGGGGGCGGGGTGGTTGGAGATGAAAGGTGGGGGTTAGGGTTGAGGGAGGAGACGGGGTTGGGGTTGAGGGGGCGGGGTTGGAGATGGGGGCGGGGTGGTTGGAGATGAGAGGAAGGGGCGGGGGTTGGAGATGGGGGTGAGGTTGGAGATGAGAGGAGGGGGCGTGGTGGAGGTGAGTGGAGGGGACAGGGTTGGGGTTGAGGGAGGAGACGGGGTTGGGGTTGAGGGTGAGTGGAGGGGGCGCGGTGGAGGTGAGTGGAGGTGGCAGGTTTGGAGATGGGGGTGGGGTTGGAGATGAGAGGAAGGGGCGGGGGTTGGAGATGGGGGCGGGGTTGCAGATGAGAGGAGGGGGCGCGGTGGAGGTGAGAGGAGGGGGTGGGGTTGGGGTTGAGGGAGGAGACAGGGTTGGGGTTGAGCGAGGAGACGGGGTTGGGGTTGAGGGAGGAGACGGGGTTGGGGTTGAGGGGGCGGGATTGGAGATGGGGGCGGGGTGGTTGGAGATGAGAGGTGGGGACGGGGTTGGGGTTGAGGGAGGAGACGGAGTTGGGGTTGAGGGTGAGTGGAGGGGGCGCGGTGGAGGTGAGTGGAGGTGGCAGGGGTTGGAGATGGGGGCGGGGTTGGAGACGAGAGGAGGGGGTGGGGGTTGGAGATGGGGGCGGGGTTGGAGATGAGAGGAAGGGGCGGGGGTTGAAGATGGGGGCGGGGTTGGAGATGAGAGGAGGGGGCGTGGTGGAGGCGAGTGGAGGGGATGGGGTTAGGGCTGAGGGAGGAGACGGGGTTGGGGTTGAGGGGGCGGGGTGGTTGGAGATGAAAGGTGGGTGTTAGGGTTGAGGGAGGAGACGGGGTAGGGGTTGAGGGGGCGGGGTTGGAGATGGGGGCGGGGTGGTTCGAGATGAAAGGTGGGGACGGGGTTGGGGTTGAGGGAGGAGACAGGGTTGGGGTTGAGGGTGAGTGGAGGGGGCGCGGTGGAGGTGGCAGGGGTTGGAGATGGGGGCGGGGTTGGAGACGAGAGGAGGGGGTGGGGGTTGGAGATGGGGGCGGGATTGGAGATGAGAGGAGGGGGCGGGGGTTGGAGATGGGGGCGGGGTTGGAGATGAGAGGAGGGGGTGTGGTGGAGGCGTGTGGAGGGGACGGGGTTGGGGTTGAGGGAGGAGACGGGGTTGGGGTTGAGGCAGGAGACGAGGTTGGGGTTGAGGGGGCGGGGTTGGAGATGGGGGCGGAGTGGTTGGAGATGAGAGGAAGGGGCGGGGGTTGGAGATGGGCGCGGGGTTGGACATGAGAGGAGGGGGCGTGGTGGAGGTGAGTGGAGGGGACGGGGTTGGGGTTGAGGGAGGAGACGGGGTTGGGGTTGAGGGTGAGTGGAGGGGGCACGGTGGAGGTGGCAGGGGTTGGAGATGGGGGTGGGGTTGGAGATGAGAGGAAGGGGAGGGGGTTGGAGATGGGGGCGGGGTTGGAGATGAGAGGAGGGGGCGCGGTGGAGGTGAGAGGAGGGGGTGGGGTTGGGGTTGAGGGAGGAGACGGGGTTGGGGTTGAGGGAGGAGACGGGGTTGGGGTTGAGGGGGCAGAATTGGAGATGGGGGCGGGGTGGTTGGAGATGAGAGGTGGGGACGGGGTTGGGGTTGAGGGAGGAGACGGGGTTGGGGTTGAGGGTGAGTGGAGGGGGCGCGGTGGAGGTGAGTGGAGGTGGCAGGGGTTGGAGATGGGGGCGGGGTTGGAGACGAAAGGAGGGGGTGGGGGTTGGAGATGGGGGCGGGGTTGGAGATGAGAGGAAGGGGTGGGGGTTGGAGATGGGGGCGAGGTTGGAGATGAGAGGAGGGGGCGTGGTGGAGGCGAGTGGAGGGGACGGGGTTGGGGTTGAGGGAGGAGACGGGGTTGGGGTTGAGGGGGCGGGGTGGTTGGAGATGGGGGCGGAGTGGTTGGAGATGAGGGGAAGGGGCGGGGGTTGGAGATGGGGGCGGGGTTGGAGATGAGAGGAGGGGGCGTGGTGGAGGTGAGTGGAGGGGACGGGGTTGGGGTTGAGGGAGAGAGAGAGAGAAAGCGAGAGAGAGTTAGGGGAAATGGTGCCATGGTGTGCGGAAGGGGAGCCATGGCTTTGGCACCCACTACACAAAGCACTCGACTGCACGTGGCTATAGCTATAGGGGTGCCAAGAACAATTGAAGCTCCAACTGGAACAGGTGCAAGGAAAGTCCAACGGCTCTTCGAAATTCTCATGAGGTGTGCAAGTGGAAGAGCACACACAGAGCTTAGTCCCATCAATACGTGAAAGAAAGAGCTTGCCCGACCCAAGTGGAAGGCAAAGTGAGAGGGGGAAAGAGAAGGAGTACTACAGATCCCCACATCAAGCTTTTGCACCGCCCCTGTTGCAATTTCTCTCTTATTCTACTTATTTCAAAGAGATCCAGTTATACTGCAATTACAGAAAAGAAACACGGTATGTACAAGGAATGAAGTGCTTCCATTTTGACCTAATTCAGATACTTCTTCACCTTGGAGATGTTGACCAGGGGAATCCTTTTACCCTGCAGATCTTCCAGATGCACAGTGCCATGTGGCAATACCTTGATTACCTTATAAGGTCCTATCCACTTGGGTGCCAATTTAGTTTGAATTGGTGGAACCTGATGCACTAAAACCATAGACCCTTCCTGAACTTCATTGGATCTCAGATACCTGTCATGCAATCTCTTGTGCTCTTCTTGTGTCACGAGAAGTTTCTGCATTGCCCCTTCTCTGTACTCTTCTAATGCCACCAATCTCTGAATGGGGGGTTCAATTCCAATGGTTTTGATTCCTATTTCTTTTCTGATGATAAACTCAAATGGTGCCAATGCCTCTTTCCCATAAACTAAGCGAAATGGAGTCTCGCCTGTGGTTCCCCTCTTCGTGGTTCTGAAAGCCCAAATTGCACCAATTAGTGCTAGTGGCCAAGAGCTTTGATGATCAAAAGATAATTTGCGAAGTAGTCCAATCAAAATCTTATTGGAACTCTCTGCTTGGCCATTTGCCCTTGGGTAATAGGCACAAGATTTTTTATGGAAGATTTTGTACCTGCCAAATATAAACTGGAGCAATTGATTTACAAAATGTGTGCCCCTATCACTAGTAATTTCCAGTGGGCAACCAAATCTTGAGAAAATACGTTTATACATAAATTTAGCTACTGTTAGAGCCGTGCAGTCCACAGTAGCTCTAGCCTCTATCCATTTAGTGGCATAACATGTGGCCATCAAAATATACTTTTTACCTCCTGGTTGACCCGTTGGGTAAATTGGCCCAATGAAATCCAGACCCCATCGTTCAAATGGGAGCCATCCTGTAGATATGACCAATGGTTGGAAATTCAATCTGGTTGGCGTGGGAGCACACCTCTGGCAGATGTGGCATTCTTTAGCAAACTTGATTGCATCTTTGAAAATATGGGCCCACCATAAACCCTTGTGGATGATTCTATGAGCCAATTCTTCCCCCTTTAGGTGTCCTTCACTGTGTGCTGCCTCTAGCAAAAGATTTACCTCCTCTGGATAGACACACCTTCTCAAGATATCATCCTCACAGTATTTATATAAATTTCCATTTATAAGAGAATAGGCCTTGGTTTTCAAAAGTAATCTTCTTTTTTCTACAGGTGTCAAGTGTTCTGGAATCTTTCCAGTAGTGAGAACCTAAAGAATTTCATCATACCAACCTGTCCGAATTGCTACTAGAAAAAGATTGCTATCCACTAGTTCATCATTGATACCTGTTGCCTTTTCGCTCATTGCAGTCCTGGACACTTGATCTGCCATGAAATGCTCTTTTCCTGGCTTAATACAAATATCAAAATTAAATTCTTGAAATAGGAGTAACCATCTCCAAATCCTTCCAGCTACTCTAGGCTTGTTTATCAAATACTTCAAGGGTTGATGATCAGAGATAACATTGAAATGTACACCAAGGAGATAATGTCTAAACTTCTGAAGAGCAAATATGATAGCCAAACCTTCTCTTTCCGTTGTACTGTAATTCCTTTCAGCTTGGTTGAGTAATCTGCTGGCATAAGAGATAGGTCTATCCACTTTGTGAGATGATGGTTGAGCTAAAACTGCACCAACAGCATGAAGACTAGCATCTGTATGCACATGAAATTCTAATGACCAATTAGGAACACTTAAAAGTGGAGCAATACATAGCCTCATTTTTAATTCACAAAATGCTTTCTGAGCCTCAGCACTCCATGTGAAAGGGATCTTTTTACTGGTAAGCCTTGACAAGGGCTTAGCAATTCTGAATACATGCTAATGAATCTTCTGTGATACCCTGCATGGCCCAAGAAACTTTGCACTTCCTTTGGGCTTTGTGGAATTGGCATAGAAAGAATAGCTGTAACCTTTGCAGGGTCAACAATTATACCTTCAGCAGATACTATGTGACCAAGAAGAGTACCCTTAGTGACCAAAAAGTGACATTTATCAGGATCCAATTTCAAACCCGTTTTGAGACATTCCTCAAAAATTTCTTTTAGATTTTCCAAATGATCATGGAAATCTTGAACTGCCGCCCTTCTATGTGTACCTGAGAATACTGAAAAGTCATCCATAAATATGCGGAGAAAGGTTGTTAACCATTTGCCCAATATCAGATACATCGTTCTATTAAATGAAGCTGGCGCATTCTTCAAACCAAAAGCCATACGAGTATAGACATAAGTGCCCCAGGGAGTAACAAAGGTTGTTTTGTCCCTATCATCAGGGTGAATTACTATCTGGTTGTAGCCACTAAAACCATCCAAGAAACTATACAAAGTGTGACCAGCTACTTCCTCAAGCACTTGCTCTGTGAAGGGCTGAGGAAATCCATCTTGAATAGTCACTTCATTCAAAGCACGAAAATCAACACATACTCTTATTTTTCCACTATTTTTCTTGGGCACAATAACCATAGAAGAAAGCCACCTGGAATGTTCTACTGGAACAATTATATCCGCTTCTTCTAGTTTTGTAATCTCTGCTTTTACCGCCTCTGCATACTTCGGATTGAGTCGATATGGCCTACTTCTTACAAGCGCGGCTCCCTCAACTAAGGGTATCCGATGTAACCCAAGCTCTTCTGGTATCCCTGTTAGATCTTTGTAGGACCATGCGAAGACACTTTTATAAGTAAAAAGCAAAGAAGTTACCTTCTGTAGCAAGGGAGGATAATGCCACAACCAGGATGCCAAATGGACCATTTGAGGGTTCTCTTCATCCCCTAAATTTACTTCTTGAACCAATGTTTCAGGACTGGTCTTGCTTGAGAAATCATCTCCACTATATGCAGGAGTGGATTTTAATTTATATTCTGCAACATGTTCTTTCATCCATCCTTGAGGTATATCTGCAAAAGGAAGATCTTCTCTGCTCTTAGGTTCATAATCTTCCCTCTCTGATACTTTTATATTGGTTGCCTCCTCAAAGCTTGTATTTTCCTTCAATTGCTCATTCTCCAACACCTTATGGTCTTCATTGCCCTTTTCTGTAATTTCCTTATCTGCAACTTCTTCCTCAATTTCATTGATCTCCACTGTGCAACACTCTGCACTTCCCATCATCCAATTTAACAATGTATCATCTTCTTGGGGTAGAGAGGGCATTACCTGAGTATCCACAGTATATCCAGTGGTTTTTCCTGAATCAAATCCTTCTTCCAAGTGTAGTTGCAGTTGGCTATTGGTGCTTGTTGAAATCCATAGTTTATTTTTCCCCCAATCTTGCAAAGCTTTTGCTTGTCTCAGCCAAGGTCTCCCCAGGAGCAAAGGATAGGAAGTCTCCTGTGGAAGTGCAATCACAACAAAATCCAACACAAAGTGGCAACCCTGTACTATCATCCGTACCTTTTCAATAATGCCAAGAGGCGCAACCCGATGTTGATCTGCTAGTGTAACTGTAAATGGTGCCATTTTGGTGGGGTTCAAATTTAGCTTCTTCATTGTAAAATCTGGCATCAAATTGATACCAGAGCCTCCATCTATGATCACACCTGTAAGAGCTTCATCCTTTATACAAACTGATAATCTTGAACTTTGGTAGTGCGCTAAGGGTGTAGGGGGAAAATCAACCATGAATCCATCTATACTAGGTGATTGGACTAAGTGAGCAGAGTGTATAATCTTCAGTAAGTCACTTCTTATTTTTGAATCCATCCTTATAAGTTCATATAGACTAACCTTGTGATGAATACCTTTCAAGATCTGTTCAATGTTTACCTCCTGAGTGTTTTCTTGCAGACTTGTTGGTTGGCCCTTTAGAGAAGTAGTCATCTTAGCATAAGCTCCTTCAATTTCTACTTGATCCTTCCATCCAGACTTCTTTTCCTCCTCTTTATCCTGAAATCCTTGTTGTTCATCTCGCTGGGTTACAGCTGCTTGTCTAGCTCTAGTCATTATGGGCATTGTAGAGGATGAAACAGCATAAGTCTGAGTGGTTTTCACTTCTTCATGTGGAGAGACTGCAATCATGTGGATTGGAGCAGGACGACCTCTTGGGCAATCTTTAGTATAATGATCCTTGGCCTCTGGACAATGTTGACAAGGAGGCGCATCTTCTAGAAGAGAACATCGATTTTGCATGTGGCCATACTCACCACAACGATAGCACATCAAAGGTCTATTGTATCTAGGCTTTGCGGGCCGATTCTCCTCCCTATTAGATGTATTTGAAGTACTAGAATAATATGAATCCAAATTTTGAGGGTTACCTCTCTGCTGTGTACCCTTGAGGTAGTAGCAATCTCTGGCTTCATGACCATCCTTTCCACAAAATTGACAGCTTACCTTAATAGGGCAATTAGCATTGGAGTGTCCATTGTTGTTACAGATTGTACACCAAATTTGTCTCCTTATATCCTGAGTGGTCTTCAAATCTTCTAACCCTCGGCGAAGTTGGGCTACTTCATCATCAGTGCGACGCAGTGGCGGCAAGACCTTCTCTTCTTGTTGATTTTGTTGCATTTTCAATGCTTCCAGTTCCTTCCTCAGTTGCTCAACAGGATCCAGGTCTGTAGCATACTTTGAGTGTGTATCCCCTTCAAAATGTTGCCTTGCTTCTTCAATGCGTGATGCCGTTGCAACAAAATCATTGAGGGTCGCATCCAATCTAAGAGACTCACGAAGCTTCTGCTGAGATGACCTGGGCAGGGCTTTTTCTATCCATTTTTTAACCAAAAAGTCGCCTGGAGCATGTGGTAGACGTGCAACAAGTGCTTTTGTTCTAGTGTGAAGTTCATGAAAGGATTCACCTGGCCTTAGCTTCAGGTTCTCTAGCTGGTCTAGAGCTCTTTCCGAGGAATCACTTGGTCGGAATGTCTGTGAGAATGCCGCCTTCAGAGCCTCCCATGTAGTGAAATGGCCATCTGCATATTGATTATACCATTTATCTGCAAGACCCTCCAATGTGGATGGAAAAAGTGCCAACATTGCATCCTCTCTATTCTGCAGACCTCGTCCACGGCATAAAGAGATAAATCTCCTCACATGATCATCAGCATCCTCATAAGCTTGTCCCTTGAAGGTAGGAAATTTGATGTTTAATCTGGAGAGTAAATGAGAGAGATCCTCCATTTGTATTGGTGTTTCTTCGGACGTATCTGAGAAGAAGTCTAGAGTTCTCCTATACCCCTCTGTTGACAATGGTGTCGCACCCAAATCAATAGATAAATTTAGGGAGGGTAGAGGGGAAGTAGACTCACTAGCCGTGGTTATTGCTAACTTGTTAAGGCTCCTTCGAACACGAAGAGATTCCTTATCTGCTCGTGTATGGGTCATGTACCTATTCGCAATTGCAATAGGGCAAAACACCTCTCACAAAATGCAAAGGTCCCACCGCGTGTGCCAAACTGTAGAGGAGGTACTGGGGTATCCACTAGTCCAGTACATCGCCTACTCAAGGGGGGTTCTCTTTAGGGAAGTATACCCTTTAACATTTCTGTGAGCAGACAGAGGGGTTGTACATACTCTAGAGATATTAATCAACAAATGACCACACAAAAGACCATATATTTCTTGATTCGAATGAGATGATTACAAGGTTGGAGAGAGTGATGCTCAAAAATGCAAGCTTAGGAGGCTAACATGCCATCCTAGAAATAAATAACCTCGATGTACAGAAGCTTCTCATCAGCTTAAGGGGGTCCATTACATGCACTCTAACCCAGAACAATACAAATGGTAAGATTTGCTCAAGAGAATAGAGCTTAATCACCAATACTGACTCATAGTAAAGAAGGAAAATCCAAGGCACTTTCTTACACTATAGTGCTCATAGCCCTCAACTGAGAAGCCTACCCTCTGTATCCACACTACAGAGTAGCTCCTACAATAGGCTTGAAACCACCAAGTGCAAGAGAGAACTCTGCACGTACGAACCACTGTATCTCTAAAATTGTACCAAAAAAATATACTAAAAAGTGTGTACCCAAATAGATCAAATCCCTTGTTTTAATAGGTCCCAATAGGCCAAGAAGGCCTTGCCGCATCTTCACGTCCACTGATCACGCGCCGGTGGAATGCCCAAAATTGGAGGGGTAGGTCAATTACTCCTTTGATTTGAATTGAGTCCCCAAAAAATGGGTACTCTTCCTGGATGATTGGTGGCACATGGCAAAATCTTTTCTCTGCTTCTACTTTTTACTCTGCACACTTTTATCCCATACCTTTTTCCCCTTTTTGAGGACTGTTCAAAGTGAGATTTTTCACCTCCCAGCTGCTCTTCAGATCATTCTAGAATGAGACCTTCCTATCCAGCCCTATCTATAGCAATGTAGGTCAAAGTAACCTCATCTCAGTACCAATTTCTTCAGCTCCAACGTTAACTTTATGAGATTTTGCAGCAGCATGTTTATTCACTCTCTGAGCAATAGCTGAACATGAAGACGGCTTCCCCAATTGACTTGATTTGTAGTGAATGTGGGTGTGTGTGTAATTATGCGGGTATGTGTGTGAGTGTGCATGTGCATGTGTGTGTTTGCGCATGCATGTGAGTGTGAATGTGTGCTTGAGCGCATGTGTGGGTGCGCATGTGTGAGAGGGCATATGTGTGTGTGCGGGGTTGGAGACGAGAGGAGGGGGTGGAGGTTGGAGATGGGGGCGGGGTTGGAGATGAGAGGAGGGGGCGGGGGTTGGAGATGGGGGCGGGGTTGGAGATGAGAGGAGGGGGCGTGGTGGAGGCGAGTGGAGGGGACGGGGTTGGGGTTGAGGGAGGAGATGGGGTTGGGGTTGAGGGGGCGGGGTGGTTGGAGATGAAAGGTGGGGGTTAGGGTTGAGGGAGGAGACGGGGTTGGGGTTGAGGGGGCGGGGTTGGAGATGGGGGCGGGGTGGTTGGAGATGAGAGGAAGGGGCGGGGGTTGGAGATGGGGGCGGGGTTGGAGATGAGAGGAGGGGGCGTGGTGGAGGTGAGTGGAGGGGACGGGGTTGGGGTTGAGGGAGGAGACGGGGTTGGGGTTGAGGGTGAGTGGAGGGGGCGCGGTGGAGGTGAGTGGAGGTGGCAGGGGTTGGAGATGGGGGCGGGGTTGGAGATGAGAGGAAGGGGCGGGGGTTGGAGATGGGGGCGAGGTTGGAGATGAGAGGAGGGGGCGCGGTGGAGGTGAGAGGAGGGGGTGGGGTTGGGGTTGAGGGAGGAGACGGGGTTGGGGTTGAGGGAGGAGACGGGGTTGGGGTTGAGGGGGCGGGATTGGAGATGGGGGCGGGGTGGTTGGAGATGAGAGGTGGGGACAGGGTTGGGGTTGAGGGAGGAGACGGGGTTGGGGTTGAGCGTGAGTGGAGGGGGCGCGGTGGAGGTGAGTGGAGGTGGCAGGGGTTGGAGATGGGGGCGGGGTTGGAGACGAGAGGAGGGGGTGGGGGTTGGAGATGGGGGCGGGGTTGGAAATGAGAGGAAGGGGCGGGGGTTGGAGATGGGGGCGGGGTTGGAGATGAGAGGAGGGGGCGTGGTGGAGGTGAGTGGAGGGGACGGGGTTGGGGTTGAGGGAGGAGACGGGGTTGGGGTTGAGGGGGCAGGGTGGTTGGAGATGGAAGGTGGGGGTTAGGGTTGAGGAAGGAAACGGGGTTGGGGTTGAGGGGGCGGGGTTGGAGATGGGGGCGGGGTGGTTGGAGATGAAAGGTGGGGACGGGGTTGGGGTTGAGGGAGGAGACACGGTTGGGGTTGAGGGTGAGTGGAGGGGGCGCGGTGGAGGTGAGTGGAGGTGGCAGGGGTTGGAGATGGGGGCGGGGTTGGAGACGAGAGGAGGGGGTGGGGGTTGGAGATGGGGGCGGGGTCGGAGATGAGAGGAGGGGGCGGGGGTTGGAGATGGGGGCCGGGTTGGAGATGAGAGGAGGGGGCGTGGTGGAGGCGTGTGGAGGGGACGGGGTTGGGGTTGAGGGAGGAGACGGGGTTGGGGTTGAGGGGGCGGGGTTGGAGATGGGGGCAGAGTGGTTGGAGATGAGAGGAAGGGGCGGGGGTTGGAGATGGGGGCGGGGTTGGAGATGAGAGGAGGGGGCGTGGTGGAGGTGAGTGGAGGGGACGGGGTTGGGGTTGAGGGAGGAGACGGGGTTGGGGTTGAGGGTGAGTGGAGGGGGCGCGGTGGAGGTGAGTGGAGGTGGCAGGGGTTGGAGATGGGGGCGGGGTTGGAGATGAGAGGAAGGGGCTGGGGTTGGAGATGGCGGCAGGGTTGGAGATGAGAGGAGGGGGCGCAGTGGAGGTGAGAGGAGGGGGTGGGGTTGGGGTTGAGGGAGGAGACGGGGTTGGGGTTGAGGGAGGAGACGGGGTTGGGGTTGAGGGGGCGGGATTGGAGATGGGGGCGGGGTGGTTGGAGATGAGAGGTGGGGACGGGGTTGGGGTTGAGGGAGGAGACAGGGTTGGGGTTGAGGGTGAGTGGAGGGGGCTCGGTGAAGGTGAGTGGAGGTGGCAGGGTTGGAGACGAGAGGAGGGGGTGGGGGTTGGAGATGGGGGCGTGGTTGGAGATGGGAGGAAGGGGCGGGGTTGGAGATGAGAGGAGGGGGCGTGGTGGAGGCGAGTGGAGGGGACGGGGTTGGGGTTGAGGGAGGAGACGGGGTTGGGGTTGAGAGGGCGGGGTGGTTGGAGATGGGGGCGGAGTGGTTGGAGATGAGAGGAAGGGGCGGGGGTTGGAGATGGGGGCGGGGTTGGAGATGAGAGGAGGGGGCGTGGTGGAGGTGAGTGGAGGGGACGGGGTTGGGGTTGAGGGGGCGGGATTGGAGATGGGGGCGGGGTGGTTGGAGATGAGAGGTGGGGACGGGGTTGGGGTTGAGGGAGGAGACGGGGTTGGGGTTGAGGGTTAGTTGAGGGGGCGCCGTGGAGGTGAGTGGAGGTGGTAGGGGTTGGAGATGGGGGCGCGGTTGGAGACGAGAGGAGGGGGAGGGGGTTGGAGATGGGGGCGGGTTTGGAGATGAGAGGAGGGGGCGGGGGTTGGAGATGGGGGCGGGGTTGGAGATGAGAGGAGGGGGCGTGGTGGAGGTGAGTGGAGGGGACGGGGTTGGGGTTGAGGGAGAGAGAGAGAAAGACAGAGAGAGTTAGGGGAAATGGTGCCATGGTGTGCGGAAGGGGAGCCATGGCTTTGGCACCCACTGCACAAAGCACTCGACTGCATGTGGCTATAGCTATAGGCGTGCCAAGAACAAATGAAGCTCCAACTGGAACAGGTGCAAGGAAAGTCCAACGGCTCTTCGGACTTCTCATGAGGTGTGCAAGTGGAACAGCACACATAGAGCTTACTCCCATCAATACGTGAAAGAAAGAGCTTGCCCGACCCAAGTGGAAGGCAAAGGGAGAGGGGGAAAGAGAAGGAGTACTACACCTTTGCAGGGTCAACGATTATCCCTTTTAGCAGAGACTATGTGACCAAGAAAAGTACCCTTTGGTGACCAAAAAGTGACATTTATCAGGATTCAATTTCAAACCTGTTTTGAGACATTGCTCAAAAATTTCTTTTAGATTTTCCAGATGATCATGGAAATCTTGAACTACTGCTCTTCTATCTGTACCTGGAAATACTGAAAAGTCATCCATGAAAATGCGGAGAAAGGTTGTTAACCACTTCCCCAATATCAGATACATTGTTCGATTAAATGAAGCTGGTGCATTCTTCAAACCAAAAGCCATGCGGGTATAGACATAAGTGCCCCAGGGCGTAACAAAGGCTGTTTTGTCCCTATCATTAGGATGGATCACTATCTAATTGTAGCCACTAAAACCATCCAAGAAGCTATACAAAGTGTGACCAGCTACTTCCTCAAGTACTTGCTCTGTGAAGGGCTGAGGAAATCCATCTTGAATAGTCACTTTATTCAAAGCACGAAAATAAACACAAACTCTTATTTTTCCACTGCTTTTCTTGGGCACAATAACCATAGAAGAAAGCCACCTGGAATGTTCTACTAGAGAAATTATACCTGCTTCTTCTAGTGTTGTAATTTCTGCTTTTACTTCCTTTGCATACTTTGGATTGAGTCGATATGGCCTACTTCTTGCAGGCGCGGCTCCCTCAACTAAGGGTATCCGATGTAACCCAAGCCCTTTTGGTATCCCTGTTAGATCTTTGTAGGACCATGCGAAGACATTTTTGTAAGCAAAAAGTAAAGAAGTTACCTTCTGTAATAAAGGAGGATAATGCCACAGCCAAGAGGCCAAGTGGACTACTTGAGGGTTCTCTTCATCCCCTAGATTTACTTCTTGAACCAATGTTTCAGGACTAGTCTTGTTTGAGAAATCATCTCCACTATATGTAGCAGTGGACTTTAGCTTATATTCCGCAACATGTTCTTTTATCCATCCTTGAGGTATATACGAAAAGGGGAGATCTTCTCTGCCTTCGATCCCATAATCTTCCTGTTCTGAAATCTCTATGGTTGTTACCCTTTCAACATTAGTAATCTCCTACAAGCTCTTATTCTTCAACTCCTTGTGAATCTCATGGCCTTTTCCTGCAACTTCTTCATCTGCAACTTCTTCCTCTATTTCATCGATTTCCAGCGTGCAACACTCCGCACTTTCCATCATCCAATTCAATAATGTATCTTCTTCCTGGGGTAGAGAGGGCATTACTTGATTGTCCACAGTATATCCAGTAGTTTTCCCTGAGTCGAATCCCTCTTCCAAGTGTAGTTGCAATTGGCTAATGGTGCTAGTTGAAATCCATAGTTTGTTTTTCCCCCAATCTTGCAAAGCTTTTGCTTGCCTCAGCCAAGGTCTCCCCAGGAGTAGAGGGTAAGAAGTTTCCTATGGAAGAGGCAACAAAATCTAGAACAAAGTGGCAACCCTGTACTATCATCAGTACCTTTTCAATAATGCCAAGAGGCGCAACCTGATGTTGATCTGCTAGTGTAAGTGTGAATGGTGTCATCTTGGTGGCGTTCAAATCTAGTTTCTTCATGGTGAAATCCGGCATCAAATTGATACCAGAACCTCCATCTATGATTACACCTGTGAGAGCTTCATCCTTTATACAAACAGATAATCTTGAGCTTTGGTAGTCTGCCAAGGGTGCAGGGGGAAAATCAACCATGAAACCATCTATAGTGGGTGATTGGACCAAGTGAGCAGAGTGTATAATCTTCAATAAGTCACTTCTTATTTTTGAATCCATCCTTATAAGTTCGTATAGACTAACCTTATGATGAATACCTTTCAAGATCTGTTCAATCTTTACCTCATGAGTGTCTTCTTGCAGAGTTTTTGGTTGGTCCCTTAGAGAAGTAGCCATCCTTTCATAGGCTCCTTCAATTTCTGCTTGGCCCTTCCACCCAGACCTCTTTTCCTCCTCTATATCCTGGAATCCTTATTGTTCCTCTGTATGGATTGTTGCTACTTGCCTAGCTCTAGTCATCATGGGCATTGCAGAGGATGAAACGGCATAAGACTGAGTGGTCATACCTTCTTCTTGTGGAGAGACTGCAATCATGTGCATTGGAGCAGGACGGCTTCTGGGCAGTCTTTGGTATAATGATCCTTGGCCTCTGGACAATGTTGACAAGGAGGTGCATCTTCTGGAAGGGAACACCTATTTTGCATGTGGCCATACTCACCACATCGATAGCACATCAAAGTTCTATTATATCTAGGCTTCACAGGCTTATTCTCCTCTCTATTAGGTGTATTTGAAGTACTAGCATAATATGAATCCAAAGTTTGAGGGTTACGTCTTTGCTGTGTACCCTTGAGGTAGTAGTAATCTCTAGCTTCATGACCATCCTTTCCACAAAATTGACAGCTTACCTTGTTAGGGAAATTAGCATTGGAATGTCCATTGTTGTTACAGATTGTATACCAAATCTGCCTTCTTATATCCTGACTGGTCCGCAAATCTTCTAACTCACAGCGAAGTTGGGCTACTTCATCATCAGTGCGACGCAGTGGTGGCAAGACCTTCTCTTCTTGTTGATTTTGTTGCATTTTCAATGCCTCCAGTTCCTTCCTCAGTTGCCCAATAGGATCCAGTTTTGCAGCATAATTCGATTGTGTATCCCCTTCAAAATGTTGCCTAGCTTCTTCAATGCATGATGCTGCTGCAACAAAATCATTTAGGGTTGCATCCAATCTAAGAGACTCACGAAGATTCTGTAGAGAGAACCTGGGCAGAGCCTTTTCTATCCATTTTTTAACCAAGAAGTCACCTGGAGCATGTGGTAGGCGTGCAACAAGTGCTTTTGTTCTAGTGTGAAGTTCATGAAAGGATTCACCTGATCTTAGCTTTAGATTCTCTAGCTGATCTAGAGCTCTTTCCGAGGAATCACTAGGTCGAAATGTCTGTGAGAACGCCGCCTTCAGAGCCTCCCATGTAGCGAAATGGCCATCTGCATATTGACTATACCATTTATCTGCAAGACCCTCCAATGTCGATGGGAAGAGTGCCAGCATTGCATCCTCTCTATTCTGTAGACCTCGTCCACGGCATAAGGAGATGAATCTCCTCACATGATCATCAGCATCCTCATAAACGTGTCCCTTGAAGGTAGGGAATTTGATGTTTAGTCTGGAGAGTAAATAAGAGAGATCCTCCATTTGTACTCGTGTTTCTTCTGACGTACTAGTCGAAGTTATAGTTAACTTGTTAAGGCTCCTCGATACACGAAGAGGCTCCTTATCTGCTCGCGTATGGGTCATGTACCTACTTGCAAACGTCCTCAAGGCCTCTCACAAAAATGCAAAGGTCCCACCGGGTGTGCCAAACTGTAGAGGAGGTACTTTTAGCAAGCACTCCAGTACTTCAACTACTCAAGGAAGGTTCTCTTTAGGGAAGTATACCCTTTAACAATTCTGTGAGCAGGCAGATGTTAATGATTGCACAGAGTTGTGAGTACTCAAGAAAACATTAATGACAAAATGACCATAAAGGAAGACCATCCACTCCTTAGTTCGAACTAGGTGATTACAAGATAGGTCAAAGTGATGCTCGAAAGTTCATGCTCAGGGTTAACATGCCACTTCATAACTAAACAACATCAATACAATGGATTCTTTCGATCACCACAATGGACCAATTATATGCAGATCAGCACAATGGACCAATTATATGCAGATCAACACTGATCAATACAAATGGTGGAAAATTGCTCTAAGGAACAAAGCATAAAAATAACACTAACTCACACAAAAAGACAACCAAGCCACTCCCTTCACACTATAGTGCTATTAGCCCTCTACTGGGAAGCCCACGCACTGTATTCACACCACAGAGTGACTTCCTATAGTAGGCTTGAAGCCACAAAGTGCCAAGAGAGGACCTCTGGACGCATGTATGCAAATGTGTATATATGAATTGTATCCCAAATGAACACAAATCCATTGCTTTTATAGGCTCCAATAGGCCAAAAGGGCCTTGCCGATTCCTGACGACCACTAATCATGCGCCGGTTGATTTCCCAAAATTGAAGGGTTAGCTCAATTAGTCTACTTGATTTGAATTGGATCCACAAAAATAGGCCATCGTCACGAATGGTTGGCGGTGAGGGGAGGGGAGGGAGTCGGCGGTGAGGGGAGGGGAGGGGGCTAGCGGTGAGGGGAGGGGAGGGAGTCGGCGGTGAGGGGAGGGGAGGTGGCTAGCGGT
>CM035412.1:111576359-111596359 GCA_020310875.1 Ceratopteris richardii | reverse complement strand
TGTATGTATGCATGTGTGTACATGTGTGTGTGTATGTATGCATGTGTGTACATGTTTGTGTATGTATGCATGTGTGTATATGTGTATGTGTGTGTATGTATGCATGTTTGTATATGTGTGTGTGTGTATGTATGCATGTGTGTACATGTGTGTGTATGCATGCATGTGTGTATATGTGTGTGTATGTATGCATGCATTTGTGTATATGTGTTATGCATGTGTGTATATGTGTATGTGTGTGTATGCATGCATGTGTGTATATGTGTGTATGTATGCATGCATGTCTGTATATGTGTGTATGTATGTGTGTGTGTATGCATGTGTGTATATGTGTGTGTGTGTATGTATGTTTGTATGCATGTGTGTGTATGTGTGTGTGTACGTATGCTCTATCTTCTTCTCTTTCATCTCTCTTTTCTCTCTCTCTCTCTATATATATATCTCTCTCTCTCTCTTTATCTCTCTATCTCTCTCTCTCTCTCATCTCTCTCTCTCTATCTCTCTCTCATCTCTCTCTCTCTATCAATAGAGAATAAAACAATCACTTATAGGTATGTCCCTCTTTTTTATCGTTGTCATCAAAGCATAATGTATGTCCTCTATTGTTGAATTCGAAAGAATCGATGCCAAAAGATTTCTAAAAAATCAAAGAGAAGAGAAATTATAAAACATAAAGCAAAGAGAAAGACAAAGGCTAAGAGTGCATGCACCACTTACCAAGATGTGAGATCTAAACAGAGAGAAAGTGTGTGTGTGTGTGTGTAGAGAGAGAGATCTGTGTGTGTGTGTGTGTGCACAAGACAATGCAGGTCACAATTTGGTTTGCACGCACAAGTTCGACAGAAGCAAGCAGAACTCAATGTAAAACATAGGAAAAATGTTGAGTTTTGCTCTCGGGTTCCTGGTATGTTTAAAACACAACCTCGGTATACTCATCGGTATGGGCATCGATATGGGCATCGCTAACTTCTAGTAAATTACCGACGCTTATACTGACTGTTATACCGATGCGTATACGAACGCTCATACCGATGCTTATACCGGCAATCGAGAGACATCCCGATGATCCGTTTTAAATGGTCATACCGACGGTCACTTGACCGTCGGTATCTTTAAGTGGACTTTTCCAACATTTATACCGATGGCCGGAGTGACCATCGGTATAGGCAGCGTTAGTATGCCCCTCATATGTTGTAGTGTTACTGACGAATTCAATTATGGGTGAAGGTATTTGGAAGATTTGGCAAGAAATATTTGTTAGCAACTTAGAGGACTATGAATAGGCCATTCTCTATTGAGACTTATGTAAAATGAACTGCAAGCCAAGAAGAGCTATCAAAAAAATAAAAACTACATGTTATGCAAAAAAGAAGAATTTGTAACTACATGGGATATAGAATGAGATGGTTTCTAATGTTATCATGAATTTCACAAAAGTCGTTAGGGAACACATAGTGTACCCAACTTATTGATCTCCCTAGGGTCCAAAGTCTAAGATCATGAAGTTTGATAAGGGAGAATCAAGAGAGTGCACAATGTTTTGTGGGATTCTTTGAGGTCTAATCTCCTATACGATGGACATGCACTCATAGCTCTAACGAGAACGAGGTTTAGAAACTGATTGAAGTGGATTGGCAATCCTTGCTGTGAGTGTTGTCTTTAGAGACTGAGATAAACTGGAAATAAGCCTTATTTAGAGGAGCAATATGTTTTCTGTGGCCTTGTGAAGTCCGATTATGAGTGAAGAAAGATGCACTAGCAACTTGAAGGACTATGAATAGGCCGTTGCAAACCAAGAAGATCGATAGAGTAGTTCATTGTATTTCTTGAGCCACGTGCTGTACACGTGTGGAGAGGCGGGCAAAGTCTTGTGTGCGTGGTAAGCAGACTCGCGGAGTGCTCTCCGTTTTACACAGGTAGTTTTAAAATCGAAGGTTTCGCCAGCTGTGATTGTCACGAATAGTTAAGCATTTTGAGTTCAACTTTCCCTTCCAATTCTTTGCATTTGAACTATTCTTAAAGAGCTAACGTGATGGGAAGCTTTGGAAGGTATGGGATGTGAGTTATGGTGGCTAAAATTCCTAAAGCGTGACCGGAAGATTGGAGTGCTGTAGAGACTGAGACTTCATTGGACGACTGCAACAGTTGAGACTTCAATGGACAAATGGCGTGCGACCGATTGGCAACTCCTGAGCGTATCATTCATTTGTTTTGAGTGAATGAGAACAAAGATTAAGCTTTGGTTCCTTAGCATCTCTAAGAACAAAAGATTAACCTTTGGTTCCTTAGCATCTCTAAGAAGATATAAAGGTTCAAGGGTTGTTCTTCTCGGCCTTCTAGAGCTCAGGCTAGGTGCGTGGGCATTTTGGTTCGGATATAAGAAGACTAAGCTGCTTTCTCCTTGTGGCCGCCTCTATGGATGCGAGGGTTCCCTCATTATTAGTAAGTTACCTCTAGTAATCACTAGTGAGGCGGATGTTGCCACTAGTTCTTCAGAGACCCTGGTGACCCCTCGGATTGCACTTAATCGCGATGCAATCCTTTCAACACAAGAAGAGCTCAAGAGAATTCGCCTTGTTGGCTACGAATTCGTTCCTAGGCCCCACTGGATACTGTGTGCCAATGGTTTAGCAGAGAGTGGTTCCCTCGTGGCATAATAGTGAGTAAGTGTCAATTCCTTCCAACCAGACACCTCTTCAAATGGGCCCCCAATTTTGTGCCGGACAACTCTAAACCACTTCGGTACCCTCTCTGGGTCGAGCTCCCTAATCTGCCTTACTTCCTTTACGAGTTTTTGTGGGATATTGTCTCTGGGATTGGCAAGTTGCTTGCCTCGCACGGAGATGTTGGGGGTTTCATTTATGAGGGCACAAAACATGCATTTAATCCTCCTGGGCATCCTCAAATATGTGTGGAGCCAGATCTCAGCAGGCCTCTCCCCTCGAAAATTTTAGTCGACTTGGGTGAAGGGGAATCTTGGGTTCAGGAAATCACTTTTAAAAACCTACCCAATGCTTGCTTTCAATGTGCTCAACAAGACCATAGAATTCAATATTTCCCCCTGAAGCATAAGAATAAGCAAGAAACAACCAGCAGTGCCCAAACACTCAAGGGGAAGCAAGTCAGCCCAACCTTTGAAGATAAAGAAAAGGATGACGAGATCCTAGAAACCGGATTAGAAGGCTTTACAGAGGTTAGAAGAAGAAGGAAACCAAGCCCTAGGAGAAGCTCAAGCTCAAGGAGATTTTTTGAGAGGACCCACACACCAGAAAAGTCACTCAATAACTTATACTCCAACCTCGAGAAGGAGGTTAATGAGCTTGATTATCGGAGAGGGATCCAAGACTTTGCGGGTAGAAGTAACTTACCCTTGGAATGGCCCCCTCTAATGAGCTTAATCAAGAGGACTACATAGCTAGCAAAGAAGATGGATTCACCACAAGTAATGAGGACAATATGGACAGTGAAAGTTCCATCATTGGAACAACAATACCAGAAACGACCTCTCCACGTCTCCTAAAGGAGGCTTCCCGCAAGGGGAAACACTTGGCAGGTATGCCTTGGAAAATGCCCCTTAAACCAAAGATCCATGGTTAGGACGATCCCCCCTCAAGAAAGAAAGAAGACCCCAAGAGGAAAAAAGAGAAGTCCCACCCTCGGGATGAAGGAAGTGCAAGAAAATGATCATCACTTCACTAAATACTAGGGGGCTAATTGACCCCACAAGAGCCACTCTTATTGGTCAATGGCTCCATGACATAAGCTTAAACTTGGATTTAATTTGTCTTCAAGAGATTAAAATTGAAGGAGAAGACCTTCAAAAAAGACTTAAGGGCATATCTGAGTCCCATGTGTGGTTTTCCACGACCCATCAGCGTGGTTCTAGTGGAAGTGCCATTGGTATCAATCACGTCTAGGCTAATAAGCTTGACTACACTAGCAAAGACAAAAGTCATAGGTGGATGGCAGTAACATTCAGTACCCCCTTTCAATTCTCCCTGATCTCTATGTATGCTCCAAAGGAGGATGCTGTGAGGATTGATACTTGGTCCTCCTTGGACTTGTTTTCTCATAATGTCATGATTTGTGGTGACTTCAATATGGTGGAAGACCCTTGTGATAGGTAGAACAACAATGGCCAAGAGAAAGAGACATGGGACCAAACCAAACTGTTTTTGGATGTGGTCGAAATCAAGGAATCGAATGGTTTTTCTTGGTCCAATCTTCAATTGGGTGAGGACATGAGGAAAGTGAGACTCGACAGAAGCTACATTTCAGAGAATCGCATCCATGCATGGGGTCCTCCTAGCCTAGCGCAACGTATCGATCTCACCATCTCAAACCATAACCCAATGGTGCTCACCTTCCACCCTCTATCTAAAAGTCCCAAGGCACCTTGGTTTCACGCCAATCCATTCTCTTCTCACTTCCCTCTATCCATCAAGAAATCGCTAACATTTGGCTTGAGGCCTTCCTCATCTACACCTTTCCAGCCAAATGTTGGAAAAATGCAGTGGAAAAGTCTCATTAGATCTTGATTAGGACCACGAAGGTTCTCAAATCCATCTGCCAAAGATGTAGAGAAAACCTATACCGCCGGCTCCGGAGACTCGATGAAGAAGTTAATAAAGGGAAGATTCAATCTGAGAAGGGACTTCAAAATATCAGAGGAAGACTAAGATAGGAGGAGGAGATCAAAAGGAAAAATCTTCAAATTTATTTAAGGGATGGTGGGTTGGTAAGGAAGATAGACCTTCCAAAGAGATTTTCAATATTCTTAGATGAAAACAAATTAGAGACAAGATCCCGCTACTGCTTGACAAGAATGGGGTGCATGGAATGTAAGATAGAGGAAGAGATAATTGTCATTATAAACACACGCTTCACAAGTCTGTTGGGTGGTGCTTGTACTCTCTCCCCCCATATGCAGGATTGCATGGCCACCATCTCTCGGACTTCCTTGCATACAATCCCATGCAACTTGAGTGCTCTGCTTGATGCCACCATTTCCAAACAAGAGATCCTTGAAGTTATTGATTCGCTTCCAAATGGCAAGAGCCCGGGGCTTGATGGCTCACTAATGAGTTCTTTAAATAATTCAAATATGTGGTGGCCATCCCCTTGCATCTTGTTTGGCTTGAGGCACTCGAGTTTGGTGCCCTTCGCGCTTGTCTCAACAACGACATCATCAAACATGTTCATAAAAAAGGTGAAAGGAAAAGAATTTAGAATAGGAAACCTATCACAATGCTTCAAACCAGATATAAGGTTCTTGCTAAAGTCATTGCCAACAGGATATCCTTCCATTTAGACCAGTGGCTTAGCAAAGACCGAAAAGGCCTCATTAAGTGAAGATCAATATTGGAAGCCATCATTGATATTTGGGAAGGTTTGGACTTCGCTGAAGAATCTAATCACGACATTGTCCTCCTCAAGGTCGACTTTGATAATGCCTACAACAGATTGGAATGGGACTATATTTTACAATCGTTGAAAGACCTCGGGTGTAGTCAGAGATTCCTAAGAATGATCTCCACTCTCCCTTGTAATGCTTCAACCAAAGTCAATGTCAATGGGCAACTTTCAAAGGCAATCAAACTAAAACAATGAATCAGGCAAGGCTCCCCATTGGCCCTGCTGCTCTTTGCCAATTCCATAGAAGGACTTAGCCCACTTGTGGAGCGACAAATGGAGCTTTGTTGCATAAGAGGCATCACTTTGCCACATAACTCTAGGAAAATGACCATGAGGCTATTTGCAGAGGACACAAATGCCTTTCTTCACAATGATGATACCGGCTTGGAAACCTTTTGGTGGTGCCTCGACACTTTTTGTGAGGCCTCTAGGTCTGGAATTAACCATTCCAAGACTGCATTTAGGGCTATCAAAGGGAATCAACCCAATCTCCTCATTGTGGAGGGATGCCAAAACATTGAATTGGGTTAGGTTGTTTGCATTCATGGTATCCTCATGGGATTTGGTGTTACTCTAGAACAAAGGTAGGCTTGGGCCCTCGCCAGACTTAGTAATAAACTTAACTATTGGAGGGGTTTGCAAATTAATCTTGTCCAAGCCATGGTGATCAACACGTTCCTCATATCCTCAATCATATACTTTCTTTCTTGTTGGAGACCGAAGGATCAAGAATTGGCCAAATTGGAAAGTATTTACAGGGACTTTCCCTAGACTGGGGACCATAGCAAGAGGGGAGTGCCTAAAATCGAATGGTCCATATGCACTAGCCGAAAGGAGAGTGGAGGTCTAGGTATTATGGACATTGGCAGCATGGACAATAAACTTGCGGCAAAGTGGATGATTAAGGCCTAGTGCAACAGAGATTCCTTTTGGGCCAAATTAATTTTTAGAAACATGAACAGGATTACTCTGTTGGGCAACCCTGGATCGAAAAATCTCGACATCCTCACGCTCTCATTTTCTTCGATTCCGATCGTACCGAAAGGATCGATCCTAGTAAGATCCTTTTGGATGAGTTGGAATAGATTGAAACCTCACATCAGAATCAGTGAAGATTGGAAGTGGGATGCAGGTATAAAACAAAATGACTCTTTTTGGTTCCCGATCCAAGGCATGAAAAAGCGGAGCCTTGGAATGTCTTAAGTGCCAAGAGACTTTGGAATAAGGGATTCAAACAATGGAAGCACCTCTAGAAAGAGGACACGAACAAATGGGTGGAGTTTGAGGACCTTGACCCTAGTGCTACGGTCACGTATGAGGAATGGAATATTTTATTGAGGAGACACCATGCATGGGACCACTCTAAAATCCAACTACTTATGGGATAGGATGCTTCGGACCTACTCGGCCTTAAATGGTATAATGGTAATCACCTTTCCAAGCTTCCATCTGTCGAAGCTCCCAATGACATTCACATTAGTCTCAACAAGAAATGGTGTCTCAACTAGACGCAACTTCGATGGGATATGAAATTTATTTCTATATGGCACCCTCTCATTGAAAACAAAAAGTCGGTCCTCCTATGGAAAATTTTATGCCGTGGAACATGGACCAATTCAAAAGCTAAGAAGATCTGTGGTGTTCCGCCCTGGTGCAAGCAATGTTGCCATAGAAAACAGGATATTGGTCACATGTTCTTTGCTTGCCCTTAATCCCTTCGGCTATGGAGGGTCCTTGGTCATACTCTAGGGCTCCATGAACAAATCAATTGGAAGCTCGCCCTTATTGGTGAAGCGATCGGTTGCTCTGCAGCATTGTGGAATGTGATCAGGGGAGAGATTCATTGGAAGATTTAGCGGGAAAGATGCACTCACAAGTTTGGAAATACCCCTAAGGAGTGGTCGATCGAGAAGTCCTTATTCCTTCTCGACAAAAGAATTGCTAACTGTAAGAAAACCCCCCCTTCAGACATCACAAAGAGCTAAAGTATGTCAACAATAATCTTAAAACCAAGTGGGCTCTACATGATGGGGCTGCGAGGATTATCAACCTCCTCTATAACTTCATGTAAGCTTTGTAAGGTCTACCACGAAAGTATGACTTCTTGACGTGTTAGTGTTGCCCCTGCCTTGTGGGACTTGGGGGGTCCCGAGGGCACTAGTCCTATTCACTTGTGTTCTTCTTTTATTTAATAAAAGTCAGGGAGGGTAAGCATTGCCAAACTCCCTTTTATTAAGAATCAAAATAAAAACAAAGAAAAGTTGTATCGTTGGTAAAAGTTCATAGCAATACATTTTTTTGGGTGAAGAGATCGAGAAAGTTGTTGTGCCTAATTCAACATAGATTTCCAGTGTAATGTATATGCTATTTAGTAAGGCAGTCTCCTAATCATTCAAAGAGTTCTGTCCAAATACATGTAGAGAAGAGATCTGCACTCAAAAATATAGAATGGCTCTTATCCTTGAAATGACAACTTAATTATGTTAGTTGCTTCTTTAATTATGCCAACCGAAGCATGTACTCGTGCGTTAATCCAAGCCTTTTTCCGCAAGTCTCCTTGCCTTTATGATAAACCCAACACTCCATACCACGAGCAGAGAGATTCGGAATCATTTCTTTGATGCACCTTTCTGTTTTAAAAGTATAGTTTGTACTTAGGTGATGGTGATGATGATGATTATCTTCTTCTTGAATTGTGGGCGAAGCTGGCCTCCCTCAACATATAAAGGGCTTAGATGACTAACAGTCTACAGACGCGGTGTGCGCGTGATCCTTGCAGAGATAGAGATGAGTAGACTAATAAGCTTCTAAGTCTATGACAAGCGTTGATGAGCATAGACCGCCTCCTTACAGAGGCCAAGTGAAAGCCGCCATCGCTTCCAGCCTCGTTCGATCTTTCGCAAACGCCATCAATCCCTCTTTTATGGCCCGCCGCTCCTATGCGGATACACCGTCATCCCTGTCTATGAGTGCAGGATACTTGTCGAGCAGCAGTACTGCATCATCTAGTCGTTAACCGTCTGAGCCATGCCACCGTAGGTTGGTTCGACTATCCGGTTCAGCGTCTGAGTTATGGCATCATAGATAGGTTTGAGTCGTTCCACATGTTCATGGGCTGTAAGGTTCGAAGTGAACTTCGCATTGAGTTATGTACTCTGTCTATCTTCTGTTACTGGTTGTTTTCATCTACCACATTAATCAAACAGTCCATATGCATTTGATCTTCACTTTGTGGTAAACGTCATATATTCTTGTTTGATCGTCTCTAAAATTGATGACTATTTCCCCTCCGTTACAATGATCAGCAAAAGGTTACTCTTGTTGTTTCTCTTCATCGTTCAGGATACAACGTTTGGAGCGTCCGCAAACCAATATTTACTAGAATTCTGGTTCCATTTTCTTAATCTTCATTTTCTGGTACCAATGAAGCATTACGTAATATTGATTCTATGCTGAAATTCTTGGATACTCCTCTCCCAAGTCTCTTCTGCCGTTAGCGTTCATCATCTACCTTCAGTAATCTGTTCGGATTTCCTTTCTGTCGTGCTGATGTACAAACGGTGCATCCACACAAATTACGTAGGATCCTTTTCACTTCAATCGATTTGCATATGAACATGGAACACGCTCAAACCATCTCATACCAAACAAATTCATGGAGAATCAACACATCCCTAATCAAATTTTAAATTTTGTTATCACCGTACCGGTGAGGATTCTTGGGGTGTAAATAAATCTTGCAAGATTTGTTTTAACTTTTAGGATGTATCTTTATGTAGTAGCTCATCTAGGTTTATACATAGATAGGCACAAGACACAATCAATGGGTGCTTCTTTACACAAAAGCCCTAATTTTTACAAAAATATGACTTTTAAAATCATAGAAAGGACCTATTCTAATATGTTTTGAACAAGTACTCCCCCAATGCTTATACATGTACTCCCACTTGAAATGAAAGAGAGCTTCTACAACAAAGGACCTTTAAATGAGAAATCAGAAATGCAGTTCTTGAAAATGACATGTGGAAATAAAATAAGCACAATAGAAGAGCTAAAGTAATCCTAAAAGGAAACCATCTATATCATGGAAAATGAAGTTTTTTTGTAATGAAATTCCCCCAAATGCAAGAAAATGCCTTAAGCTTAGCATATGTGGAAGTAAAAAAATCATTTAGAGCTACTTTGTTATGATGAATCTGTTGAGAATATAAGAGTGCATCTGCCTTTTGTATGTTGGAGTCATTTTATTTCTATTCCAGTTCCATTTTATATTATATCCTCTGTATTCTCACTGGACAGTTTTAGTACACAAGGAATGGAGAAGTCCCATTACACGGATAGAGGTGTTTACTTTAAGAAACGCTCATCATGGAGGTGGTCTACTAAAATCAAACTATTCAGAAGAAATGTTCAACTGGATTTTTTGTACGACATTCACCAGAAAATATGTAATGGAATGAGCATGTGTTGCATGAATAGCAATGATTACAAGAAAGATACAACATGATATTTCAAGAGAGAAGTGGATGTCATCATCAAGACTGGTAGGTCATGCCCAATGGCGTGCACAAAGAGTCTGCGATGGTTCTGCTTGGAAATAGTTTCCCAAATCCTAAAATGCATTATTTTCTATCAAAACATTTTTCGAGGACTTTATAACTCCTTTCATGTCAAATAAACTTTCAATGTTGTTATGAATATTCTTTTAATATTTTAAAACTAATTTTAATCCATTTAAATGTGAATTGAATAATTCTTAAGTGAAAGGCTATAAATAAAGGTGTCTTTCTTCATTTTACCATTTTACTTCCAAAGAGAACGGCACACACAAAGCATATTATTAGAAAGGATCATGTCATCTACCCTCGCCATGTGCTCATTTAGTAGTGTTAGAGGTGTCATCCCAATCATGGCCTTCGGCATGCTAAGAATGGATGAAAATAACTCTCATATATCTTTTGTCCCATTCATTCACAAAATGATTTTGATTCTTAGTGAGTGCCACTTGATCCACATAAAAGTTTCCCCTAGTTCCATTGGAAAGTCTATAGAGGCCCTATTTCATGAGGAGATAGGAAATCCTAAATTTCGATGGTTGATAGTTGGACTTGTCTAGCTTCTCTCGCTTCTCAATCTAAGTGTTATAGTCTAGCTAGATAGCTCCCTTTCTCCTAATTCTTCCACGTCTATTGAAGGGGATATGAGGGGAAAAATTTTGGAATTCTACCTTGAATTTATGCTTTCTAATAATAGAAAATCTTGCATATTCCCCCTTTTTCTATCTCATAGGTGATTTCCTTCACCACCAGAAATGGCACTTCAAATTAGCTAATCCAAAACTTCAAGCACATCTTCTTGGTGCTCTAATGAGCTCAGTGGAAATGCTCCTTGAACGTTCATCCTTGTACTTCTATGCTCCAAGAGTGATTTGCACTCTTAAAAGTGTGCAAAACACCAAACATGATAAACAACATGTTTAGAAAGATCATAAATTATTGTTACACCATACTTGGATGTGGCACTGAGTAGGAAAGAATGAACATAAGCAGACACAAGAGGGAAGAAGAAGAATGACATGACTCCTAAGTGCTATATTCAACCACATATGAGCATAGCATGTATATGTGCCTACAAGGGGAAGAAAACTCTGGCTAGCTCTACACTAAAAATGTGCCTATGTACAATACTTCACATCAAAACTTCAAGGACACATAAGTGTAGAAAACTATTAATGAAATGATCATTTTCCATAAAATACTCGCAAATTATTTTTGCTTTATTATTTCTTATCATCTTTGTCTTTTTTCTTTGATATTAAAGCGTTACAAGGTTTTGGCTTATTAATAGAGGAGCTCCATTTACCTTTGCCCTTTTGATTAGCTCCAAAAGCTTGCTTTACAACACACGTAAGTGAAGTCTTTTCCTAGATAGATATTCTCCCAACAAACTATAGATTAACTCCTAAAGGATTAAGCCATTGGATTGCTCTTCATCATCAACTAGAGAGTAGATACAAAAATCTGATGGAAATCTATAAGAACATTACAAAAAGTTTGCACAACTGAACTATAAGGTGAGATTTCATATGCACAAATCAATAGTTCTTTAAAACCCTTGATCTTTACCAAAATCATTTCCATTGAATCTTGTTGGTTCATATGCTCACTATCCAACTATTTCTGGATGTAAGAGACATAAGCTTCAATTCTTGCCTAGTATCATGTATTAGAGTATCTCAAGTATTTTTGCTATTTTGTAAGAGTGAATGTCACGAATGATCACATGTTGGATAGAAGAATCTATCAATGTATGTGCTTGTGTCCCTCTACTATCTCAATAAAGTTTCTCTATAGTAGTTGCAATAGAAACTGTAGTAGAACTTAGTAATTGAAGATCATCATGTTCAACACTATGTACATCACCGTCAATCATTCTATTTGCACTTATAGGAAGATATTTCTCAACACGTTGCTCAATAATGGTGAAGCCCTTTTCTCTCAATACATGACGCATCATGTATGCTGAGAATTGGTAATTAGAACCATCCAAATTATCCTAAACAACCAAAATATTGAATATATAATTTTTTCAGCCAAGGCCTATGAGTAAATACCTTGATGCAAAAAAATTGATTTTATATCAAAAGATTGTACATAAATACCCAGTTAAGCTCAGTTAGATATGTAGCACACTTTTAAGCCCTTTTGTTGGTGAACCATCAATCAGTCAATTAAACTCATCAGTCAATTAATGTCATGCGACCAACGACCTTCCCCTATACCTTATCAGTCAATTAAACTCATCAGTCAATTAATGTCATGCGACCAACGACCTTCCCCTATACCTTATTCTTTGCCTTGCACTTGTAAGCCACATGCCAACCACCAGCTAGTCTCTGCAAAACTCTTAATCCATGTGAAAATATCAAAGGTTTAGAAACACACATCCCCAACATGAACTTACACATAGTCATAATAAAAATATTGCTTGCCTAGAATAAGTATTCATGCAATTGTTAAGCAAATCTTTGTGGATGTTTGTGTGCCTGCCTAAAATTGGTTTGTATCATGTTCAGGGCCATGAAATTAGGACTGACAAAGGAGGATAATGGCACATTGATTTTTAACCACTTCACTCAATGTTTTAGGGTCTCTAGCCCACTTTCCCCTCAAAGCTCTAGTGAGTGCATGGCCAACATATAAAGGAGTAGAGCTCCAAAAATCCCAAAACCCATTGTGCCCTCTCTTGGTTCTCCCTTATTAGACATTGAGATCCCACACTTTGGACCCCAAGGAGAACCATAAGTTGTGTACACTACATGTTCCCTTACCATTTTTGTAAAACTCATGATAACATTAGCAACCATCTCATTCTACATCCCATGTAGTTACAAACGTTTCTTTTCCACATGAAAAGTAGTTTTAATTTTTTGATAGATTTTCCAGGTTTGCAACTAATTTTACATTAATTTCAATACCGCAATGGCCTACTCATAGTCCTTCAACTTGCTAGTGCATCTTTCTTTCCAAATCTTCCAAATAACTTCATAATCAAATTCCACAACACCACATAAAAACCTATTGCTTCTCCAAGTAAGGCTTGTTTCAAGTTTATTTGAGTCTCTAAATATACCACATTCACCAAGGATTGCTAGCCCAAAGGACTCCTTCAACACAAAAAACGAGGTGTCTTTAGTCTTCTCAACCATCGAGGCAACACTTACACCATGAAGGGCTACCACAATTTGTGTTAACTTTAAAATTGCTTCTCAAAGCAAGAAAAAGAGACATTTCACAAGACTTCTCTACCATTAAGGCAAAACTTAACAATTGAGAGCTTTCACATGAGAACAAGTTCTTAGATGCAGAAATTTCCACATCTAAAAACCTTCCTTGTACTCAATGAAGGGCTCTCATTTTTCAAGGAACTTATATGCAATACTCATCCAATTGCGACACGATTTCCTATTAATGCGTACATTAAGAATCAATTTCATCTTTAAATTAGGAATTTTTTTCAACGTTTTTGACTTTTTTCTATTTTTATACCTTCTATCTTTGGGGATCATGGCTCAGAACTTCAGGGAGAATTCATGGTATCATAAGCATTGATTTTGTTTCTTAATACACCAATCTTCATAGTCCACTCTTAAAGTTCAGATAATGTCCTCTTATCTAATCTATAGTCTTCTATCGTGACTCTAGAGATGATTTCACAAAGATAACCTCTTTATTCCATAAACGGTTTGCTCTTTAGAGGTAAGCAAAATTGATACCTTACCTTTCCTTATTCCCTTGATTGGGAACTAGATACAATTGTTATGTCTAATATGGACAGTCCACTTTCAACCTTCATTGCTTTTGAGAATATCATCTTATTGCAATTCTTAGATAACGAACAAACAATATCCAGGAGTGTGGGATTAACAATAAAGGGTAGAAAATAAGATTTAGTAAATCTTGACCCTTCCACCATGGCAGAACAACAAACGCAAGAGCACCATCTAGTTTACAACATATTAGATAAATCCCCAATTATATCCTTGGATGCTGCTTTCAAGTGATTTTATTCCATCTTGAAGCAAAACAAAAGGTATTGAGACAATACCAAAAGGCTAGCATAGAATCTAGATCATTATATAAGAAAGCATTCATTTCGTCAGCAAACATTCTCATGATCATCTATCTTTGGTTAGTCACTAGAAAATTCCATGGATTTGGCCAATATAGGCATGATGGTTAACCAAGAAGCCATACAAGAAAGTAATGAATTCAACCGGAAGCCTTGTGTGATTGACCACTTTAATCCAATCCACTTGGAAAGCTTGTGGTTACTATGGATTGGAGCAGAGGCATTTCCCATTAGTGTCAACGCCATCTTGATAAATTTCAAGCTACAAGCAAGGTATTTCAAAGATTCAACAAAAGAAACCCACTTGGCTTTGTCAATGATGATTTGCAAAAATAGAACATCCTATAAGAAGTCCTCCACAAAGAGAACTTTGTTCTAGACCATCTTTTTCTTTTGAATATTCCCCTTCTTCACTCTCATCATACCTACAATTGGGAGCCTAATAGCATTGACCTACCTAGTACAAGACTCCCACTTCCAATCAACATGAATGGTGCAAAAGTGTTTCATCTTGTTGTATCGTTTCCATAAAAAGCACACCAAATCCAAAATCTTGGGAACAATTAAGAAAGGTGAGAAGAAGACCATGATTAGATCAATCTCTTTCCATTTAGGGATCCTAATGACAAATAATGTTGTTGTTTCCAAAACTTAAGTTGGTGTAGAACGCTTTCTAATTACACTAATCTTTAACCATCCATTCGCCCACAAGCTTGTTGGAAAAGGCCACAATTCAAGGTGCCTAGACCACCTAAGTCCCTACAATACATAGGATGCCTATACCACTTGAGTGTGTATAATACATTGAGAGCCTACAATACATATGCCCATCCATATATTCTAGTAAGGTGACTCAAGAAATAGAAAGAACGGAGTGTGCTACCATACATCATACCTTTTAAGAAATCATCCATTACCTTTGTATGTATATGAAGAATAATATGATCTACAAAAGTAAAGTTTCTCATAAAGTTTTTAATTTCCCAAACTAAGAAAAAGACATCATGCTTGAGGTTTAGGAAAGGAAATTGGTAAATACAACACACTACCAAAAAATGCAACCAAATTGTATTGTTGCACTTTAAATGACATAATTTAAAAAACACCCTCAATGGATTATATGATTCAATTCCATGGTTTCATAGATAAAATAACAAGGTACCTGCAAAATCCTAATATGAATACTATGATTTTCAGCTTAAATTATACCATATTGAGACATTTGTAATCATATGTGTGTATGTATCAAAGTATGCACCTATGAATAGTGTCAAATTTCAACAAATGAGGGGATACGCTCCAAACTAGTCAATATAACACTTTACTTCCCTACCTTAAAAATTATGCATGTATGTATGTATACAAGTATTTATAATTATTCTTAATATAATTATTTCATGAAGAATGGTTTCAACACCTTAAATTTTAATGGAATAAGGATGCATATATGACTAACGCCTTTTTTGGGCTAAATAATGCCTAAATTAGTTTTATACATTGTTCACAAAGATATTTCATTAATTTATGTAGTACAACAGTATGTATGTATGTATTTATGTATATGTATGCATGTATGTATGTATGTATGTATGTATGTATGTATGTATGTATGTATGTATGTATGTATGTATGTATGTATGTATGTATGTATGTATGTATGTATGTATGTATGTATGTATGTATGTATGTATCTATGTATGTATGTATGTATGTAGGTATGTTTCTATATATGTATGTATGTTTGTATGTATGTATGTATGTATGTATGTATGTATGTATGTATGTATGTATGTATGTATGTATGTATGTATGTATGTATGTATGTATGTATGTAGGTATGTGTGTGGGTCTGTGGATATATGTCCAAAGTGATGTGTTTGAACAAGCTTCTAACTATTGAGGTACTTCTCTACCACTCTAGCATGCCTTTCCCCACAGCTTCTATACAAGCATATAACCCCTATAGGTCACGTATCTTTTGTACATACAATTGATGTACAATTTATATTATATTATTCTCCAAAGTTCTTCTTCCTCATGTTGTTCATGTGCTTCCACAATACTTGAAGTCCATCAATCTCCTTATTCTTCCATAGCTATTAAAGTGGATATGAGGGGATAGATTTTGGAATTTTACCTTGAATTTATGCTTTCTAATAATAGAAAATCTAGCATGCTCCCCCTTGTCCTATTTGATAGGTGATTTCCTTCACCACGAGATATCGCACTTCAAATTAGCTAATCAAAAACTTCAAGCATGTCTCCTTGGTGCTCTAGTGCACTTACTGGAAATTGTCCTCGAGTGTTCATCCTTGTACTTCTATGCTCCAAGAGCGATTTGCACTCTTAAAAGTGTGAACAACAACAAACACAATAAACAACATGTTTAGAAGGATCGTAAATTATTGTAACACCATACTTGGATGTGCTAGAGAGTAGGAAAGAATCAACAGAAGCAGACACAAAAGCGAATAAGAAGAATGACACATGAAGACATGGAATGACTGGAGGAGCTCTATATAGGTAGATGATCAATGATATTGGAATGAGTCAAGTTAGAGTTATAAGTGAATCCTAATTGCTATATTCAACCACATATAAGCATACCATGTATATGTGCCTACAAGGGGAAGAAAAATCTAGGTAGCTTAAGAGTAAAAAGTGCCTATGTACACGTTTCACATCAAAGCTTCAACGATACATAAGTGTAGCAAACTCTTAATGAAGTGATCATTTTCCTTAAAATACTTGCAAATCATTTTTGCTTTATTATTTTCTTATCATTTTTGTCCATTTTCTTTGATAATAAAGCATTAAGAGATTTTGGCTAATTAATAGAGGAGCTCCATTTACCTTTGCCCTTTTAATTAGCTCCAAAAGCTTGCTTTACAACACACATAAATGAAGTCTTTTCCTAGATAGATATTCTCCCAACAAACACCTTGTTTGAGCGTCTCTAAAATCGATGACTATTTCCCCTCTGTTTTAATGATCAGCAAAAGGTTACAAGCAATATGTCTCGCCTTCCTGTTGTTGTTTCTCTTCATCATTCAAGATACAACGTTTTGGAGCGTCAGCAAACCAATTTCTTAATCTTCATTTTTATGCAGTGCATCAAACAAGCAATGAAGCATCACGTAATACTCATTCTATGCTGAAATTCTTGCATACTCCTCTCTGAAGTCTCTTGTACCGTCAGTGTTCATCATCTACATTCTGTACAGATTTCCTCTTTATCGTGCTGATGCACAAATGCTTCTAGGTGATTTCGTATGTGCATGTCTCGCTATCTTATTGTTCCTCTCCTTCTTCAATGTATAACGTTTTTGATATCGATGAACAGTAGAAATCTAATGTTTACAAGTACTCAAAGAAGCCGAAATGAAGACTCACCTCACCTTTTCTACCGATGAACAGTAGAAATCTAATGTTAGCAAGTACTGAAAGAAGCCGAAATGAAGACTTACCTCACCTTTTCTTTTGCTATCAGAGAGCATGATACTCGTATGAGAACACAATAATCATAGGAGTTTGTATACTAACCATATCAATGTGATTGCATTCAAATTTGTGATCGATTTTTTTTTTGATCCTTGTAAGATGTAATTCCTTCCTAAATAGTGGATGAGCTATTTCATGACTGTAATGCCAAGTGCATCAAGATAGACCGGCATTGAAACCACGTTGAAACACATAGAATTTCATCAAAATGACTCTTTGAGTTTCAACCTTGAGAATATCAAATGTTCATGTTATATTATTCCCATAAAAGACATAAGCCGCAGCATAGTAAATTACCTAGTCATGCAGCATTTCATGTAACATGCATCCACACAAATTTGTGTAGGAAATATAAGAATAAGGAAGCCACATGACATGTAAATTTTAGGAAATCTTAAAAGCGAAAAGAAATAGTCGCTTTGAAAAGATTACAAATTTCTATGGCATGATGCCTTTCTAGTAGCATCATCTATGAAAGTGAGAAAGTAAAGAGAGCCGCGTAATGAACTTGTGGGCATTGGAACACACATATCTGTATGAAGGATTTCTAAAGGAAAAATTGAAGAGTCAATGTGCGGTTTATCCACATTCATAGATCTCCTATGGCGAGGATGGCTAAGTCTTCCACCTGATATATCATCAAAGATACTCCAATGTATGGGTGTCTCCCAGTTAAGAGAACCTCACCATCACACTTTTTATGGAACCTAAAATGCTTTATGTAGAAGAAGTAACCATTATATCAATGCCCACATGGGCATACATAAGAAGTATCTAGAGAAGTGTACATTGTGTGTATGTGCTCAATATATGCAGTAGAATGGTAATGAAAGGTTGAATCCCCATTCCAAACTGTAGCTAAAAAAACCTCCAAGTGACTATCAACTCTATGTGATTGCATTTAGATTCGTTGATCGATTCTATTTCTAATCCTTCTAAGATGCAAGTCCTTCCTAATATAGTGGATGAACTATTATGAATGTAATGCCAAGTGCGCCAAGAGATACCGACATTGAAACTAGGTTCAAACACATAGAATTTCATGAAAGTGACTGTTTGAGTTTCAAATTTCATCTAGGTAAACTTTCAATTTCAAGCTTGAGAAAATCAAATGTTCATTTTATATTATGACCATAAAAGACATAAGATGCAACACAGTAAATATCTACTTATGCATTTCCATGTAACATGCATCCACATAAAGTTTGTAGGAAATATAAGAATGATTGCACAAGGAGCCTTTTCACTTCAATGCATTTGCATATGAACATGGAAAACGCTCAAACCATCTTATACCAAACGAATTTGTGGAGAATCAACACATTCCCAATCAAATTTTCAAAGTCATCTCTCTAGCATGTCGGGGTGGTCGTATTTGTCTGTCTCTTGCATGGAGAAGGTATAAATTCTATCTACATGTATATGCGTTTCTCTACAAGATATCCCATGAGAGTTATTATCTAAGAAATTCAATAGGATTTTGGCATCCAAGTCTAATTTGTAACCTCTTCACATCCACTTGCAAAAGAAGAAATACCCTCTTGACCTTTCCCTCTCCGCTTCCCCCTTGGATGCATGTTGCCCTAAACATGTAGGAGTCCAAGATAAGGGAGAAGTCGACCCCTTATTCAACCATGTGGGCAAAGAAGGATGGAGATTCTCTCTCTCAAATACATCAGTCAAGAAAGGTTGCATGCGATCTCCAATTGACAAGGCTTATATGGGCCTTCTATATGCCTACTATAAAGCTCAAAAATTTTATGTGGCATTAAGATGAAGTGAAGGCCCTTATCTCGGTGCTCTTTTTTACCTTGTAGACACACAAAAACAACTCTTTTAAGGTTCGAGGTCAACCAATCTCTTCATCAAGAAAGCTGCAACAAGTATGGCAGAGGAAGGTTCCACTTTACAAACCTCTTGAGGTTGCTAATTATGATACTTATTTCTATGTTTTCTATTATATGTAATCGCATGGAGTTTTTGAAAAGATCCACAATGAGGAGAAGAGTCTAAAACTAATTAGTAGCGACCTCCCAAAGTAGCAGCCTCCATCGTTATCTTCACCTAGTGACTTTTTTGTAACTTGCTATCTTCCAACACACATTTCTTTGTAGAGTGATTAATTTGAGTGATGTTTATCTCCTTAGAAAACTCAATTCTGAAGCTTTCAATGGAGAAAATGTAAGTGTCAATAGAATTAAGTTTTTTCTTTTTATGTAAGTAGATAATGTGCAATCGTTTAGTAGTGTTAGAGGTTTCATCTGAATCATGGCCTTGGGTATGTTAAGAATGGATGAAATTAACTCTCATATATCTTTTGTCCCATTCATTCACAAAATGATTTTGATTCTTAGTGAGTGCCACTTGATCCGCATAAAATATTCCCCTAGTTTGATTGGAAAGTCTATAGAGGCCCTATTTCATGAGGAGATAAGAAATTCTAAATTTTGATG
>CM035412.1:111533859-111571359 GCA_020310875.1 Ceratopteris richardii | reverse complement strand
TATGATGGTTGAAAGTGTACTGTCCATATTAGACATAACGATTGTATCTAGTTCCCAATCAAGGGAATAAGGAAAGGTAAGTTGTCAATTTTGCTTACCTCTAAAGAGCAAAAAATATATGGAATAAAGAGGTTTTGCTTGTGGAATCATCTCTAGAGTCTATAGAGAAGACTATAGATTAGATAAGAGAACATTAACTGAACTTTGAGAGTGGACTATGAATATTGGTGTATTAAGAAACAAAATCAATGCTTATGATACCATGAATTCTCGCTTAAGTACTCCGCCATGATCCCCTAAGATAGAAGGTATTAAAATAGAAAAATGTCAAAACTTTGAAAAAAATTCGTAATTTAAAGATGAAATTTATTCTTAATGTCTCCATTAATAGGAAATCGTGTTGCAATTGGATGAGTATCGCATATAAGTTCCTTGGAAAATGAGAGCCCTTCATTGAATACAAGGAAGTTTTTCAGATGTGGAAAATTCTGCATCTAAGAACTTGTTCTCATGTGAAAGCGCCTTAATGGTAGCGAAGGCTTGTGAAATGTCTCTTTTTCTTGCTTTGAGAAGCAATTTTAAAGCTAAGAGAATTTGTGGTAGCCCTTCATGGTCTAAGCGTTGCCTCAATGGTTGAAACGACTAAAGATCCCTCCCTTTTTGTGTTGAAGGAGACCTTTGGGCTAGCAATCCTAGCTGAATGTGGTATATTTAGAGACTCAAATAAACTTGAAACAAGCCTTACTTGGAGAAGCAATAGGTTTTTATGTGGCATTGTGGAATTTGATTATGGGTGAAGCTACTTGGAAGATTTGGAAAGAACGATGCACTAGCAAGTTGGAGGACTATGAGTAGGCCATTGCTGTATTGAAATTAATGTAAAATTAAATGCAAACGTGAAAGATCTATCAACAAATTAAAACTACTTGTCATGTGGAAAAGAAAAGTTTGTAACTGCATGGGATGTAGAATGAGATGGTTGCTAATTTTATCATGAGTTTTACAAAAATGGTAAGGGAACATGTAGTGTACACAACTAATGGTTCTCCTTGGGGTCCAAAGTCTAGGATCTCAATGTCTAATAACGGAGAACCAAGAGAGGGCACAATGAGTAGTGGGATTTTTCAAGCTCTAATGCTTTATGTGTTGGCCATGCACTCACTAGAGCTTTGAGGAGAAAGTGGCCCTGAACATGATACAAACCATTTGTAGGCAGGCACACCAACATCCACAAATCTTTTCTTAACAATTGCATGAATACTTATTCTGGGCAAGCAATATTTATATTATGACTATGTGTAAGTTCATGCTTGGGATGTGTGTTTCTAAAACTTTGATCTTTTCACATGGATTAAGAGTTTCGCAGAGGCTAGCTGGTGGTTGGCATGTGGCTTACAACTGCGAGGCAAAGAATAAGGTATAGAGGAAGGTCGTTGGTGCCATGAGATTTTAATTGACTGATAAGTTTAAAGACCGAAGCATTCAAGATTTTGAAGCAGTATTGAGTGAAAAGCTATATCCTTGGAAAACATTTATGGCAATACATTTTCTGGGTGAAGAGATAGGAAGTTGTTGTGTCTAATTCAACATGGATTTCGAATGTTATTTCGTAGGGCAGTCTCCTAATCATTGAAAGAGTTCTCTCGGACTACCTGTAGAAAAGAGATCAGCACTCAAAATTTTATAATGTCTCCTTATCCTTACAATGACAACTTAATTATGTTAATTGCTTATTTAATTACGTCAACCCAAGCATGTACTCGTGCGTTCCAAGCGTTTATGATAAACCCAACATTCCATGCCACGAGCCGAGAGATTCGCTATCATTTCTTTGATACTGCTTTCTGTTTTCAAAGTATAGTTTGTTCTCGTGCTAATAGGTTAATAGAGGAAATCGACCTCCGTATCCGCACAAAAGTGCAGCTCGCTTCAGGTGATGGTGATGATGATGATGATCTTCTTCTTGGATTGTGGGCGGAGCTGGCCTCCCTCAAGATATAAAGGGCTTACATGACTAACAGATGCGGTGTGCGCGTGATACTTGCAGATAGAGAGAGATCAGGAGACAAATAAGCTTCTATCTTCTAAGTCTATGACAAGCGTTGATGAGCATAGGCCGCCTCCTCGCAGAGGCCAAGTGAAAGCCGCCATCGCTTCTAGCCTCGTTCGGTCTTTCACAAACGTCGTCAATCCCTCATTTATGCCCCGCCGCTCCTATGCGGATACACCGGCTTCCCTGTCTATGAGTGCAGGAAACTTGTCGAGCAGCAGTACTGCATCATCTAGTGGCTAACCATCTGAACCACGCCACCGTAGGTTGGTTCGGGTATCCTGTTCAGCATCTGAGTTCAGCGTTTGAGTCCTTCTACATGTTCATGGGCTGTAAGGTTCGAAGTGAACTTCGCATTGAGTTATGTACTCTCTCTATCTTCTGTTACTGGTTGTTTTCATCTACTACATTAATCAAACAGTCCATATGCATTTGATCTTAATTTGTGCTAAACGTCATATATCCTTGTTTGAGCGTCTCTAAAATCGATGACTATTTTCCCTCCGTTACAATGATCAGCAAAAGGTTACAAGCAATATGTCTCGCCTTCCTGTTGTTGTTTCTCTTCATCATTCAAGATACAACGTTTTGGAGCGTCCGCAAACCAATTTCTTAATCTTCATTCTTATGCAGTGCGTCAATACAGCAATGAAGCATCACGTAATATTGATCCTATGCTGAAATTCTTGCATACTCCTCTCTGAAGTCTCTTGTACCGTCAGCGTTCATCATCTACATTCTATACAGATTTCCTCTCTATCGTGCTGATACAAAAACGCTTCTAGGCGATTTCGTCTGTGCATGTCTCGGTATCTTATTGTTCCTATAACGTTTTTCATACCGATGAACAGTAGAAATCTATAACGTTTTTCATACCGATGAACAGTAGAAATCTAATGTGAACAATTACTCAAAGAAGCCGAAATGAAGACTTACCTCACCTTTTCTTTTGCTATGAGAGAGCAGAATACTCGTATGAGAACACAATAATCATAGGAGTTTGTATACTAACCATAACAATGTGATTGCATTCAGATTCGTTGATCGATTTTATTTATGATCCTTCTAAGATGTAATTCCTTCCTAAATAGTGGATGAGCTATTTCATGACTGTAATGCCAAGTGCATCAAGATATACCGGCATTATAACCACGTTCAAACACATAAAATTTCATCAAAGTGACTCTTTGAGTTTCAACCTTCAGAAAATCAAATGTTCATGTTATATTATGCCCATAAAAGACATAAGCCGCAGCATAGTAAATTACCTAGTCATGCAACATTTCATGTAACATGCATTCACACAAATTGTGTAGGAAATATAAGAATGATTGCATAAGGAAGCCACATGACATGTAAATTTTAGGAAATCTCATAAGCAAAAAGAAATAATCCCTTTGAAAAGATTACAAATGTTTATGACATGATGTCTTTTCTAGTAGCATCATCTATGAAAGAGACAAAGTAAAGAGAGCCACGTAATGAACTTGTGGGCACTCGAACACACATATCTGTATGAAGGAGTTCTAAAGGAAAAATTGAATCATCAATGTCTGTTTTATGCACATTTATAGATCTCCTATGGTGAGGATTGGTAAGTCTTCCACCTCCAATATCATTGAAGATACTCCAATGTATGGGTGTCTCTGAGTTAAGAGAACCTCACCATCACACTTTTTATTGAACCTAAAATGCTTTTTGCAGAAGAAGTAACCATTATATCAATGCCCACATGGACATACATAACAAGTATCTAGAGAATTGTACATAGTGTGTATGTGCTCAATATATGTAGTAGAATGGAAATGAAAGGCTGAATTCTTAGCCCAAACAGTAGCTAACAAAACTTCCAAGTGTTTATCAACTCTATGTGATTGCATTCAGATTGGTTGATCGATTCTATTTAAAATCCTTCTAAGATGCAATTCCTTCATAATAAACTAGATGAATTATGAATGTAATGCCAAGTGCTCCAAGATATATCAACATTGAAACGAGGTTCAAACACATAGAATTTCATGAAGCTGACTCGTTGAGTTTCAAATTTCTTCTAGGTGAACTTTCAGCTTCAAGCTTGAGAAAATCAAATGTTCATTTTATATTATGCCCATAAAAGACATAAGATGGAGCATAGTGAATTACCTACTCATGCATTTCCATGTAACGTGCATCCACATAGATTTTGTAGGAAATATAAGAATGATTGCACAAGGAGCCTCTTCATTTCAATGCATTTGCATATGAACATGGAAAACGCTCAAACCATCTTATACCAAACCAATTCATGGAGAATCAACACACTCCCAATCAAATTTAAAATTTTGTTATCAGAGAACCCATGAGGATTCTTGGTGTGTAGATAAATCTTGCAAGATTTGTTTTAACTTTCAAGATTTAATTTTATGTAGTAGCTCATCTACTTTTATGATTTTATCTGGTTAATTGAATATGCCTTTCACCAAACGAATCTAATTTCTACTATTATCACATAACATTTTGTTTACATTGATTGAATTCGTCTTTTACGAGATGAATATGATTTTTACGTAGATCACAGAACCTTGTGTTTCTATTCATCTAAAGTAGAGCATGGTGATATATAACTCCTAGTTAGATTGAATATTAAGGAGCTAATCATTTAGAAAAAAAAAAGTATAACCAAATTGGACTTTTGACGAAAGATATACATGCACAAACAAAGGGTGCATGGAAAAGGAAATCTTAATGGTATCACTGAGTGTCTAATCTGAGAATATGAGAAGCATATTCTAATTATTTCCATAAATAGATCTAAGGAAATGGAACCTACATAGATGGGAGACAATAAGCATGTATATCGACATGTTTTCAGAAATAGAAGTACAAAAACTGATTAATCAATCATCCTTATGATTTATGAGGTGAAATTGAAACAATGAACCAATCATGAATAAAGAAGCTATAGGAAGTCTCAAAAGCAAAAAGAAAAAACCCTTTTGAAAAGATTAAACATTCTTATGGTATGAAAAACTTTCTAGTAGCATCATCTACAAAAGTGACAAAGTAATGACCAACACGTAATGAACTTCTGGGCATTGAAGTGCACATATTTGTATGAAGGAGATTTAAAGGCAAAATTGAAGAGTCCATGTGCCTTTTATGCACATTAGTAGATCTCCTATGGCAAGGTTGGGTATGTCTTCAACCTACAATATTATCAAAGATACTCCAATGTATGGGTGTCTCCTAGTTAAGAGAACCTCACCACCATTGTTTTCATCGAAGGTAACATGCTTTATGCACAGACATTATAATAATTTCCACATGGATGTACATAAGCAGAATCCACAGAAGTGTACATAGTGTGTATGTGCTCAACGTATGCAGTAAGATGGAAGTGAAAGGTTGAATTCACAACCCAAACACTAGTTAGCAGAACCTCCAAGTGTATATCGAACCTATTCGTTAAGCTTAGAAAACCTTCATAGCCGTTTTCAAGGGAGCTCCAAGGGGAACAATACTGGGATGGATGACCTCTCGAGAAGTACTCGGAACCTCTGTCTTCCTCGATTGGTGAGGTCCTTTGTTGATGGACCCACGTTGTGAACCCACAACTTGTCTACTCACGCTCAACGAGTTTCTCATGAAAAGAGATATCAGCTTATCTGTCTGCACATGAATTAACTCAAATAGGTTTTTCTCCTGTGAATAATTCACATAATTCACTGCTAATGCTCCCTTGTATATGCTTCTCCTTTGTTGATGGGCCCACGTTGTAAACCCACAACCTGTCTACTGACACTCAACGAGTTTCTCATGAAAAGAGATATAAGCTTATCTGTCCGCACATGAATTAACTCAAATAGGTTTTTCTCTTGTGAATAATTCACATTATTCGCTGCTAATGCTCCCTTGTATATTCTTCTCCTTTGTTGATGGACCCACGGCTTAAACCCACAGCCTATCTTCTAACACTCAATGAGTTTCTCATGAAAAGAGATATACGCTTATCTGTGTGCACATGAATTAACTCAAATAGGTTTTTCTCCTGTGAATAATTCACATAATTTGTTGCTAATGCTCCCTTGTATATGCTTCTCCTTTGTTGATGGGCCCACCTTGTAAACCCACAACCTGTCTACTGACACTCAACGAGTTTCTCATGAAAAGAGATATAAGCTTATCTCTCCGCACATGAATTAACTAATCAAATAGGTTTTTCTCGTGTGAATAATTCACATAATTCGCTGCTAATGCTCCCTTCTATATTCTTCTCCTTTGTTGATGGACCCACATTGTAAACCCACAACCTGTCTACTGACACTCAACAAGTTTCTCATGAAAAGAGATATAAGCTTATGTGTCTGCACATGAATTAACTCAATTAGGTTTTTCTCCTGTGAATAATTCACATAATTCGCTGCTAATGCTCCCTTGTATATTCTTCTCCTTTGTTGATGGGCCCACGTTGTAAACCCACAACCTCTCTACTGACACTCAACGAGTTTCTCATGAAAAGAGATATAAGCTTATCTGTCCGCACATGAAATAACTCAAATAGGTTTTTCTCCAATGAATAATTCACATAATTCGCTGCTAATGCTCCCTTGTATATTCTTCTCCTTTGTTGATGGACCCACGTTGTAAACCCACAACCTGTCTACTGACACTCAACGATTTTCTCATGAAAAGAGATATAAGCTTATCTGTCTGCACATGATTTAACTCAAATAGGTTTTTCTCCTGTGAATAATTGACATAATTCGCTGCTAATGCTCCCTTGTATATTCTTCTCCTTTGTTGATGGACCCACGTTGTAAACCCACAACCTGTCTACTGACACTCAACGAGCCTACATGAAAAGAGATATAAGCTTACCTGTCGCACATGAATTAACTCAAATAGGATTTTCTCTTGTGAATAATTCACACTGCTCCCTACAGAAAAGCTAATGATCAAGCTATTGTTCATGCATATGGTTTAAAGGGAGAGACGTATATCTGTGATAGAAAGTAAGAGGTGGTATAAAGTGTACCAAACAGAAGCTGTGTGACGCATTCATTGTAAGTCGCATGGTCACAGCCAAAAATCACAGCAGCAAGCTCCTCCGTCGGAAGGTTCAAGAACGGGAGCGGTAATGGAGGAGAATGGCTAGCCCAAGAGGAAGGAGAATCAAGGCCTTTGTATGTTTCGGTCTTATGTCCAGCTCCCATGACAGAAGCACTTTGCTGGCGATGAGACTTGTAAGAGTAATTTTAGAGTTTGTTGGAAAACGTTAATTACAAATTTATTTAATGATATGCTACGTGTGTATTAATTACAATAATAATTTCATAATAATATTTTTTATGAATGAAGGCATTCTGTGGATAGAATATTGACACCAATGGATGAAGATATGAAAGATATTGACACCAGCATTCACGAGTTCACTTTCAAGGATCTAGTTGACAATGATGTGGATAGCAACCTGTGGAGCATGCACAAGAGAAAGGCTAAGTGGTTCAGGATCTGGGGTGTTCTATCGGGTATGATCGCCGTTGGGAGGTGGTTTTTTGATATTTGCAGATGGAAGAACCCTATCACCATAGTTCTCGTCCATTTCCTCTTCGCTGCTAATGCTCCCTTGTATATGCTTTCTGTCAATGGTGCACACTGCCATCTCACCCGTATGCGTGCCTACATGTAAACAAATCCTCATTACACCTCAAACAGTGATCTAATGTAATATCAGAGATTATTAAATATAAGCAAAGAACCTAAGCTGAAAAATGTGTCTTCTGCTTCCCATCAGTCCAGGCATATGGATTGATGTTCATCTCTCCATAGCTATCTGCCTCAGAAATACCATGCAACTTTTTATCAATGTAATTAAACAAAAATAGCGGCATCCGTGGTCAGACATTCTTTACATAGATGATATGAGAAGCTCGAAGGCCTGGACATGTAGAAAAGCTGATGATCAAGCTATTGTTCATGCATATGGTTTAAAGGGAGAGACGTATATCTGTGATAGAAAGTAAGAGGATAGATAAAGTATACCAAACAGAAGTTGTGTGACGCATTCATTGTAAGTCGCATGGTTACAGCCAAAAATCACAGCAGCAAGCTCCTCCACCGAAAGGTTCAAGAACGGGAGCGGTGATGAAGGAGAATGGCTAGCCCAAGAGGAAGGAGAATGAAGGCCTTTGTATGTTTCGGTCTTACGTCCAACTCCCATGACAGAAGCACTTTGCTAGCGATGAGACTTGTAAGAGTAATTTTAGAGTTTGTTGGAAAACGTTAATTAAAAATTTATGTAATGAGATCATCTGCTACGTGTGTATTAATTACAATAATACTTTCATAATAATATTTTTTATGAATGAAGGCATTCTGTGGGTAGAATATTGACACCAATGGATGAAGATATGGAAGATATGGACACCAGCATTCACGAGTTCACTGTCAAGGATGTAGTTGACAATGATGTGGATAGCAATCTGTGGAGCATGCGCAAGAGCAAGGCTAAGTGGTTTAGGATCTTGGGTGTTCTGTCGGGTATGATCGCCGTGGGAGGTGGTTTTCTGATATTTACAGATGGAAGAACCCTATCACCACAGTTCTTGAATATCAAACATCATATTCATACTAGCTAATGACACCCAATATGTTGTTTTTTTTTATTTCAATATTTTTAAAAACTCTCTTTGGAGTTCTCCAAATATCATGTCACCTATATCCATGAAAGCAACTACTCATGAATTATGAACCACTCTAGTAAATTGTGGATGATTGAAATCTTAACAAATAATATCGCAATAAATATACCGATGCAAAGTTGCATGTATATAGTGTTATTTTCTCCTTGCTTTCGTTCATGTTGTATTCTTAAGATGTAGATATATAGATGTTGGCAAACTTGAACTTCTATAACATTTGAAGAACAAGAGTCAACAATTAGGAGAACAAGAGAGAGAGTCAACAAAGCGAGAGAGAGACACAGAGAGAGAGAGAGAATTCAAAGCGAAAAAGATGTAGAAAGAGAGAAACAAAGACCTGCATATACTTGCTTTAGCTCGTAAGCGCAGCACAACTATGAACGTTGGAGAGCTCTTCGATCAGATGCATGAAAATGCTGATCGAAGAGCCTCCAACGTTGCTAGATGCGTCGCATAAACGACGTCCAGACAGCGTCGAACCCACGTATAAGCGACGCTACAGGTGAGCGTCGCAGTACCATCGCAGTACAACTCGCAAAACGCATCGTTCACTTCGTCGTTTAATCGACGGTCCGCGCGTGACACTCATTACGATGCATGTTGCAATTTTATAGGGACGAATTTGTGTCGCCTTAACCGTTGCTATACGCCCGTATTCCTTGTAGTGTATCTTGACACACTACCATCACTATTTCTTTTAATCTTAAAAACCCACTTGCAACCAATTACCTTTTGTTTTGGTGTCTTTGGAACTAAATTCCAAGTCTTGTTATCCTGTAGTGCGTCCATTTCTTCTCTCATTGCTTTCTCCCACTTTTCATCTCCTTTTGCCTCATCATAACATGTGGGTTCATTTTCCTGCTCAACTTTTGTGATAAAAGCATAATGAGTATTCATAAAAGATTCATAAGTATACCTTTGAGGTTCCTTAATCACTCTTGAAGTTCTTCTTACCTCCAATGTAGATGCTCTTCCTTTCTTATTAGGAACCTTTGATGATTCTCCATACTCACATACATCACTTATTTCCTCTCCTTCATCATTAACTTCAACAAGTTTGAGTTTACCTTTACTTTTAACACTTGGAGGTGACTCTTGCCTTAATCTTCCATTGAAAGGTAGCTCTCTTTCTTCATCCAAACCACTTTTCTCATCAATTAGACTTCTTGTGGGCTGAGGTAAGCACTCATCTCTTTCACCCGTATCTTCTTCATCTCCATTCATGACCTGCAAACTTTTCTTATCTACATACCATGAAAGTGATTCATCAAAATTTACATCTCTTGAAACAACCACCTTATTGGTATGAGGATTATAACATCTATATCCTCTTTGAGTATCTACATAACCAATAAATATACACCTTTCTGATTTCACATCAAGTTTTGATCTCACTTCACTAGGTACATGTACATAACATACACAACCAAATACTTTCAAATGACTTACACTTGGTTTCCTTCCATGCCATACCTCATATGGTGTCAAATGATGAACTCCAGCAATAGGTACTCTATTCATAATGTACACACTTGTGCTAACAGCTTCAGCCCAAAAAGAATTAGGCAAACACATATCATTTAGCATGCTTCTAGACGCTTCTGCTATGATTCTGTTTCTTCTTTCTGCGACTCCATTTTGTTGTGGAGTATACCTGCATGTAACGTCTCTTTTGATACCTTCATCATACAAAAAATTAGTAAAATCTTGAGAGAAATACTCTCCCCCTCCATCAGATCTTTCCTTTTTAATATATCTTCCTGCTTGCTTCTCGACAAATGATTTAAAATTTTTGAAACAATCAAAGACTTCACTCTTATGCTTAATGAAATACACAACTGTCATTCTACTATGATCATCGATGAACTATACATAGTACTTATTACCAGCCAAGGATGCCTCTTTAGTAGGACCCCATACCTCCGTGTGTATAAGGTCTAGCAATCCACTACTTACATAGCTTGAATGCTTGAAAGGTTGTCTACTCTGCTTACCCATTTGACATGCTTCACAAAGATGCACCATATGTTGCTTAGTAAGATTAGGTAATCCTTCAACAATCCTCTTCTTTGATAGCTTATTTAACATGTGTAGATTCATGTGTCCAATCCTTTTGTGCCATAGATCAAGCTCTGCTATTTGATGCATACCATAAGATAAATAGTTTGTATAATTTGGGTTTACCTTGAATGTAAACAATCTACCTTGTTTTTGACCTCGTTCAATTAACCTCCTTTACTTTGGATCCTCAATGAAGCAACCTGCATGATTAAATCTTATTTGCAGAACTTTTTCTACCATTTGACCAACAGACATCAAATTCTTAGTGATCGTTGGCACACAAAGTACATCCTTCAAGCAATTTGTCTTGCTCTTATCCTGCATGACAACATCTCCAACCTGCATAATCTTATGTGTTGTATCATCTTCTGTTTCAACATGACCTTTACATGAAGGATTATGCATATTAGAAAACCATGAAGCATCATGTGACATATGTATAGAACAACCACTATCTACATACCATACATCACTATTGCAATTCATCTTAGTTTCTACATTCATCATAAGAAGAGAATCATAATCATCACTTTTACCTTCAACTGCATAATTTCCTTGTTGTTTACCTCTTCTTGAATAGCCTCCTCTTCGATTACCACCTTCATTATTTTCATTTTGATATAACAGTCTTTGGCATAGTGTCCATACCTGCCACATATATAGCAATTGTTGTTATCTTCACTCCTTTGTCTTTGATTGTAGTTATAGTTGCCTCTCGTACCTCTAGCGCTTGATCTTCCTCTTCCTCTTGTGTTGACGAAGCCACTTGAAGTCCCTTGATCATTGCTCCTTCTTCCTCGACCTCTATTTGAACCTCTTCTTCCTCTGTTTCCACCTCTTGATGATCCTACATAAAGAGCTTGTCCTTGAGATCCTTTTTTATTTGAAGTAGAGCCGTTTAGATTCATCTCCTCCATGACCATAAGAGCAACAAGCTGATCAAAGTCTGGTAATTCTCCTCTAACATAAACTGAAGTAATGAATGGTTTCCATCTCTCATCATCCTTGAGTCCGTTGAGAGTATGTGCAACCAAGTCGTCATCCTCCACATGCGCTTGAATTGATCCTAGTTGATCTCCAATCTCTTTAACCTTCAATAAGTAATCATTGACCGATGTCCTTGTATCTTTCTTCATGTTCTTCAACTCATTTTTGACTTGAATCTTCCTTGCTCTTGTACCTGTAGCATACAACCTTTCCAATGCAAGTCAAACATCTCTACTTGTGTCTAGATCTTGTATGTGTCCTACCATTGAATCTTGAATATTTTGTGATAAAATGAATATAACCCTTTTGTCTCTTTCATTCCAAAGTCTAAACTCCCTCAATTGTTGCTGATTTGGATCCTCAGGTAATATAGGTTTGATATCCGTTCCATCCACCAAACCATACAAGCCTCTACCTTGCAAGTATGCTGTGATTCTAAATCGCCATGCTTGATAGTTGTTCTTATCAAGCTTCTCTATTTGTGCATGTTGATCGCCCATTGTGCAAAATACTAAACTTCCTCCTTTAACCCTCCTTTTGGATATATGTGATAAGAAGAAGTATGAGATTTACCTTTGTAATGAAGTCTATGCACCTTTCTTTGCTTGGATGTTGCTTGAGATGCTTCCTTGCTATCTCTTTCTAACTTTGTGTAGTGTCGATGATGAACCTCTGCTCCAATAGCTTCAAATTCTTCATCAAGGTATTATAACCTTCTCCAAGCTTCCATTCATTGCTTTGATACCAATGTTGGAGTTTATTGACCTCCAAAATATAGTTGGAAGTAAGTGGAACCCCCTAGGAACAAGTTGACCTTCTCGCAAACTCCATCATAGAAAACTAGTCATGCTTGTGGAGCCTATTGTTCTCTATTGGCTTAGAATATTTTTAAACCTATTGTGACCACATATACTAGGGACCAAGATCTTTCCAATGAGCCAAAGAACACTCAATTTGGATAAATACACAAGGAGATATGACCTCTACAAGTTTGAGGTTTAATGGAGATATTCAGCAGGGGTGAAACCCGAGAACACACACTACTTGCAGAGCCTACTGCTCTCCGCTCACAAACCCAATGATTATGAAAATTTACATTATGAACGTAGACAGTAAGAGCTTTCAATTGAGCTATTAAACATGTAATTTGGATATATAATGAGGGAGATACAAGCTCTGCAATCTTTGCATACAAAACTACAGTAGCGTAGAGATACACATATGAGTCTCTTGGACTTCCCACAAGATCACGACTTCTCTCCTCTTTTTATAGCATAGGGAACTAATCTAAAACTTTCATAATACATCTAAATTCGTGGTAGACACTTGGTTGAAGATAGTACATGACTCAAGTGCTCAAATAAGCAAAGTATTGATGGACTTTGAGAACTAGCCACATCGACCTTCCACTAGGACACCACTACAGCTCCCTTGTGACTCACTAATTTGACTCACCATGTTCTAAAAATCACGTGATATTTTGGCTATATTTTATGAATAATATGAGCCTTCTTGAAGTATTTTAAGACTTCCCAAAGGTATTTACATAATTTGAAACTTGTACCCTACATAAAACAAATGTTCGCAATAGTGTGTATGTATGCATGCATGTGTGTATATGTGTGTATGTATGCATGCGTGTACATGTGTGTGTATGTATGCATGTGTGTACATGTGTGTGTGTATGTATGCATGTGTGTACATGTGTGTGTGTATGTATGCATGTGTGTATATGTGTATGTGTGTGTATGTATTCATGTTTGTATATGTGTGTGTATGTATGCATGTGTGTATATGTATGCATGTGTGTGTATGCATGCATGTGTGTATATGTGTGTGTATGTATGCATTCATTTGTGTATATGTGTGTATGTATGTGTGTGTATATGCATGTGTGTATGTGTGTGTGTGTATGTGTGTGTGTATGCATGTGTGTGTATGTGTGTGTGTATGCATATGTGTATATGTATGTGTGTATGTATGTCTATATGCATGTGTGTGTGTATGTATGCATGTGTGTGTGTATGTATGCATGTGTGTATATGTGTATGTGTGTGTGTGCATGCATGTTTGTATATGTGTGTGTATATATGCATGCATGTTTGTATATGTGTGTATGTATGTGTGTGTTTGCATGTGTGTAAATGTGTGTGTGTATGTATGTTTGTATGCATGTGTGTGTATGTGTGTGTGTATGCATATGTGTATATGTGTGTGTATGTATGTGTGTATGCATGTGTGTGTGTATGTATGCATGTGTGTATATGTGTATGTGTGTGTATGCATGCATGTGTGTATATGTGTGTATGTATGCATGCATGTCTGTATATGTGTGTATGTATGTGTGTGTGTATGTATGCTCTATCTTCCTCTCTTCCATCTCTCTTTTCTATCTCTCTCTCTCTCTCTCTTTCTCTATCTCTCTCTCTCTCTCTTTATCTCTCTCTTTCATCTCTCTCTCTCTCTATCTCTCTCTCATCTCTCTCTCTATCAATAGAGAATAAAACAATCACTTATAGGTATGTCCCTCTTTTTGATCGTTGTCATCAAAGCATAATGTATGTCCTCTATTGTTGAATTCCAAAGAATCGATGCCAAAAAATTTCTAAAAAATCAAAGAGAAGAGAAATTATAAAACATAAAGCATAGAGAAAGACAAAGCACCACTTACCAAGATGTGAGATCTAAACAGAGAGAAAGGTAGTGTGTGTGTGTGTAGAGAGAGAGAGATCTCTCTGTGTGTGCATGTGCACAAGACAATGCAGGTCACAATTTGGTTTGCATGCACAAGTTTGACAGAAGCAAGCAATACTCAATGTAAAACACAAGAAAAATGCTGAGTTTTGCTCTCGGGTTCCTAGTATGTTTAAAACACGACCTCGGTATACTCATCGGTATGGGCGTCTGTATGGGCATCGGTAACTTGTAGTAAATTACCGATGCTTATACTGACACTTATACTGATGCATATACGGACGATCATACCGATGCTTATACCAGCAATCGAGAGACATCCCGATGATCCGGTTTAAATGGTCATACCGACGGTCACTTGACTCTTGGTATCTTTAAGTGGACTTTTCCAACATTTTTACCGATGGCGTGAGTGACCATTGGTATAGGCAGCGTTAGTATGCCCCTCATATGTTGTAGTGTTACTAACAAATTCAATTATGGGTGAAGCTATTTGGAAGATTTGGCAAGAAATATTTGTTAGCAACTTAGAGGACTATGAATCGGCCATTCTCTATTGAGACTTATGTAAAATGAACTGCAAGCGAAGAAGAGCTATCAGAAAAATTAAAACTATATGTCATGCAAAAAATAAGAATTTGTAACTACATGGGATATAGAATGAGATTGTTTCCAATGTTATCATGAATTTCACAAAAATCGTTAGGGAACACATAGTGTACCCAACTTATTGATCTCCCTAGGGTCCAAAGTCTAAGATCATGAAGTCTGATAAGGGAGAATAAAGAGAGTGCACAATGTGTTGTGGGATTCTTTGAGGTCTAATCTGCTATACGATGGCCATGTACTCATAGCTCTAACGAGAAAGAGGTTTAGAAACTGATTGAAGTGCATTGGAGACCCTTGCTGTGAGTGTTGTCTTTAGAGACTCAGATAAACTGGAAATAAGCCTTACTTAGAGGAGCAATATGTTTTCTGTGGCCTTGGGAAATTCAATTACGAGTGAAGAAAGATGCACTAGCAACTTGAAGGACTATGAATAGGCCGTTGCAAACCAAGAAGACCTGTCATCTAAAAGCTTTACAACAGAATATGATGCAGAGGAAGGTCCTTAGTGGCATGAGATTTTAATTGTGTCATGAGGTTGAAGACCGAAGTTCCTTGGCCAGGCTGTTCGTGGCTGCTGCGACAATTGATGAAGCAATGCCGCCAACACAATGCATCATGCTATCCAGTAGAAAGAAGCTTTGGCAACCGGTCCCGATTGACATGCGGCTGACTGTTGCCCATCACGATTGATAGATGACGTGAATCTTGGTGTCCATCGCGTGCTCACCGCGATTGACCGCGTGTGAGTTTCTGTCCATTGCGACCTTTGTCATGAGTGATTGTGTGCTATCCATCGCGACTGACGATGGTGCACGATCGATAGAGTAGTTCATTGTATTTCTTGAGCCACGATCGATAGAGTAGTTACCTCTATGGAAGTCTCTTCCCCTTTGATTTCTTGTATTCTTGAAGCATTCTTCTATGGTGTGGTTGGTAAGACCACAAATGTTTCAAGGTGAATTGTTGTAGGAACTCCCCCTACCTTGCTTTCCTCCTCTGCTCGTTCTTTTAGCACCTCTTCCTCTTCTTGCATAATTAGCTTGAGAGGTACTAGCCTCTTCTTCACTTTTCTTATTGTTATCTTTATCCTTAGCTTTATTCTTATCTATGTAAAGGGTAGAAGATTGGTTACCTTTAGAGTTGTCACCATTCATATTGAGCTTTATCTCATGGGTAAAGAGTTGCTCCATCAAGGTGTTGAGGTCAGGTATTTGCATATGGATGTAGAGGTCCATTGCTATGGTGAAGGACTCCCATTTTCATCATCTTTGATACCATTAATGATCTGCCTTACTATGTGTTCTTGTTCTATCTCCTCTCCAATGCTTGCAAGCTGATCAACCACATCTTTCATCTTGGTTACACAATCAGCCACTCCTTGCTTTGGTTGATTCTTTAGAGTTGTAAATTCCATCCATAACTGATTCTTCCTCGCTCTTGTATTTGATGAGAAATATGATGAGAGTACTTCCTAAGTCTGTTTGGAGGTCTTGCAATTCCTAGTATGTGCTAATAAGAAAATGTAGGCGTGTGTGTATACATGCATGTGTTTATATGTGTGTGTATGTATGCATGCATGTGTGTATATGTGTGTATGTATGCATGTGTGTACATGTGTGTGTGTATGTATGCATGTGTGTACATGTGTGTGTGTATGTATGCATGTGTGTACATGTGTGTGTGTATGTATGCATGTGTGTATGTGTATGTGTGTGTATGTATGCATGTTTGTATATGTGTGTGTGTATGTATGCATGTGTGTACATGTGTGTGTGTATGTATGCATGTGTGTGTATGCATGCATGTGTGTATACATGTGTGTATGTATGCGTGCATTTGTGTATATGTGTGTATGTATGTGTGTGTATGCATGTGTGTATATGTGTGTGTATGTGTGTGTGTATGTATCTGTGTATGCATATGTGTATATGTATGCATGTATGTATGTGTCTATGCATGTATGTACGTATGTATGCATGTGTGTATATGTGTATGTGTGTGTATGCATGCATGTGTGTATATGTGTGTGTATATATGCATGCATGTTTGTATATGTGTGTATGTATGTGTGTGTGTATGTGTGTGTGTATGCATATGTGTATGTGTCACTACAACAGATCGATGGTATACCGAGGTTTTTACCGAGGAAAATGAATGCGGCTTTATTTGCCGCGACGTTGGTGTAGAGGTCGGTTTCTGCGTCGGTACGAAAGAGTCAGTATAGGCGTCGGTCTAGACGTCGGTAAAAGCGTCGGTATATGCGTCGGTATAAGCATCGGTATAAGCGTCGGAAATTGGTTTCTGCTGCATACCCTCGTGGATGTACCGACGGTTATTCCGATGACACTACTGGGAGTACCGTCGCTTATACCGACGACCATACCTGCAAAATTTTTTTTGGGAAGAATGTTTTGTCTTTTGCTACAACAACATTACCATGATGTTGTTGAACAAAAGACAATACACTCTGCCCAAAAAAACCGAGTACATGTGATGTGTACTCTAATGACAACCGAAATATGCTTTCATGAAACAGAGTATTATTGTACACAAAAGACATCAATAATCAGAATGAACAATGAACCATGTACAAAAGAAGTTATATATTTCAATAATGAAGCATGTATAAGAGTGTGGCAAACCACTGTCATATATGACGCTTTTACAAAATGTGGCAAAACAATGTATTGCCATATGGAAATCAAATACAAAATATTGGTCTTCCACTGCCATACACATGCAAAGAATGTTCCATATCAACAGTCCTGCAACAAAGAACAATAATGAAATGAGATAAATTCACATGAAAATTACAAACAAGTAAAAACCAAGTTTATAAATTAATTACCTCATCGCAAACGCTCCCACGTCCCTCCAAGTCCTGCAATAGCGCAGTCAACCCATGACTATATCCATAAGACTCCTCCGATCGTGTTGGAGGACGACCCATTGCCAGCTCCTAAAACAAATATAAAAAGATTAGAGAAATATATATGAGAAATTTAACACAAATAAATTCTATAAATGAAATGGTACTTACAAACTCATGACGCATTGTGTCATATCCGCCGCTGCCCAAATGTGACGGTCCAATCGTGTCTAGACGTGTGGCTGCGGCATTTCGCTGCTGGCGATATGGATCAGGAGTCTTCTGCTGCTCATCACGAATCATGTCCCACTCCTCACCATCTAACCACACAGGCTTTGGTAAGCCCTCTCTGAATGCATCACAAGCCTCGGATTGTTGATGCGACATGACCTCACGTGCGGTATGCACAATCCACTATGAACTGACAATCGACTATTCATCGGCTGTTCGGAACTCCTGGTAAATCGTCTGTGTGATATAATTCTTCCGATCTTTATCCTGTTCACTCCATTTCCGCATGATGGAGTGTGCAAACTGGATGGAGCAAAGCTGTCGTATGCGTGCACGCATTGCTTTGCCAACCGCATCCATCACCGGAGCTCCATCTCGGATACTATACACCTTGGAGTCATCATGGTCATGAGCACCCCAAGGTGTACGTGGTGTACTGCGTGGCGTACCTACATCTGAGGTACTCGTCCTAGGAGTAGAAGCGGGCGACACAACATCCGTCGCACTGCCTCCACAACAACCGCCACCTCCGCCTCCAGACGTACCTGTAGATCCACTCCTAGAACCTCTTGCTCCAAAGCGTGACCTCGATCTACGAGACGGGCCAGACCCTGTATCGCGCTGAGGTGTGGAACGCACATGTCTACTAGTAGATCCAGTAGGAGATGGCTGCAAAGAAGGTCGTGGTGGAGTCACAAAGCTAGGAGACATACCTCCTACGGGAGTAGCACCACCCTCAGGAGTGACACCGGCAGGAGTGACACCGGCAAGAGTGACACCGGCGGCAGTGACACCGCCAGGAGTAAGGCCGGGAGGAGTGCTACCACGAGCGATCCAATACTGTGATGCAGTGGCCATATACGCAGGAGGAACCTGAGAGATGAGCTCCAAAAACTGCTCCTCTGTCATGGACTGTGGAGTGACTGGAGGACTGTCTCCCATTGTGCTCTATAATAAAAGAACTCAAATAATTAGCATGCGATAAGAAAAATAATATAGGGAATAAACAAAAAAAAACCAGAAATTATTACGTACAAGTCTTTGATTCAAAAGTCCTCTATTCTAGCGTCCTCTTGAAGATCCGATGCACCGAGAATATCTATCTCTAAATTGATGGCTTCTAAATCGCTTGCTATGCTGGTTTCCTCCTGATCATCGTCTATTGCTTCGTCTTCTCGAACAATGACCTCTTCTTCAATGACCTCTTCTTATGAAACAATGATCTCTTCCTCCTCAACTATCGAATGAATCTCTGAGTCCACTAGAGATGGACTTTCTTCTACATCTGCATTTTCAAAAATTTGTCTACTACGTGGAACGACTTGTAAAACAAATAGCCACTCTGGATCTTTTGAATCTCGTATAAAAACAACTTGCTCACAGTGTTCGGGAAGTACAAATGTATCCCTTGTCCATAATCTTGTGGAGTCGACTTGAAGCGAACCGCTCTTATCTCGTCTCACTGTTGCGTTTCTTCCAGAGGTGACTACTTTGAACCATTTCAGGTCAAAAACAAAGTAATCAAACTTTCTGAAAGATAGTTTCAAGATGTCTTGAATCACACCACAATAATCTAAATCGCCTTGTAGAGCATTATCATCTCTTGCACTCGCTCTATTTTTTTGCAAAAAATTCACCATCACTCCACTATCAAAAGTAGACCGGTTTTGATCGATTCGTGTGATTCGAAAGTGTCGTCCATGAGACCATAGTGCACCGTATTTGATATACTCCCAATCAAAGTTCTTCTTCTTCTTCAGAGATATCTTCACCCACTGCCTTTGCTTGTGAAACCGCTGCATCTAGCCATCTGCTCGTTGGAAAAGGTGGGAGAGGTCGAAGATTTTCTGGAAGAGGCAAAAATCGAGTAGAACGATTTCTTCGAAACTGAGCTCTTTCCTTTGCGTTAGTTTCCTGGGCAAGTTCATACCTTTCTTACCACTTTTGCATAGGCTCAGAGTTAACTATGCAAAACTTCATTGCATTCTCTCTGAAAGCTGCATCCATTTTTCTTTGCAATCCTTTACTTTGTGGTTCATCACCTACGAGACGAACATCTTCATCATCGCTCCATAAGCGAGGCATCTCGGGATCCGATATACGTAGAAACTCAGTAATGAATACAAGAGATTCTTGTACAAGCAATCCCTCTGCCATGCTACCCTCTGGACATGCTCTCTGTCAAACAAACCCTTTTAATGTCTTCATAAAGCGCTCTAAGAAGAACATCCATCAACTATGGACAGTTCCTGCTATTGCAACTTCATTTACTACACGAACCAGTAAATGAAGTTGAATAGTGAGAATACTTGTGGGAAAGTATTTCTCTACTATACAAACAACCTTGATAGCATTGAGTTTCGCACTCTCTATGCTATCTCTATTTATCTCTTTAGAAGATATCCACCGTACTAAAGAACTAAGTTTATAAATGGTTATTCGTACATCCTCTGAAAGACAATTTTTAGGGCTACAGGGAGCACAAACTGTAAAAACTTGTGCCAATCATGAGACTTGAGTCCTGCAAGATCGTCGTTTCGTGTGAAAGCAATCTTTAGACATCTCATGCATCCAGTAGGTGTACGAAACTCTGAAATTGTTTTCTTCACTTGTTGCTCTTCCATCCTGCGAAGCACCCAAGGAGCTCTTGGTAACGATACTGTTCTGGTGGGCTTAGTAATTGCCCACAACTCTCACATACGACCTCCCTCTTCTAGGTCATCCCTTTGTGCTTTGCTTTCTTTCTTTCCGATCAAAGTTCTCCAAAGCATCTCTCCCACATTCTTGAAAATATGCATCGGGTCTTCCAAATGATTGATCACCAATTCACTCCAATAAGGGAGTTCATGAAAATGGACAACCGTTTCATGCCAGCAACTGGATTTTCTGAATCCCATAGTTGTTTCCAATCGCTAGCTTTCATTTGGTATTGTGCTTGTCGACCAATTTGTCCTTCACGTAAAACATGCCCATCAGGCAAATATCTATGATGTCCTTGATAGACAGTTTTACATAGTGCTTTGGAATAGCGTGCTTCGAGTCGTGGTCCGCATAAAGGACAAGCATGGTAACCTGAAATCAATAAACCTGAACATTCACCATAACGAGGCCAATCATGCATTGTCCACATAAGTATGCCTTTCACTCGCACGTCTCGTCTTCTTATAGGTTGAGACATGTCACGCACAGTGATCCCATGCCATAAAATGCGTGGTTCTTCTACAAGTGGTGCAAGATATACATCCATATTTTTTACCTTATACTTACCTAGTACAATAAGAGCTAATAATAAATGAACTTTCTTTGTGGCCAACCATGGTGGGATATTTTATTGACCAAACATACAGGCCATGTGCTCCATGAAGAACTGCGTAATCCAAATGGATTCACTCCATCCATAGCTAGGCCTAGACGTATGGACCAAGGCTCACTAGCAAACTCTCGCCACTTACTATCTATGTGCTTCCAAGCATCAGAGTCAGCTGGCACTCGCATTACATTATCTGTAGACCTGCTCTTTGTATGCCATGACATTAACTCAACTATAGATTTGCATCTAAACATGTTCTTAATTCGTGGAATGATAGGAAAGTGGCGAAGAACCTTTGCGGGGATTGCTTCGCCTATAACGTCTTCTCTAAATCTATTTGCTCCACATTTTGGACATACGTGGAGATGCTCATACTCATTCCAAAAGAGAATGCAATCATTTGGACACGCATGAATTTTCATATAATCCATTCCAATGGACTCTAAAAGTTTTTTCGCATCTCCACGTGTTGGAGGCATGTCATTGTCCTTTGGCAAAATTTGATCTTTAAGAAGCGTGCAATAAGAAATTAAAATGATATTAGTAAATGAAGTTATTGTGATACAACAATTAAAGCCAATTTCTTCTCCACTTACCTGAACAATTCACTGACACTACTATCTGACCATCCATAAATGGATTGCAGATTGAGCATCGCGAGTGAAGCACGTAGTAAAGATATCTTTGCTCCAAAGTAAAGTGGTAAACGAGCTAATCTTCACATGTTTTCATATTCTTCATCAACTTTTGATCGTGGAATTTCTGTTGTGTCCATGAAACTCTCGTTGACACCTTCTTCACCATGATGGTCTTCGTCTATCTCATAAAAAGCTTCAAGCATCTCTTCCATATGTTCATTCTGCGTAATATTATTAGTGCTTGCTTCTACGTCTAAGTGCTTTTTTGCTCTCTTTTGTCCACGAGATGTTATCGGTGCAATGTCGTTTGGATCCATCGGCTCACCAGGGGGACCATGCGAATGATAGCGTAGGTTTTCCAGTCGACTCCTATCAAAGGATCCATACTCTCTAACATGTGCAATACAAATCCGTCGTTTCCGATAAATTTGATACTTGCACTGTGTGCAAGGACATGCCATTCTCTCTTCAGGATCCAAAGAAGCCATCTGCTACAATATGGACATTTTAGAACATTTTAGAACATTTCTTTTTTTATTAAACCTAAAAATCTAACTCTTAAAGACCTAAATACTTAAATACCTAAAAAAACTTAAAATCCTAATCTATATAGCTATCCTATTTTATCTATATATTCAGATTTTTTCTTGATTGATCCTATTTTATATATATATATATATTTATTTATTCAGATTTTTTTCTCTTAATTAAGTTATATGTATGCCTAAACCCTAAAACCCTAATTTTAAAGATCTCGACCTAAATTATGTATATTTCTATACACATGTGTATATACATGTATATATGTATTATATGTGTATGTGTATGTGTGTATATATGTTATGTACGTGTTAAAACCCTAAAACCCTAATCCAAATGACCTAGAACTAAAACATGTATATATATGTATGCATGTGTATATATATGTGTATATGTATATATATGTGAATATAGATAGGTATATAAGTATGTGTGTTTGTGTATTTATATATTTATTTATATATTCAGATTTTTTCTTTACTTAATTATATTTAATTATATATATTTAATTAAATAATTTAAAAAACTAGTTCTTTTTATATTTATTTATGTATATATTTATCTTATTTTATATATATATTTATTTGTATATTCAGATTTTTATTCTTACATAATCCTATTTTTATATATTTAATTTTATATATTTAATTATAAATATTTGATTAAACTATTTAAAACACTAGTTCTTTTTATATTTATTTATGTGTATAATTATCTCATTTTATATATATATTTATTTGTATATTCAGATTTTTTTCTTACGTAATCCTATTTTTATATATTTAATTATAAATATTTAATTAAACTATTTAAAACACTAGTTCGTTTTATATTTATTTATGTATATAATTATCTTATTTTATATATATATTTATTTATATATTCAAATTTCTTTTCCTTATGTAATACTATTTTTATATATTTAATTTTATATATTTAATTATATATATTTAATTAAAACCCTAATCTTAAAATTCTATGTATATTTTTGTATGCATGTGTATCTACATGTATGTATGTATTATATGTATATGTGTGTTTGTGTATATATGTAATCTACGTATTAAAATCCTAAAACCCTAATCAGAAAGACTTAGACTTAAATCTGAAATACTAAACCCTAAAACCCTAATCTTAAATATGTAGACCTAAAATATGTATACTTTTGTATACATGTGTATATACATGTATATATGTATTACATGTGCATGTGTATGTGTGCATATATCTTATGTAGGTGTTATAACCCTAAAACCCTAATCTTAAAGATTTAAATCTAAAATATGTATATTTTTGTATGCATGTGTATCTACATGTATGTATGTATTATATATATATTTGTGCTTGTGTATATATGTTATCTACGTATTTATTTATATATTCAGATTTTTTTTCCTTACGTAATCCTATTTTTATATATTTAATTTTATATATTTAATTTTATATATTTAATTTTATATATATAATTATAAAAATTTAGTTATAAAAATTTAATTAAATTATTTAAAACACTAGTTCTTTTTATATTTATTTATGTATACAATTATCTTATTTTATATATATATTTATTTGTATATTCAGATTTTTTTTCCTATTTTTATATGTTTAATTTTATATATTTAATTATAAATATTTAATTAAATTATTTAAAACACTAGTTCTTTTTATATTTATTTATGTATACAATTATCTTATTTTATATATATATTTATTTATATATTCAGATTTTTTTTCCTTATGTATCCTATTTTTATATATTTAATTTTATATATTTAATTATATATATTTAATTAAAACCCTAATCTTTAAATTCTATGTATATTTTTGTATGCATGTGTATCTACATGTATGTATGTATTATATGTATATGTGTGTTTGTGTATATATGTAATCTACGTATTAAAATCCTAAAACCCTAATCAGAAAGACTTAGACTTAAATTTGAAATACTAAACCCTAAAACCTCAATCTTAAATATCTAGACCTAAAACCCTAAAACCCTAATCTTAAATATTTAACCCTAAAACCCTAATCCTATTTAAAACCCTAAAACTCTAATCTTAAATATTTAACCCTAAAATCCTAATCCTATTTTTATATATTTGATGTAAAACAAAAACTTCAAAATAAAAATAGGATTATATGTGTGTATGTATGCATGTGTGTATATATGTGTGTGTATGTATGCATGTGTACATGTGTGTGTGTATGTATACATGTGTATACATGTGTGTGTATGTGTATGTGTGTGTATGTAGGCATGCATGTGTGTGCATGTGTGTGTACGTGTGTGTATGTATGCATGCATGTATGTGTATGTGTGTGTATGTGTGTGTATGTGTATGCATGCGTATACATGTGTGTGTATGTATACATGTGTGTGTATGTATACATGCATGTGTGTATATGTGTGTATGTATGCATGTGTGTATATCTGTGTGTATGCATGCATGCCGGTATATGTGTGTGTATGTATGCATGCATGTGTGTATATGTGTGTATATATGCGTGTGTGTATGTATGTGTGTGTGTGTATGTGTATGTATGCATATGTGTATATATGTGTGTGTATGTATGTGTGTATGCATATGTGTGTATGTATGCATGTGTGTAAATTTATGTGTGTGTGTGTATGCATGCATATGTGTATATGTGTGTGTGTATGTAAGCATGCATGTGTGTATAGGTGTGTGTATGTAAGCATGCATGTGTGTATAGGTGTGTGTATGTAAGCATGCATGTGTGTACATGTATGTGTGTATGTATGCATGTGTAAATTAATGTGTATCTTACTTTCTCTTCTCTCTCTCTTTCTCTCTCTCTCTCTCTCTCTCTCTCTCTCTCTCTCCTTCTCTCTCTATCAATAGCGAATAAAAGAATCACTTACAAGTATATCTCTTTTTGAATCGTTGTCGTCAAAGCATAATGTAGGTCGTCTCTCGTCCAATTCCAAACAATCGACGCCAACGAACTTCTGCAAAATCAACGAAAAGAGAAATTAGAAACCCTAAAGCATAGAGAAACACAAATGCTAACAGTACGCGCAGCACTTACCAATATGTGAGAGCTAAGCTGAGAGAGAGTGTGTGTGTGTAGAGAGAGAGATTCGTGTGTGTGTGTGTGTGCACAAGACAATGGAGGTTCGCGCACGCAAGTTCAACAGTAGACCGACAGTACTCAAACACGCGCAGAAATGTGAAGTTTTGCTCTCGGGTTCGTGGTATGTTTAAAAATTCGCCGCCGGTATAGGCGCCGGTATGGACGTCAGTATACGTGTCGGTAGTTGCCAGTAATTTACCGATGCTTATACCGACGCTCATACCGATGCATATACCGATGCCTATACCGACGCTTATACCGGCGGCTGCGAGCCACACTGACGATCCGTTTAAAACGGTCATACCGACGGTCACTTGACCGTCGGTATCTCTTAGTGATATTTTCCGAGGTTTATACCGACGCCGACTATGACCGTCAACATATGCAGTGTCGGTATGCCCCTCATATGTTGTAGTGTGTGTGTGTATGTATGTATGTATGCATGTGTGTATGTATGCATGTGTATGTATGCATGTGTGTATATTTGTATGTGTGTGTATGCATGCATGTGTGTATATGTGTGTATGTATGCATGCATGTCAGTATATGTGTGTATGTATGTGTGTGTATGCATGTGTGTATATGTGTGTGTGTATGTATGTTTGTATGTATGTGTGTGTGTATGTGTGTTTGTGTATGTATGCTCTATCTTCCTCTCTTTCATCTCTCTTTTCTCTCTCTCTCTCTCTTTCCCTATCTCTCTCTCTCTTTATCTCTCTATCTCTCTCTCTCATCTCTCTCTCTCTTTCTTTCTCTCTCTCTCTCTCTCTCTCTCTCTCTCTCTCTCTCTCTCTCTCTTTCTCTCTCTATATCTCTCTCTCATCTCTCTCTCTCTCTATCAATAGAGAATAAAACAATCACTTATAGGTATGTCCCTCTTTTGGATCGTTATCGTCAAAGCATAATGTATGTTGTCTATTGTCGAAATCCAAAGAATCGATGCCAAAAAAATTCTAAAAAATCAAAGAGAAGAGAAATTATAAAATTTAAAGCATAGAGAAAGACAAAGGCTAAGAGTGCATGCACCACTTACCAAGATGTGAGATCTAAACAGTGAGAAAGTGTATGTGGGTGTGTGCGTGTATATAGAGAGAGATCTGTGTGTGTGTGTGCACAAGACAATGCAGGTCACAATTAGTTTGCACGCACAAGTTCGATAGAAGCAAGCAATACTTAATGTAAAACACATGAAAAATGTTGAGTTTTGCTCTCGGGTTCTTGGTATGTTTAAAACACGACCTCGGTATACTCGTCGGTATGGGCATCAGTAACTTTTAGTAAATTATCGATGCTTATAGTGACGCTTATATATATGCATATATGGACGCTCATATTGATGCTTATACCGACAATTGAGAGACATCCTGATGATCCATTTTAAATGGTCATACTGACGATCACTTGACCGTCGGTATTTTTAAGTGGACTTTTCCAACATTTATACCGATGGTAGGAGTGACCATCGGTATAGGCAGTGTCAGTATGCCCCTCATATGTTGTAGTGTTAGTGACGAATTCAATTATGGGTGAAGCTAGTTGGAAGATTTTCCAAGAAATATTTGTTAGCAACTTAGAGGACTATGAATAGGCCATTCTCTATTGAGACTTATGTAAAATGAACTGCAAGCCAAGAAGAGCTATCAGAAAAATTAAAACTACATGTCATGCAAAAAAGAAGAATTTGTAACTACATGGGATATAGAATGAGATGGTTTCTAATGTTATCATGAATTTCACAAAAATCGTTAGGGAACACATAGTGTACCCAACTTATTGATCTCCCTAGGGTCCAAAGTCTAAGATCGTAAAGTCTGATAAGGGAGAATCAAGAGAGTGCACAATGTGTTGTGGGATTCTTTGAGGTCTAATGTGCTATACGATGGCCATGCACTCATAGCTCTAACGAGAAAGAGGTTTAGAAACTGATTGAAGTGGATTGGCAATCCTTGCTCTCAGTGTTGTCTTTAGAGATTCAGATAAACTGGAAATAAGCCTTACTTAGAGGAGCAATATGTTTTTTGTGGCCTTGTGAAATTCGATTATGAGTGAAGAAAGATACACGAGCAACTTGAAGGACTATGAATAGGCCGTTGCAAACCAAGAAGACCTATGATCTAAAAGCTTTACAACAGAATAAGATGCGGAGGAGGGTCCTTAGTGGCATGAGATTTTAATTGTCAGATGAGGTTGAAGACCAAAGTTCCTTGGCCAGGTTGTTCGTGGCTACTGCGACAATTGATGAAGCAATGCCGCCAACACACTCCATCACGCTATCCACCAAAAAGATGCTTTAGCAACCCGTCACGATTGACATGCGACTGACCGTTGCTCGGTGTCCATCGCAAACTTTGGCGACCCATCGCGATTGATAGACGACGTGGATCTTGGTGTCGATCGCGTGCTCACCGCGATTGACCGCGTGTGAGTTTCTGTCCATTGCGACCTTTGTCACGAGTGATTGTGTGCTACCCATCGGGACTGACGATGGTGCACGATTGATAGAGTAGTTCATTGTATTTCTTCAGCCATGTACTTTACACGTGTGGAGAGGCGGGCACAGTCTTGTGTGCGTGGTAAGCAGACTCGCGGAGTGCTCTCCGTTTTACACAGGTAGTTTTAAAATTGAAGGTTTCGCCAGCTGTGATTGTCACGAATAGTTATGCATTTTGTCTTCAACTTTCCCTTCCAATTCTTTGCATTCGAACTATACTTAAAGAGCTAACATGATGGGAAGCTTTGGAAGGTATGGGATGTGAGTTACAGTGGCTAAAATTCCTAAAGCGTGACCAGAAGATTGGAGTGTTGTAGAGACTGAGACTTCATTGGACGACTGCAACAGTTGAGGCTTCAATGGACGAATGGCATGCGATTGATAGACAACTCCTGAGTCTATCCTTCATTTGTTTTGAGTGAATGAGACCAAAGATTAAGCTTTGGCTCCTCAGCATCTCTAAGAACAAAAGATTAACCTTTGGTTCCTTAGCATCTCTAAGAAGATATAAGGTTCAAGGGTTCTTCTTCTCGGCCTTCTAGAGCTCAAGCTAGGATGCGTGGGCATTTTGGTTCTTATATAAGAAGACTAAGCTCTTTTCTCCTTGTGGCCACCTCTATGGACGGGGGTCCCTTCCCTCATTATTAGTAAGTTACCTCCAGTAATCACTAGTGAGGCGGATGTTGCCGCTAGTTCCTCAGAGACCCTGGTGAACCCTCGGATTGCAGTTAATCGCGATGCAATCCTTTCAACACAAGAAGAGCTCAAGAGAATTCACCTCATTGGCTAGCAATTCGTTCCTAGGCCCCCACTGGATACTGTGTGCCAATGGTTTAGCAGAGAGTGGTTCCCTCGTGGCATAATAGTGAGTAAGTGCCAATTCCTTCGAGCTAGACACCTCTTCAAATGGGCCCCCAATTTTGTGTCGGATAACTCTAAACCCCTTCGCTACCCTCTCTGGGTGGAGCTCCCCGATCTCCCTTACTTCCTTTACGCATTTTTGTGGGATATTGTCTCTCCGATTGGCAAGTTGCTTGCCTCGCACAGAGATGTTGGGGTGTCATTTATGAGGGCACAAAACATGCGTTTAATCCTCCTTGGCATCCTCAAATATGTGTGGAGCCAGATCTCAGCAGGCGTCTCCCCTCGAAAATTATTGTCCACTTGGGTGAAGGGGAATCTTGGGTTCAGGAAATCACTTTTAAAAACCTACCCAATGCTTGCTTTCAATGTGCTCAACAAGACCATAGAATTAAAGATTTCCCCCTGAAGCATAACAATAAGCAAGAAACAACCAGCAATGCCCAAACACTCAAGGGGAAGCAGGTCAGCCCAACCTTTGAAGGGAAAGACAAGGATGACTAGATCCTAGAAACCGGCTTAGAAGGGTTTTTATAGAGGTTAGAAGAAGAAGGAAACCCAGCCCTAGGAGAAGCTCAAGCTCAAGGAGATTTTTCGAGAGGACCCACACACCAGAAAAGTCACCTAATAACTTATACTGCAACCTCGAGAAGGAGGTTAATGAGCTTGATTATCGGAGAGGGATCCAAGACTTTGCGGGTAGAAGTAACTTACCCTTGGAGTGGCCCCCTCTAATGAGATTAATCAAGAGGACTACATAACTAGCAAAGAAGATGGATTCACCACAAGTAATGAGGACAATATGGACAGTGAAGGTTCCATCATTGGAACAACAATACCATAAACGACCTCTCCATCTCTCCTAAAGGAGGCTTCCCGCAAGGGGAAACAGTTGGTAGGTATGCCTTGGAAAATCCCCCTTAAACTGAAGGTGCATGGTTAGGACCATCCCCCTCAAGAAAGAAAGAAGACTCCAAGAGGAAAAAAGAGAAGTCCCACCCTCGGGATGAAGGAAGTGCAAGAAAATGATCATCACTTCACTAAATACTAGGGGGCTAATTGACCCCACAAGAGCCACTCTTATTGGTCGATGGCTCCATGACATAAGCTTAAACTTGGATTTAATTTGTCTTCAAGAGATTAAAATTGAAGGAGAAGACCCTAACCATTTTTGTGAAATTCATGATAACATTCGCAACCATCTCATTCTATATCCCATGTAGTTAAAAATTCTTCCCTTTTGCATGACATGTAGTTTTAATTTTCTGATAGCTCTTCTTGTCTTGCAGCTCACTTTACATAAGTCTCAATAGAGAATGGCCTATTCATAGTCCTCTAAGTTGCTAACGAATATTTCTTGATAAATCTTCCAAAAAGCTTCACCCATAATTGAATTCCACAAGCCTCCATAAAAGCTATTATTTCTCTAAGGCTTGTTTCCAAGAAATCTATGTTCATGGTCTTTCGGCTGTGTGTTTTCTGCATATTGTGCAACCTTTCTCTGGAGTAGTATATTTGGCATCTAAAATTGGTTTTCTACTAGGAGGGTATCATCTTAGAGCTCTGGAGAAGGAGAGTTCAATGTCATGCATTTTGATGCAAAAGATTTGTTCCTTTTGTGTGAGGGAAGTGAGCACGTGCCTATGCACCCAAAGCTTATGACTAAGGCGGTGACCAAGGCATGTACCTTGGCATACCTTGGCATTCACGTCACTGAGATCACCATTGGATCTGTTGGCCTCCCACGAGGGAGGATCTCAACAATCAAGGAAGACAGAGGGTCTGAGTACTTCTTGAGAGGTCACCCATCCTAATATTGTTCCCCTTGGAGCTCCTTTAAAAATGGGTATGAAGGTTTTTGAAGCTTAACGAATAGTTTTGATAGACACTTGGAGGTTCTGCTCATAGCTCTAACGAGAAGGAGGTTTAGAAACTGATTGAAGTGGATTGGAAATCCTTGCTGTGAGTGTTGTCTTTAGAGACTCTGATAAACTAGAAATAAGCCTTACTTAGAGGAGCAATATGTTTTCTGTGGCCTTGTGAAATTCGATAAAGAGTGAAGAAAGATGCACTAGCAACTTGAAGGACTATGAATAGGCCGTTGCAAACCAAGAAGACCTATCATCTAAAAGCTTTACAACAGAATAAGATGCAGAGGAAGGTCCTTAGTGGCATGAGATTTTAATTGTCTGATGAGGTTGAAGACCGAACTTCCTTGGCCAGGCTGTTCGTGGCTGCTGCGACAATTGATGAAGCAATGCCGCCAACACAATCCATCACGCTATCCACCAGATAGAAGCTTTGGCAACCCGTCGTGATTGACATGCGGCTGACCGTTGCTTGGTGTCCATCGCAAACTTTGGCGACCCATCGCGATTGATAGACGACGTGAATCTTGGTGTCCATCGTGTGCTCACCGGGATTGACCGCGTGTGAGTTTTTGTCCATTGTGACCTTTGTCACGAGTGATTGTGTGCTATCCATCACGACTGACGATGGTGCACGATCAATACAGTAGTTCATTGTATTTCTTGAGCCACGATTGATAGAGTAGTTACGTCTATGGAAGTCTCTTCCCCTTTGATTTCTTGTATTCTTGAAGCATTCTTCTATGGTGTGGCTGGTAAGACCACAAATGTTTCAAGGTGAATTGTTGTAGGATCTCCCCCTACCTTGCTTTCCTCCTCTGCTTGTTCTTTTAGCACCTCTTCCTCTTCTTGCATAATTAGCTTGAGAGGTACTAGCCTCTTCTTCACTTTTCTTATTTTTATCTTTATCCTTAGCTTTATTCTTATCTATGTAAAGGGTAGAAGATTGGTTACCTCTAGAGTTGTCACCATTCATATTGAGCTTTGTCTCATGGGTAAAGAGTTGCTCCATCAAGGTGTTGAGGTCAGGTATTTGCATATCGATCTAGAGGTCCATTGCTATGGTGAAGGACTCTCACTTATCATCATCTTTGATACCATTAAAGATCTGCCTTACTATGTGTTCTTGTTCTATCTCCTCTCCAATGCTTGCAAGCTGATCAACCACATCTTTCATCTTGGTTACACAATCAGCCACTCCTTGATTTGGTTGATTCTTTAGAGTTGTAAATTGCATCCATAACTGATTCTTCCTCCCTCTTGTATTTGATGATAAATATGGTGAGAGTACTTCCTAAGTCTGTTGGGAGGTCTTGCAATTCCTAATATGTGCTAATAAGAATATTTGGGCATGTGTGTGTGTGTATGCATGCATGTGTCTATATGTGTGTGTATGTATGCATGCATGTGTGTATATGTGTGTATGTATGCATGTGTGTACATGTGTGTTTGTATGTATGCATGTGTGTGTGTATGTATGCATGTGTGTATGTGTATGTGTGTGTATGTATGCATGTTTGTATATGTGTGTGTGTATGTATGCATGTGTGTACATGTGTGTGTGTACGTATGCATGTGTGTGTATGCATGCATGTGTGTATATGTGTGTGTATCTATGCGTGCATTTGTGTATATGTGTGTATGTATGTGTGTGTATTCATGTGTGTATATGTGTGTGTATGTGTGTGTGTATGTGTCTGTGTATGCATATGTGTATATGTATGCGTGTCTGTATGTGTGTATGCATGTATGTATGTATGTATGCATGTGTGTATATGTGTATGTGTGTGTATGCATTCATGTGTGTACATGTGTGTGTATATATGCATGCATGTTTGTATATGTGTGTATGTATGTGTGTGTGTATGCATGTGTGTAAATGTGTGTGTGTGTATGTATGTTTGTATGCATGTGTGTGTATGTGTGTGTGTGTATGCATATGTGTATGTGTGTGTGTATGTATGTATGTATGCATGTGTGTATGTATGCATGTGTGTATGTGTGTGTATGCATGCATGTGTGTATATCTGTTATTCTGATGCGGAGGAGGGTCCTTAGTGGCATGAGATTTTAATTGTCTGATGAGGTTGAAGACCAAAGTTCCTTGGCCAGGCTGTTCGTGGCTGCTGCAACAATTGATGAAGCAATGCCGCCAACACAATCCATCACGCTATCCACCAGAAAGAAGCTTTGGCAACCCGTCGCGATTGACATGCGGCTGACCGTTGCTTGGTATCCATCGCAAACTTTGGCGACCCATCGCGATTGATAGAGGACGTGAATCTTGGTGTCCATCGCGTGCTCACCGCAATTGACCGCGTGTGAGTTTCTGTCCATTGTGACCTTTGTCACGAGTGATTGTGTGCTATCCATCGCGACTGACGATGGTGCACGATCGATAGAGTAGTTCATTGTATTTCTTGAGCCACGTGCTCTACACGTGTGGAGAGGCGGGCACCAGTGTTTAAATTTGATGCCCAAAATGGGCATCAAAGAGGGGTTTGGACATCAAAGGATGCTCACTTTTTAGGTTTGGGCATCCTGAGGGATGCCCATGTTCAAGGCCCGGGCATCCTCTCTCTCTCTCTCTCACTCTCTCTCTCACTCTCTCTCTCTCTCTCTCTCTCTCTCTCTCTCTCTCTCTCTATATATATATATATATATATATATATATATATATATATATATATATATATATATATATATTCTTAGATTATATATATATATATATATATATATATATATATATATATATATATATATATATATATATATATATATATATATATATATATATATATATATATATATATATATATATATTCATGTTTCCAGGATTTATAATCTAAGTTATAGATTTTCTATGTGTGATATGAGGAGAATGGATGACTAGTTCTATGAAGCTAGCATCTTTCTTAAACATGCCCCATTTCTACCGAATCAAAGAGTGCCCAAAGTATTTTCTAAACATATTTTTGGCATCTAAATTCCACAAAAGATGCAGTTTGAAGTGCCTCACAGTTGCAAATTCAATTGCTTTCAAAAGGTTGCAACCCTAAAAACGAAAAAGAAAATCTCTTTTTTTTTACAATATAAATTCTAGAAAATTGTTTACATACAATCGAAGCATGCTTAGTCAACCATCTTGTGTAATTAGTCAAAATAATGTTTTAACTTCGATCCAATAGAGTGGAAACATGCTTTTGAATGACCTTTAAGGATGCCCACTTTTATCCCTAGGGCATCCCTCAAATTTTGGTGATGCCCAAGGTCGGGCTGTGATTGTCATGAATAGTTAAGCATTTTGTCTTCAACTTTCCCTTCCAATTCTTTGCATTCGAACTATTCTTAAAGACCTAACGTGATGGGAAGCTTTGGAAGGTATGGGATGTGAGTTACGATGGTTAAAATTCCTAAAGCGTGACCGGAAGATTGGAGTGCTGTAGAGTCTGAGACTTCATTGGACGACTGCAACAGTTGAGACTTCAATGGACGAATGGTGTGCGATCGATAGACAACTCCTGAGCATATTGTTCATTTGTTTTGAGTGAATGAGAACAAAGATTAAGCTTTGGCTCCTTAGCATCTCTAAGAACAAAAGATTAACCTTTGGTTCCTTAGCATCTCTAAGAAGATATCAGGTTCAAGGGTTCTTCTTCTCGGCCTTCTAGAGCTCAGGCTAGGATGCGTGGGCATTTTGGTTCGGATATAAGAAGACTAAGCTCCTTTCTCCTTGTGGTCGCCTCTATGGACGTGAGGGTCCCTTCCCTCATTATTAGTAAGTTACCTCCAGTAATCACTAGTGAGGCGGATGTTGCCACTAGTTCCTCAGAGACCCTTGTGACCCCTCGGATTGCACTTAATCGTGATGCAATCCTTTCAACACAAGAAGAGCTCAAGAGAATTTGCCTCATTGGCTAGCAATTCGTTCCTAGGCCCCCACTAGATACTGTGTGCCAATGGTTTAGCAGAGAGTGGTTCCCTGTGGCATAATAGTGAGTAAGTGCCAATTCCTTCCAGCCAGACACCTCTTCAAATGGGCCCCTAATTTTGTGCCGGACAACTCTAAACCCCTTCGGTACCCTCTCTGGGTCGAGCTCCCCAATCTCCCTTACTTGCTTTACAAGTTTCTGTGGGATATTGTCTCTCGGACTGGCAAGTTGCTAGCCTCGCACGGAGATGTTGGGGGTTTCAGTTATGAGGGCACAAAACATGCGTTTAATCCTCCTTGGCATCCTGAAATATGTGTGGAGCCAGATCTCAGCAAGCCTCTCCCCTTGAAAATTATTATCGACTTCGGTGAAGGGGAATCTTGGGTTCAGGAAATCACTTTTAAAAACCTACCTAATGCTTGCTTTCAATGTGCTCAACAAGGCCATAGAATTAAAGATTTCCCCCGGAAGCATAAGAATAAGCAAGAAACAACTAGCAATGCCCAAACACTCAAGGGGAAGCAGGTCAGCCCAGCCTTTGAAGAGAAAGACAAGGATGACCAGATCCTAGAAACCGGCTTAGAAGGGTTTACAAAGGTTAGAAGAAGAAGGAAACCCAGCCCTTGGAGAAGCTCAAGCTCAAGGAGATTTTTCGAGAGGACCCACACACAAGAAAATTCACTCAATAACTTATACTGCAACCTCGAGAAGGAGGTTAACGAGCTTGATTATCGGAGAAGGATCCAAGACTTTGCGGGCAGAAGTAACTTACCCTTGGAGTGGCCCCCCTCTAATGAGGTTAATCAAGAGGACTACATATCTAGCAAAGAAGATGGATTCACCACAAGTAATGAGGACAATATGGATAGTGAAAGTTCCATCATTGGAACATCAATACTAGAAACGACCTCTCCATCTCTCCTAAAGGAGGCTTCCCGCAAGGGGAAATAGTTGCTAGGTATGCCTTGGAAAATCCCCCTTAAACTGAAGGTGCATGGTTAGGACAATCCCCCCTCAAGAAAGAAAGAAGACTCCAAGAGGAAAAAAGAAAAAGTCCCACCCTCGGGATGAAGGAAGTGCAAGAAAAATACTAGGGGGCTAATTGATCCCACAAGAGCCACTCTTATTGGTCAATGGCTCCATGACATAAGCTAAAACCCGGATTTAATTTGTCTTCAAGAGATTAAAATTGAAGGAGAAGACCTTCAAAAAAGACTTAAGGGCGTCTCTGAGTCCCCTGTGTCGTTTTCCACGACCCATCTGCGTGGTTCTGGTGGCACTGCCATTGGTATCAATCCCGTCTAGGCTAATAAGCTTGACTACACCAGCAAAGACAGAAGTCATCGGTGGATGGTAGCTACATTTAGTATCCCCTTTCAATTCTCGCCTTTCAATTCTCCCTGATCTCTATGTATGCTCCAAACGAGGATGTTGTGAGGATCGATACTTGGTCCTCCTTGGACTTGTTTTCTCATAATGTCATGATTTGTGGTGACTTCAATATGGTGGAAGACCCTTGTGATAGGAGAACAACAATGGCAAAGAGAAAGAGACATGGGACCAAACCAAACTGTTCTTGGATGTGGTCGAAGTCAACGAATCGAATGGTTTTTCTTGGTCCAATCTTAAGTTGGGTGAGGACATGAGGAAAGCGAGACTCGAGAGAAGCTACATTTCACAGAATCGCATCGATGCATGGGGTCCTCCTAGCCTAACGCAACGTATTGACCTCACCATCTCAAACCATTACCCAATGGTGCTCACCTTCTGCCCTCTATCTAAAACTCCCAAGGCACCTTGGTTTCACGCCAATCCATTTGTCTTCTCACTTCCCTCTATCCATCAAGAAATCGCTAACACTTGGCTTGAGGCCTTTGTCGTCTACACCTTTCCAGCCAAATGTTGGAAAAACGCAGTGGAAAAGTCTCATGAGATCTTGATTAGGACCACGAAGGTTCTCAAATCCATCTGCCAAAGACGTAGAGAAAACCTATACCACTGGCTCCGGAGACTCGATGAAGAAGTTAATAAAGGGAAGATTCAATCTAAGAAGGGACTCCAAAATATCAGAGGAAGACTAAGATAGGAGGAGGAAATCAAAAGGAAAAATCTTCAAATTTATTTTAAGGGAAGGTAGGTTGGTAAGACAGATAGACCTTCCAAAGAGATTTGCAATATTCTCAAACGAAAACAAATTAGAGACAAGATCCCGCTACTGCTTGACAAGAATGGGGTGCATGGAATGTAAGATAAAGGAAGAGATCATTGTCATTATAAGCGCAAGCTTCATGAGTCCGTTGGGTGGTGCTTGTCCCCTCTCCCCCCATATGCGGGATTGCATGGCCACCATCTCTCAGAATTCCTTGCATAGAATCTAATGCAACTTGAGTACTCTGCTTGATGCCACCATTTCCGAACAAGAGATCCTTGAAGTTATTGATTCGCTTTCGAATGGCAAGAGCCTGGGGCCAGGTGGCTCACTAATGAGTTCTTTAAATCATTCAAATATGTGGTGGCCATCCCCTTGCAGCTTGTTTGGCTTGAGGCACTCGAGTTTGGTGCCCTTCCTGATTGTCTAAA
>CM035412.1:111491359-111531359 GCA_020310875.1 Ceratopteris richardii | reverse complement strand
ATGTATGCATCTGTCTCTCTATCTCATTAACTTTCTATTTCATCTCTCTCTCTTTCATCTCTCTCTCTTTCACTCTCTCTCTATCTTTCTCTTTCATCTCTCGCTCTTTCTTTCTCTCTCTCTCTCTACCTCTCTCTCTCTCTTTATGTTTCTCTAGATCTCTCTCTTTTTTTCATCTCTCTCTCTATCTCACTCTATATCTATCGAAAACAAAACAATCACTTACATCGATGTAATTGTTTGGATCGCTGTCCTCAAGGTCCACTTAATATTGCCCTTCCTCGAATTCCAAAGATTTGATGCGAAAAAACTCCTGCAAAACAAAAGAGAAGAGAAATTAGAAAAGGGAAAACACAAAGAAAGAGAAAGGGTGCTACAGTATGTGCAACTCTTACAAAAATTTCAGATCTAGAGAAACAGAGATGTAGAGAGAGAGAGAGAGAAAGAGAGAGAAAGAGTGAGAAAGAGAGATATGTATGTACACAATAGGCGCAGAATGTAGTTCACGCGTGCAAACTCGATAGTAGAGAACTTTGGTTTAAAATGCAAGCAAATGTCGAATTTTTGCTCTCGGGCCCGGTTAAAACATTCCCTCGATATAAGCATCGGTATGAGCATCAGTATAAGCGTCGGTATAAGCGTCAGTATAAGCGTCGGTAATTTACAGTAAAGTACCGACGCCTATACTAGCGCTCATACCGATGCCTATATACCGACGATTAAATGACAGTCGGTATTGCATCCGTGGTTTTTCAAGCATTTTCAATGGTCATACCGATGCGGAGGCGTGATCGTCGGTATGGGCAACGTCGGTATGCCCTTGATATGTTGTAGTGTGGCCACCATCTCTTGGACTTCCTTGCAGAGAATCCCATGCAGCTTGAGTGCTCTGCTTGATGCCACCATTTCGGAACAAGAGATCCTTGAAGTTATTGATTCGCTTCCGAATGGCAAGAGCCCGGGGCCTGATGGCTCACTAATGAGTTCTTTAAATCATTCAAATATGTGGTGGCCATCCCCTTGCATCTTGTTGGGCTTGAGGCGCTGGTGCCCTTCCCGCTTGTCTCAACAACGACATCATGAAACATATTCATAAAAAAGGTGGAAGGAATACAATTTATAACAAGAAACCTATCACAATGCTTCAAACCCGATATAAGATTCTTGCTAAAGTCATTGCCAACAGGATATCCTTCCATTTAGACAAGTGGCTTAGCAAAGGCCAAAAAGGCCTCATATAAGGGAAGGTCAATATTGGAAGCCATCATTGATATTTGGGAAGGTTTGGACTTCCCTGAAGAATCTAATCAGGACATTGTCCTCCTCAAGGTCGACTTTGATAAAGCCTACAACAGATTGGAATGGGACTATATTTTACAATCGTTGAAAGACCTTGGGTGTAGTCAGAGATTCCTAAGAATGATCTCCACTCTCCTTGGTAATGCTTCAACCAAAGTCAATGGCAATGGGCAACTTTCAAAGGCAATCAAACTAAAACAATCAATCAAGCAAGGCTGCCCATTGGCCCCGCTGCTCTTCGCCATCACCACAGAAGGACTTAGCCCACTTGTGGAGCGAAAAATGGAGCTTGGTCGCATAAGACGCATCACTTTGCCACATAACTCTAGGCAAATGACCATGAGGCTATTTGCAGAGGACACAAATGCCTTTCTTCACAATGATGATACCGGCTTGGAAACCTTTTGGTGGTGCCTCGACACTTTTTGTGAGGCCTCTAGGTCTTGAATTAACTATTCCAAGACTGCATTTAAGGCTATCAAAGCGAATCTACCCAATCTCCTCATTGTGGAGGGATGCCAAAACATTGAATCGGGTTAGGTCGTTTGCATTCTTGCTATCCTCATGGGATTCGGTGTTACTCTCGAGCAAAGGTAGGCTTGGGACCTCACCAAACTTAATAATAAACTTAACTATTGGAGGGGTTTGCAAATTAATCTTGTTGGCGAGGCCATGGTGATCAAAATGTTCCTCATATCCTCAATCATATACTTTCTTTCTTGTTGGAGAGCGAAGGATCAAGAAGTAGCCAAATTGGAAACTATTTATAGGGACTTTTTGTGGACTAGGGAACATAGCAGGAGGGGAGTGCCTAAAATCCAATGGTCCATATGCACTAGCCGAAAGGAGAGTGGAGGTCTAGGTATTATGGACATTGGCATCATGGACAATAAACTTGCGGAAAAGTGGACGATTAAGGCCTAGTGCAACAAAGATTCCTCTTGGGCCACATTAATTCTTAGAAACATGAACGGGATTACTCTGTTGGGCTACCTTGGATGGAAAAATCTGGACATCCTCACTCTCTTATTTTCTTCGATTCCGATCGCACAGAAAGGATCGATCCTGGTAAGATCCTTTTGGATGAGTTGGAATAGATTGAAACCTCACATCAGAATCAGTGAAGATTGGAAGTGGGCTGTAGGTATCAAACAAAATGACTCTATTTGGTTCCCGATCCAAGGCATGAAAAACACGGAGCCTTGGAATGTCTTAAGTGCCAAGAGACTTTGGAATAAGGGATTCAAACAATGGAAGCACCTCTAGAAAGAGGACACGAACAGATGGGTGGACTTTGAGGACCTTGACCCTAGTGCTACGGTCACATATGAGGAATGGAATATTTTATTGAGGAGACTCCATGCATGGGACCACTCTAAAATCCAACTACTTATGGGATAGGATGCTCCGGACGTACTGGGCCTTAAATGGTATAATGGTAATCACCTTTCCAAGCTTCCATATGTCGAGGCTCACAATGACATTCACATTAGTCTCAACAAGAAACAGTGTCTCAACTAGACGCAACTTCGATGGGATATGAAATTTATTTCTATTTGGCACCCTCTCATTGAAAACAAAAAGTCGGTCCTCCTATGGCAAACTTTATGCCGTGGAACATGGACCAATTCAAAAGCGAAGAAAATCTGTGGTGTTCTGCCCTGGTGCAAGCAATGTTGCCATAGCAAAGAGGGTATTGGTCACATGTTCTTTGCTTGCCCTTAATCCCTTCGGCTATGGAGGGTCCTTGGTCGTACTCTAGGGCTTAATGAACAAATCAATTGGAAGCTAGCCCTTATTGGTGAAACGATCGGTTGCTCTGTGGCATTGTGGAATGCGATCAGGGGAGAGATTGATTGGAAGATTTAGCGGGAAAGATGCATTCACAAGTTTGGCAATACCCCTAAGGAGTGGTCGATCGAGAAGTCCTTATTCCTTCTCGTCAAAAGAATTGCTAACTGTAAGAAAACCCCCCCTTCAGACATCACAAAGAGCTAAAGTATGTCAACAATAAGCTTAAAACCAAGTGGGCTCTACATGATGGGGATGGGAGGATTATCAACCTTCTCTATAACTTCATGTAAGCTTGTAAGGTCTACCACGAAAGTATGACTTCTTGACCTGTTAGTGTTTCCCCTGCCTTTTGGGACTTGGGGGGTCCCGAGGGCACTAGTCCTATTCACTTGTGTTCTTCTTTTATTTGATTAAAGTCAGGGAGAGTAGACATTGCCAAACTTCCTTTTATGAAATAAATAAAAAAAAAAGTAGTATCGTTGGTAAAAGTTCATAGCAATCCACTTTTTTTGGTGAAGAGATAGAGTAAGTTGTTGTGCCTAATTCAACATAGATTTCCAGTGTAATGTATATGCTGTTTAGTAAGGTAGTCTCCTAATCATTCAAAGAGTTCTCTCCAAATACATGTAGAAAAGAGATCTGCACTCAAAAATATAGAATGGCTCTTATCCTTGAAATGACAACTTAATTATGTTAGTTGCCTCTTTAATTATGCCAACCGAAGCATGTATTCGTGCGTTAATCCAAGCCTTTTTCCGCAAGTCTCCTTGCCTTTATGATAAACCCAACACTCCATCCACGAGCAGAGAGATTCGCAATCATTTCTTTGATGCACCTTTCTCTTTTAAAAGTATAGTTTGTACTTAGGTGATGGTGATGATGATGATTATCTTCTTCTTGAATTGTGGGCCAAGCTGGCCTCCATCAACATATAAAGGGCTTACATGACTAACAGTCTACAGATGCGGTGTGCGCGTGATCCTTGCAGAGATAGAGATGAGTAGACTAATAAGCTTCTAAGTCTATGACAAGCGTTGATGAGCATAGACCGCCTCTTTACAGAGGCCAAGTGAAAGCCGCCATCGCTTCTAGCCTCGTTCAATCTTTCGCAAACGCCATCAATCCCTCTTTTATGCCCCGCCGCTCCTATGCCGATACACCTTCATCCCTGTCTATGAGTGCAGGAAACTTGTCGAGCAGCAATACTGCATCATCTAGTCGTTAACCGTCTGAGCCATGCCACCGGAGGTTGGTTTGACTATCCGGTTCAGCGCCGTTCTACATGTTCATGGGCTGTAAGGCTCGAAGTGTACTCTGTTACTGGTTGTATTCATCTACCACATTAATCAAACAGTCGATATGCATTGGATCTTCACTTTGTGCTAAACGTCATATATTCTTGTTTGATCGTCTCTAAAATCGATGACTATTTCCCCTCTGTTACAATGATCAGCAAAAGGTTACTCTTGTTGTTTCTCTTCATCGTTCAAGATACAACGTTTGGAGCGTCCGTAAACCAATATTTACTAGAATTCTGGTGCCATTTTCTCAATCTTCATTTTCTGGTACCAATGAAGCATTACGTAATATTGATTCTATGCTGAAATTCTTGGATACTCCTCTCCAAAGTCTCTTCTGCCGTTAGCGTTCATCATCTACCTTCAGTAATCTGTTCGGATTTCCTCTCTGACGTGCTGATGTACAAACGGTGCATCCACACAAATTACATAGGATCCTTTTCACTTCAATCCATTTGCATATGAACATGGAACACGCTCAAACCATCTCATATCAAACAAATTCATGGAGAATCAACACATCCCTAATCAAATTTTAAATTTTGTTATCACCGTACCGGTGAGGATTCTTGGGATGTAAATAAATCTTGCAAGATTTGTTTTAACTTTTAGAGATGTATCTTTATGTAGCAGCTCATCTAAGTTTATACATAGATAGACACAAGACACAATCAATGGGTGCTTCTTTACACAAAAGCCCTAATTTTTACAACAATATGACTTTTAAAATCATAGAAAAGACCTATTGTAATATATTTTGAACAAGTACTCCCACTTGCAATGAGAGACACCTTCTACAACAAAGGACCTTTAAATGAAAGAATGCCTTAAGCTTAGCATAGGTGGAAGTAAAAAAATCATTTAGAGCTACTTTGTTATGATGAATCTGTTGAGAATATAAGAGTGCATCTCCCTTTTGTATGTTGGAGTACTTTTATTTCTATTCCAGTTCCATTTTATATTATATCCTTTGTATTTTCACTGGACATTTTTAGTACACAAGGAATGGAGAAGTCCCATTACAGGGATACTGGTGTTTACTTTAAGAAACGCTCATCATGGAGGTGGTCTACTACAATCAAACTATTCAAATGAAATGTTCAACTGGTTTTTTTTGTACGACATTCACCAAAAAATATGTTATGGAATGAGCATGTGTGTCATGAATAGCAACGATTACAAGAAAGATACAACATGATATTTCAAGAGAGAAGTGGATGTCATCATCAGGACTGGTACATCATGCCCAATGGCGTGCACAAAGAGTCCGTGATGGTTCTGCTTCGAAATAGTTTCCCAAATCCTAAAACGCATTATTTTCTATCAGAACGTTTTTCGAGGACTCCTTTCACGTCAAATAAACTTTCAATGTTTTTATGAATATTCTTTTAATATTTTAAAACTTATTTGAATCCATTTAAATGTGAATTGGATAATTCTTAAGTGAAAGGCTATAAATAAAGGTGTCTTTCTTCATTTTACCACTTTACTTCCAAAGAGAACGGCACGCACAAAGCATACTATTAGAAAGCATCATGTCACCTACCTTTGCCATGTGAAAGGTATTCCATGCCCACAATGAATGACACCCCACAAGAAGCGTCAAACGACAAGCCCCTCTTCTAGAAAAAACTTGGATGCAGGGACATACTCTAGCAGCATTCCATCACGGCGGTATGGAGCTTCACAACAAGAGAGAGATGTAACACAAGAAATGCAATATTCCCCTTTTATATCTGATGATGAGCCCCCACCAAGGACATCACTCAAGGCAAAGCCCAAACAATGAGGATGGAGAATAGTTGCATTGGAGAAAACATCAAATTTAGAGAGTTCCTTGAATGAAGAAAGTGTTAAAAAGCTACTATGGACGCATGATCATATCCCCGTGAACCATCAAGTAAGACAAGGAGGCAAGACACTCCCCGTAGGACAAGGACAAAGAACAAACATTGAAGAAAGAGACCAAAGTGGGTTAGAGCAAGTAAATGATGAGGCACGACCATCTACGCGTGCTCCAAGAGAAAGAAGAACTATGAACGGCATCCTAGACCACAAAAACTACAACCCAACATGCCACCAAATGCAAGAGCACTGCAAAGGTGCAGAAAGCAAACCAAAGCCTTTACAAACCTTTGTCATGATCAAAAGTCTGTGGAGCTTCTTATTCCACGAAGGTCATTTGCAAGAGTTGTGAAGGCAGAGATCGAAAACTATTGTGCTAGATTTCGAATCCAAAATATAGCCGTTCAAGCCATCCAAGAAGCTCCATAGGCATATCTTATCTCAATGTTGGAGGACTCTAGCCTGTGTGCTATCCATGCAAAGAGAGTGATAATACAACCTAAAGATATGCAGCTAGCTAGAAGAATTAAGGGGAATAAATCTTAACATTTGTACTGTCTTGTTTGGAGAACTTTTTATATATCCCAAATGATTAATATAATATTTTTCTTATTATATTTTCTCTCCCAAGTGTTTGTCTCTTAGTGTGCATTTTTTGAAGTCTCTTTCACCTATGTATCTAAAAGTGTCTTTGAAGTCATATCAAAATCTCATAAGTTTGCATAATTTCATCTATCTTTTTCAAGTAGTTCTTTAAAGTGTTGTTGCCCAAAATGCATGCAATGGCCTAGGAATGCAAAAAAAAGGTGTGCCACTGAAATGCGGGGATGGGCCCTGCAAAACTTTAGTCGGGCCCATCCCCATGTTTTTATGGCAGTTCTATTTTTTTTTTTTTGCATTTCTAGACCATTAAACCATATGCCATGCACATTGGAGCATATGATTTACCTTAGATAGGGTGCAATTCATGCAAACCCTCTGACCAATAGATAAACAATCTTGATGAACATTCACATGTACTTATAAATCACTGCATGCTTATATGCATCCAGAGGAGTCTAGATATTCTCTAATCATTGCACATAAGAAGATTCTTCCACACTTCCGCAAGTTTAGGTTGTAGTTGAGGGACATAGACTTCCAATATTGGGCAATTATTCTATGCAATGGCCTAGGAATGCACAAAAGAGGACTGCCAGAGAAACGTGTGGATAGGCCCTGCAAATGTTTTACAGGGCCCATCCTCTTGTTTCTATGGCAGGCCCTTTTTTTTGCATTTCTAGGCAAGTACAAGCATTTTGGGCAACAACACAAGAAAGAATGCATGCCATCTCCAATTGACAAGGCTCATATGGGCCTTATATAGGCCTACTATTAGGCTCAAAACTTTTATTGGTATTAAGATGAAGTGAAGGGCCTTATCTCGGTGCTCTTTTCTAGCTCCCACACACACAAAAACAACTCTTTTAAGGCTCCAACTCAATCAATCTCCTCATCAAGAAAGGTGCAACAAGTATGGTTGAGGAGGGTTCCAATTTCCAAACCTCTTGAAGTTGCTAATTATGATATTTATTTCTATGTTTTCCATTATATGTAATCGCATGGCATTTTTGAAAACATCCACTCAACAAAGAGAAGAGTCTAAAACTAATTAGTAGAGACCTCGCAAAGTAGCAGCCTCCATCATTATCTTCACCTAGTGACTTTTTTGTAACTTCCCATCTTTTAATGCCCATTTCTTTGTAGAGTAATTAATTTGAGTGATCTTTATCTCCTTAGAAGGCTCAATTTTTAAGCTTCCAATGGAGAAATGTAAGACAATAGTTACGCAATATAACACAGGAACAATAGCAGAGAAGATAATAGATATAGGAGAATCTCAAAAATTTTCTATTAGCAGCAAGAACAAAGATGAGGGCATTGTCCACATGTGCGCTCTCAAGGTAGAGCTTAAATGGTGATCTAGAAAACTCTAGATAGAGAGATACAAGGTAGAGGTATGCTGGCTCAATTCAATGTCTCAGGTAGTGCAGAAGTCATGTATATATAGGATCATGGGTGGCCTTACGTGGATGGCTATACATGGGTGGTAAAGTGTGGGTGGCCACCGCCCGTGTAATTGCCATACACGGCTTAGACCAGTTGAACCAACCTAAAAAATATACATGATTTCTTGTTCCAATAGGGAATATTCCCTTTCCCTTTGCGCTAGGGGGCCCGCTGGCCCGTTGGGATCCCCTAGCCAGGGGGCTTGCTGGCCCCCTTGGACCCCCCAGTCGGTGGTGCTCACTGCTACCCCGAATCCCACCATTGGGGACCCTGGTAATTCCCTTTCCTTACAATACCTGACATGGTCCAATATGACCTTCATTCAACATGCAAGTTGGGATTCCCATCAATTCGGTAATGCATGCTTGGCTTCTCCTCATAATGGGAGCCTTGCAAAATGTGCATACAATCATGAGGGGTAGACATTGCTCATATACTAACACCCCCCCTCAATGTTTATCGATGATAAATCAAGTAGGTCTCGGTCCTATGCCAATCCGTTGAAGATGCCTGTTGAGTTGTTCTCTTCCAAGTGCTTTAGTGAATATGTCAGCACAATTTGCCTCTGTTGGGAAATATTCTAGCTCCACAATTTCATCTTCAATTAGCTCACAAATGTAATGGTATTGTACTTCTATGTGCTTGGTGTGAGCATGAAATACTGGGTTCTTGGCAATAGCCATACAACATTGGATTATCACACTTGAGTACAATCGGCATATTTGATGGAAAGCCTAGATCTGCAAGAATTCTCCTTAACCAGAATGCCTCACAAGAGGCAAAACAAGCTGCTTTGTACTCTGCTTCTGTGGAGGAGAGTGTGAGAGTTGGTTGCTTTCTACTTACCCAAGAAAATATTCCTGAACCAAGTGAGAAACAATATCCAGAAAGTAATTTTCTAGAATCACAATCTCCAGCCCAATCTGAATCACAATATTCTTGGGGTGTATCACCTGTGGTATAAAAAATACCAAAATCCAAGGTTCCTGTAGAATTCGCATTCCAGCATTCTAGTGACTCTCCTTAGGTTTGTTGGAAAACCTGCTTAATACCCCAGCAGCATAGCAAATGTCTAGTCTAGTGTTGCATAGAAAGATCAGACTTCCAAAAAGTTGTTATCATCCATAGATAGCTTATGATTTACCTCCATAGGTGTGCTAGTTGGTTTGCAATCCATCATTCCAAATGCCTTGAGAATTTCTTTGGCATATTTTTGTTGCGAGATGAAAATGCCATCCTTCCTTTGCCATACTTCAATTCCCAAACAAAAATGGAGTAGACCTAAGTCTGTCATTTAAAACTCAATTCCCAAGCTGATCTGAGTTTGATTGATGAGTTCTTGATGATCTCCTGTAATGATCAAATCATCTACATATACAATGACAACAACTAGCTTGCTATCACTTTCTGTTACATACAAGTTAGCATCAAAAGTACTTCTTTCAAAACCCCTATTTTTGAAAAAATTATCTATCCGTTGGTACCAAGCCCATGGAGCTTGCTTAAGTCCATACAAAGCTTTCTTCAACCTGCAAACTTTATTTTCTGAATTGGGCACCTCAAAACCTGGTGGTTGAGATGCATATACCTCCTCCTTGAGGTGACCATTCAAAAATGCAGATTTGACATCCATCTGGAAAATAGGCCAAGCCTTTTGTGCAGCTACTACAAGTATCGTCCGAATAGTTGTCATGCGTGCTGTTGGCGCAAAAGTTTCTTGAACATCAAATCCTTTGATCTGTGAAAAACCCTATGCAACTAATATTGCCTTATACTTTTCTAATGTGATTGCATTCAGATTCGTTGATCAATTTTATTTCTGATCATTCTAAGATGTAATTCCTTCCTAAATAGTAGATGAGCTATTTCATGACTGTAATGCCAAGTGCATCAAGATATACCGGCATTGAAACCACGTTCAAACACATAGAATCTCATCAAAGTGACTCTTTGAGTTTCAATCTTGAGAAAATCAAAGGTTCATGTTATATTATGCCCATAAAAGACATAAGCCACAGCATAGTAAATTACCTAGTCATGCAACATTTCATGTAACATGCATCCACTAAAATTGTGTAGGAAATATAAGAATGATTGCATAGGGAAGCCACATGACATGTAAATTTTAGGAAATCTCATAAGGGAAAAGAAATAATCCCTTTGAAAAGATTACAAATTTTTATGGCATGATGCCTTTTCTAGTAGCATCATCTATGAAAGTGACAAAGTAAAGAGATCCGTGTAATGAACTTGTGGGCATTGGAACACACATAATTGTATGAACAAGGCTAAAGGAAAAAATGAAGAGTCAATGTGCGTTTTATGCACATTCACAGATCTCCTATGGCCAGGATTGGTAAGTTTTCCACCTGCAATATCATTGAAGATACTCCAATGTATGGGTGTCTCCCAGTTAAGAGAACCTCACCATCACACTTTTTATTGAACCTAAAATGCTTTATGTAGAAGAAGTAACCGTTATATCAATGCCCACATGGACATACATAAGAAGTATTTAGAGAAGCGTACATAGTGTGTATGTGATCAATATATGCAGTAGAATGGAAATGAAAGGTTGAATTCCTAGCCCAAACTGTAGCTAAAAAAACCTCCAAGTGTCTATCAACTCTATGTGATTGCATTTAGATTCGTTGATCGATTCTATTTCTAATCTTTCTAAGATGCAATTCCTTCCTAATATAGCGGATGAACTATTATGAATGTAATGCCAAGTGCGCCAAGAGATACCGGCATTGAAACCAGAATCAAACACATAGAATTTCATGAAAGTGACTCTTTGAGTTTCAAATTTCATCTAGGTGAACTTTCAATTTCAAGCTTGAGAAAATCAAATGTTCATTTTATATTACGCCCATAAAAGACATAAGATGCAGCATAGTAAATTACCTACTCATGCATTTCCATGTTACATGCATCCACATAAATTTTGTAGGAAATATAAAAATGATTGCACAAGGAACCTTTTCACTTCAATGAATTTGCATATGAACATGGAAAATGCTCAAACCATCTTATACCAAACGAATTTATGGAGAATCAACACATTCCCAATCAAATTTTCAAAGTCATCTCTCTAGCATGTCGGGGTGGTCGTATTTGTATGTCTCTTGCATGAAGAAGGTATAAATTCTATCTACATGTATATGAGTTTTTCTACAAGATATCCCATGAGAGTTATTATCTAAGAAATTCAATAGGATTTTGGTATCCAAGTCTAATTCTCAACCTCTTCACATCCACTTGCAAAAGAAGAAATACCCTCTTGACCTCTCCCTCTCCCCTCCCCCCTTGGATGCATGTTGCCCTAAACATGTAGGAGTCCAAGATAAGGGAGAAGTCGACCCCTTATTCAACCATGTGGGCAAAGAAGGTTGAAGATTCCCTCTCTCAAATACATGAGTCAAGAAAGGTTGCATGCCATCTCCAATTGACAAGGCATAGATGGGCCTTCTATATGCCTACTATAAAGCTCAAAAGGTTTATGTGGTATTAAGATGAAGTGAAGGGCTTTATCTCGGTGCTCTTTTCTACCTCCTAGACACACAAAAAAAACTCTTTTAAGGCTCCAAGTCAACCAATATCTTCATCAAGAAAGCTACAACAAGTATGGAAGAGGAGGGTTCCAATTTCCAAACCTCTTGAAGTTGCTAATTATGATACTTATTTCTACGTTTTCTATTACATGTAATCACATGCAGTTTTTGAAAAGATCCTCTCAATGAGGAGAAGAGTCTAAAACTAATTAGTAGAGACCTCCCAAAGTAGCAGCCTCCATCGTTATCTTCACCTAGTGACTTTTTTGTAACTTTCTATCTTCCACATACATTTCTTTGTAGAGTCATTAATTTGAGTGATGTTTATCTCCTTAGAAAACTCAATTCTGAAGCTTTCAATGGAGAAAATATTAGTGTCAATAGAATTAAGTTTTTCTTTTTATGTAAGTAGATAATGTGCAATAATTTAGTAGTGTTAGAGGTTTCATCTCAATCATCGCCTTGGGTATGTTAAGAATGGATGAAATTAACTCTCACATATCTTTAGTCCCATTCATTCACAAAATGATTTTGATTCTTAGTGAGTGCCACTTGATCCGCATAAAATATTCCCCTAGTTCGATTGGAAAGTCTATAGAGGCCCTATTTCATGAGGAGATAAGAAATCCTAAATTTCGATGGTTGATAGTTGGACTTGTTTAGCTTCTCAAGCTTCTCAATCTAAGTGCTATAGTCTAGCTAGATAGCTCTTTCTCCTAATTCTTCCATAGCTATTAAAGTGGATATGAGGGGATATATTTTGGAATTTTACCTTGAATTTATGCTTTCTAATAATAGAAAATCTTGCATGCTCCCCCTTGTCCTATTTGATAGGTGATTTCCTTCACCACCACATATCGCACTTCAAATTACCTAATCAAAAACTTCAAGCATGTCTCCTTGGTGCTCTAGTGCACTTAGTGGAAATGCTCCTCGAGTGTTCATCCTTGTACTTCTATGATCCAAGAGCGATTTGCACTCTTAAAAGTGTGAACAACACCAAACACAATAAACAACACACTACAAGGAATACGGGCGTATAGCGATGGTTAAGGCGACAAAATTTCATCGCTATAAAATTGCAACATGCGTCGTAATTAGCGTCGGGCGCGGTCCATCGTTTAAACGACACATAACACGACGGTTTTTGCGACTTGTGAAGCGACGAGATTGCGACGCTCCCATACAACGTCGCTAAAACGACGCTATTTAAAAACGTCGCATAAGCAATGCTTTTGTGTCGCATAGGCGATGATGCTTGCTTAAAAGATGTCGCTTATACGACGATGAATAGCATCGCTTACACGATGGTCTGTTGATGCAAAAAAAATTAAAACGTTGGAGGCTCTGCGATCGGCATTTTCACGCATCCGATCGAAGAGCTCTCCAACGTTCGCAATTGCGCTGCGCTTACGAGCTGAAGCAAGTATATGCAGAATTGTTGTTTTGCCTAAGCTCTCTCTTATTGTCTCCCTCAGTCTCTATTTCTCTCTTTCTACATCTTTCTCTCTTTGAATTCTCTCTCTCTCTCTCTAGATCTCTCTCTCTCTCTCTCTCTTCTTTCTCTCTTTATTGTAGGTTATTCAAGAAGCTAACCAAGCAAAACGTATGGCTAAAAATTGTAAGTACAATTTCTATTCTTTGTAGATCATTTGAATTGTGTTATTTTCATTACATAGCATACTCACAGTTATTGATATGCACTTATACACTTATACATGATGAAGATGCACTTTCACACATATACATATATACACATGCACATACACACACATATACACACAGATACATGTGCACATACACTTAGACATACACACATATACACATGCATATGCACAAACATTCCTACAACCACATAAAAAGACTTACATGCATGCATTATTGCATATATATATATATATATATATATATATATATATATATATATATATATATATATATATATATATATATATATATATATATATATATATATATATATATATATATATATATATATATATATATATATACACACACACACATACACACATTAACACATATGCAAATACATGTATATGCACATCCACATGCATGCGCATTCACATGCATGCACATGGATGCAAATGGAAATGCATCCACATACACATGCATGTTTCATACATATACACATTCATATACATACACATGCATATACATATACACATATACATATACATATACATATACACACATATACATATACATGCATATACATATACACACACATACATATACATGCATATACATATACACACACATACACAAGAACATGCACATACGCATACCCACATATACACTTATACATGCACATGCACATACATACATATACACACACATACACATGCACATACATACATATACACACCCATACATTTACTCTTAGGTACACACATATGAATGAATTATATAATTAAAGTATTAAAACACATATACACATGCACATACCTACATATACACATATACATGCACATACACACATATACACATAGAGTTATACATATACATGCATATACATATACACATACGTACATACACATGCACATGCACATACTCATACACACATATACACTTATACATGCACATGCACATACATACATATACACAAACATACACATGCACATACATACATATACACACACATACATAATTAAAGTATTAAAACACATGCTTAATATGAACAATAATAACAATCAATAGAACAAAACTCTTCATTCCTTAATACCATACACACAATTCAAAACATAACTGAAATGAAATATATATATATATATATATATATATATATATATATATATATATATATATATATATATATATATATATATATATATATATATAAATACATATAATCCAATGTCATAATCAACTAAAATCCTAATCATCATCATCATGATCATCATCATCATCAGCAATATCATGATCATTCTGATCTTCCTCATCATCATCGTCATGATCACCGTGTGACGATCGAGATTGTCCCTCCTATGTCTGTCTCTCCACCTCATCCATATTTGTCTCTCCATAATACTCCTGTGTTACATATAACAAACATAAATAAATAAAAGGATATCGGCCATTCATAAAAACAAAATAATTATATAAAATTTAAAAATACTCACAAAGGCATTAGGATGATCTTACATATACTCGCCCAAACGCCGATATCCAAAATGTGTAGCATACTCGATCTCATGTTCCGTAGGATATCGACCATAATCCTTCCGCTGCAATGAAACAAATAAAAAACATTAGTTGCTTGCATTTTAACTAAAATAAAAAATATACTCACAATAACACATATACTTACAAACGTAGCTACAAAACCATTATGGCCCATTTGGCCTAGGTGCGATGTGTGGCCCGACTCCACTCTCTTCTTTGCAGCAGCCTGTTTATTAAAAAAAAAAACATAAATTAGATGTAAAAAATTACTAAAATATATAAAAATTATAAATATAAACTATTAATTTGTGTACCTTCCGCTGAGGAAATGACTCCTGAAGACATAGCTGTCTACGAAAAAACTGCCACGTCTCAAGTGGTATGTTAACTCACCTCTTATTTTTTTCGACTATACAATATCTCTTTGTATTTTAATCTCAAATAGAAAAAAAAAATCAGAATACATACACATACACATACACATACCCACATACACATATACATGCAAACATATACGCATGCATATATGTATACATATACACATATACATACATACAACATAAACACACATATACATATCCACATATATACGTACACACACATGCATGCATATACACTCATTCATACAGAATACATGCATTTATCCCACAATAATGTGTAGTTGTGTATATGTGAATATGTGTGTATGTGTAAATGTGTATATGTGAATATGTGTGTATGTGTAAATATGTATATGTGTATTTTTTGTGTATGTAGATAATCAAATTATTAATATCAAATACCATTATTTGTAGATTCTGATCAATCAGATGGAACTCCACCATTGTCTCATCGTGCAACGACTTTATATATTTGATTTTAAATATATTTGATGGATACATAACTTATATATATTTTTTTATGTTTCTTATTATGTGCAGATTCTGATCAATCAAAGGGTACTCCACCACCTCCTACCCATGCAACGACTTCATATGTGTCGTGCGATAGGAATTATGATGAATCTTACTATGAAGAGCATATTATATGTTGGTGTAACTCTTGTTATGGCACGTATCGAAGACCACGATTGGAATATATTGAACATGAGGTAGAGTATGGTACTTTTGAGCATGCACCATCACCTAGTCAACGTGATAATGATTGGGTATGTATTTTCCATATATATTAATGTCATTATTTTATTTTAAAACCATATACAAAATCAAATTATTGTTGATATACAAGAATACTTGCTCCATGATGATGATGATGATGATAATTTTTCTCATAATGTTAATATACCTCGTACACGTCATGGACTTGCTGTTCATCAATTACAAGCAGAGGTTTCTAGAAATCCTCTACCTCCTGGTTTAGAGAATGAAACGGCTGGAGATTATCGATTGCCAGCTCGTGATCGTTCTTTAGTACAAACAGATGATAGAAGAAGATATGGAGGATGGAATAGAGGACCACTTCCTTTAGATGGAGACGTTTTCAACTTTTGGGGTAATCGCTATATGATTGCTCCATCCACTATTACTAATGCTGGTCGTGGTCTCTTTATTGTAGAGGATTTGTATGTGCCTCCGAACTCTCAAGTCACTCTTATGTCATTTTGTGGTCCTATATATCGATGGGGAGATTGGCATCGACTTTCATGTTATGTTCAAAGCATGAGTACTTATGGAATATGCATGAACACAACATCCCTTAGTAATAGAAGGATTTTACATGCAGAAAATGAAAGATTATATATTGATCGAAGACCTTACACACATGGAAATATAGCAGGTTTAATAAATAGTAGTCGAGGGTTACATAATAGTTCAAGGACTAATTGCACATTTGAGCAGCGTGAAAATAGTCATGAATCACCATACATGAGTAGAGATGTATCAAGACACACATAGTTCTCAATGTTATTACTACATTACATGCTGGTGATGAACTATTAGTGAATTATGGATGGCGTAGACCTCCAAGAGCACCTTTTAGCTAGAGAGAATAAACATTTTCTATCCATATTTAATAAGTTATATACTTAGTTTTATATTTAAAGTTTACTTTTAATTCATTTATGGAATACTAAAGAGTTTTATTTATATGTGTAGATTCCAACGTATGATGTTGATGATATTCATCCACAACATTCACAATTACAAGACCTCATTTATCAGAAGCTTCCATGAGGAGGCTACGCAAAACTAATCCTGTGCAATATGCAAAGTTGAAAGATCTATATTCAAAAGAAGATAAAGTACAAGATTTGTGTGACAATGATGAAGATGATGGCATGGCAGATTTTATTGAGGATTAGTATCAAAATGACAGTGAGAGCATTGATATTTCTAAAAATGAGAAATATCTTCGAGAGGAATGTCTAAAGCATGTATATGAAGGAAGTTGTTTGACACGACTAAGTGCGAGCTTACTTATTCTCAACCTTCAAAATCGTTTTGGATGGAGTAATGTATCTGTTTCAACATTGTTAAGGTATAATTTTCAATTTTCTATATATATATATATGTATATATATATATATATATATATATATCTATATATATATATATATATATATATATATATATATATATATATATATATATATATATATATATATATATATATATATATATATATATATATATATATATATATATACATGCATGTTTTTATTCTTACTTTAGATAAGGTAAGAACAAGAACTTGAATTGAATGGACACTTTTTATCCGCGCATCTTTTAAAACTATTAATGCATCTTTCAATTCGCAAAAAAATTGATTGTTTGGATGGCAGGATATGATTGTTTGTTTTGGAGGATATGAAGTATGTACCATTATTGAATGATTTGTCAATTCACACATATGTTTAGTTTGAAAGTGTGAGAAGCGGATTTATAATTGTTATTCAAAGAATTTGGCACTGTTTATAGGCCATACAATGGTGAGCTGGATGAATCACATGCATAGAGGTTACTCAAGATAGAGCAATCTGATTATAATGGACTAGTGCCAGCAGGATTCCTAGGGTATGCAGTAAGTGTCTTGCATGTCATAAATCTCAAGTTCTTTGAATAAGCTGTATAAAAGTGATTCTCTCAAGTCACCATGATTTCCACTTTGTATCCTAAAATTCAGATGCTCATCATTGACATGCAAGAGGTTTACTGCATACCCGAGAAATCCTGCTCTATCTTGAGTAACCTTTGTGCATGCGATTCATCCAGGTCGTCATTGTATGGCCTATAAATAGTGCCAAATTCTTTGAATAACAATTATAAATCCGCTTCTCACACTTTCAAACTGAACATATGTGTGAATCGACAAATCATTCAATGAAGGTACATAAATCATATCCTCCAAAACAAACAATCGTATCCTGCCATCCAAAACAATCAAATTTTGTGCGAATATTTTGAAAGATGCATTAATAGTTTTAAAAGATGCGCGGACAAAAAGTGTCCATTCAATTCAAGTTCTTGTTCTTACCTTATCTAAAGTAAGAATAAAAACCTACATGTATATAGGTATATTTATTTATTTACCTTTTTTAATATATCTTTTTTTGATAAACTTACAGGTTATCATTTGAAAAGTTTTTACCAAGTGAGAATATTCTTCCTACATCATATGATGAAATGACGAAGATAATCAACAATCTTAGTATAGATTATCAATGTATACATGCATGTCCTAACGATTGTATTTTATATAGAGGTGAATATGCAGACTCTTTGACATGTCCCAAATGTCAATCTCCTCGATATAAGGGTGAAGAAGGTAAAATGCCGAAAAAGGTATTGAGACATTTTCCATTGGCTCCACAGATTAGACATATGTTTGAAAGCCTCGAATTATCAAAGCTTTTGACTTGGGGACATGATCACAAAAGTACTGATGGAATAATCAGAATTCCTCATGATAGTGTTGCTTTTCAGCATATTGATTCTACATGGCCTGAATTTGCACAAAATCCATAGAATCTAAAGTTAGAGTTGCATTATATGGGGTTAATCCATTCTCCATGAAATCCACTAAATGGTCAACATGGCCAATGGTAGTCATAAACTACAATCTTCCGCCATATCTTAGCATTAAAAAGGAACATTTAATGCTTTCACTTTTAATCCCAGGCAAAAGACAAGTTAAAGATATGAATGTATATCTTGCTCCTCTCATTGAGAATCTTCAAGAGTTATGGAGAGGTATTGATGTCATTGATGTATCAAAAAGCATCAATGAAAGACATATTATGGTTCGTGGTATTGTGGCTTGGACTATTCATGATTTTCCTGGATATGGTGTTTGTTCAAGTATTGATGTAATTTTTTAATTCAATATGCATGTAAATAAATATGATTTCATCTAATTATATTTTTATCATTTTCCATGACGCAGGAATATCTACTAAGGGTTATAAAGCTTGTCCATATTGTGGTGATTGGTTGAGATCAATCTATAGTAAGAATCTCAACAAAAATATTTATCTTCGACATCGACGATTCTTGCCTGATGATCATCCATTAAGATCTAAAAGAGAAGCGATACATTTTAATGGAAAGCTTGAAACAGGTCAGTATCCAAAACCTATGACGCCTATGGATTGGTATAAAAAATGGACTGATGGACCTCTAATAGATCCAAAAGCAGAAATCTTCAGTGGTGATTCAGATAATGAGTATGTGAACACAGGTAAAGGGAAATTGGCACTCGCAGAGATAGACATCGGCAAGAAACGACTTATGCATCTGCTCCTTGGTACTTAGAACAAAAGAGATAGAGACTATCAACAATAGAATTCAATTGATTAAGACTCCTACAAGATATGGAGCATCGTTTCAAAACATGTTTACTATGGATGGTAAGAGCTTATCTGGGTTAAAGACCCATGACTGGCATAACTTTTTGAAACATATTTTACCTTTGGTTGTCGATGGATGTACAACAAAAGGAGTATGAGATGTGATCTATCGTCTTGGATCACTTATAAGGTAATTATGATACTTTTATATTTAATATGTATGATTATTGGATATCTTTTATTTTTTAATTAACTTCTTTATAATTGTTTTTATGATATGTATAAGTGGATTACATCCAAAGAGATCGATAAAAACTCGATCCCACAAAAAAAATGTGAAAGCAAAGAGCTACTATGTTTGATGGAAAAAGAACTTCCTACTTCATTTTTTGATATTCAGGTTCATTTATTATTCCATCTTGTAGATGAGATAGAGATTGCACGTGCTGTCAACACTCGATGGATGTTTTGGGTCGAGCGATTTATGGGAATACTAAAAGGTTATTTGTGACAAGAGCAAAACTAGAAGGATCCATGGCAAAGGGTTGGATGCTTGAAGAGTGCATGTATTACGTTAGTGAGTACCTTGAAAGAGTTCATGAAAAAGCTCCACGTGCATGGACCAACGAGTCTTCTTCAAAAATAACAGATGAGGTATTATCAGGTAAGGGGGTTCCATTCTTATTTACATTTCAAGAAAAAAATGATGTTTCTACTTTTGTAGCATATAATAGTGAATGCATGCAAGCATTCCTTAGGGAGTAGGAGGAACTTCAAAATTTCGGAAGTAAAAGGCAAAAAAACAAAAGATCTAGACGTAATCTCGATAATAATGAGATTATAGATATACCTTCTTTCACGGATCGGCTTTATAGTCGTTTGCAATGCGCCAACGCAAATAATGAAGAAATCTCAGATGAGCAAAGAGAGTTAATGATAGGTTGTGAACGAAAGGTAATTTTATTAAAATAATATTTTATTTTTTTCATATATGTATGTTAAATTCTATTTACTAATTGAACTTATTTTGCAGGCTCGAATGTTCACTAATATGTGGGCTTTTGGACAGCATATTAGAATCAAAGCCATTGATTCTTTACGTAAAACAGAGGATTGTAGTATTGTTTCTTCTTTCAAGCAACTATGACGTGCTAGCTCAGAAGACATGAACCTTATAGATAGTGAACTTGGTTATGTTGGTATCTACAAAATTTCATTTTGTACATTCAAACAGGTAGAAAAAAGTTTATATATTTTTTTAGAGTTAGTTATTTTTTTAAGCACCTAATAATGGGTTTTTGTTGTTATATATTTTGATAGGTCATTTTGAAGGTTGACTGGTTTCGAGCGGAGTATAAAGGTAGTAATTCCACATTAAGAAAGGAATTATCTGGGTTTTGGGCAATTGATTCTTCCAAGGTAATGCGATCTACTAAAGAACCATATATTCTTCCTAGTCATATTGAACAAGCATTTTTTTATAAAAACCCAGATGCTCATCCTTGGTGGCAATTCATTCATGTGCAACCTAGAGGTAGGTCATTGTTTGAACAGTTTACTGTTAGAGAGATCGAAGAAAGTCCTCTTGATGATTCAACATCAGATACTGACACATCAACATCTGAAATAGAAATTAGAATCATTATACGTGATAATGATACTAATCTTTTTGATGAAGAGGATAATTCTCTACATGTTGATTGTACTGATGAGGAAGAGGAATTACCTGAAATAGATATTAATCCATCAATAGATGATGTGATTCATGAGAACATAGATTTAACAATAGAAGAAATAAATGAAATCAATAAGGATAATGAAGATGAGACTATATTGATGTCTTACCAAAATGATGGCAATAATGAAAACATATGAGCAAATTAGATAGTAAATTCTACTCTAGTTATCGATCAATAACTTGAAGATTATGAATGGATATTAGATAATAGATTTTTTTATTAACTTGAATAAGGATGAGTCCTACTAGAGAGATGAAATCATGTTCTTCTAAGTTAGAAGATGAAGCTCGGGGGTATGCCTAATTATTTTATATATAGCTTTATCTTCGAGGAGCAAATTTTTATCATGTATGTATGCATATGTGTGTGTATTCATGTGTATTATATGTATACATATGTTAGTATGCATATATATGTATTTCATGTATATGTATGTGTTTGCATGTGTGTGATATATGTATACATGTGTTAAATATGCATATGTTTATATATGCATATGCATTTATGTAAAATATTCATGTATTCATGTAATATATGCAAGTGTTTATAATTATGTACATGTATATATGTATATGTGTGTATGTGTAAATATGTTTATGTAAATATGTATGCATGTATATCTATGTTTCTGTGTGCATGTAGGCATGTATATGTGATGTGTACATGTATATATGTATATATGTCTATGTGTAAATGTGTACATGTAAATATGTTAGTATGTATATATATATTTATGTGTGCATTTAGGCATGTATGTGTGATGCATAATATATCTACTCCATTTTATATTTATGTTTCCTATCTACATGATGTGTATATATCTTTACATATATTATGATCCTCGTTGATTCGAGTAGCTATATATAGAGGCATAAGGTTGGGAGGAGAGACATCTCTCTAGTAGGACGTCGGAGGTGTACATATACTTCAAACATATGGCTAAAAGGTTGAATTAGAATTTTTAAATTAGGGATTTTAAAACCCTAATATCGAAATTAGTGTTTTCAATTTAGGATTTTTGAAATAGGATTTATTTATTTATTTATTTATTTATGCGTATGCATGTGTTGTGTATGTATGTGTATCTATATGTGCATATGCATGTGTTTTGTGTGTATATATGCATGTGTATATGTATATATGCATGTAAATATGATTATATGAGTCTATGTGTGTGTACATATGATTATGCATGTATATGTGGGTAAATGTGCATGTAGGATGTATATGTGTGTGCATGCGTGTATTTATACCTCTAGTCTCACTCTCTCTCTCTCATATACATACATACATGCATAAACACACATACTCATATCCACATATATATACATAAAAGCAGTGCATACCGTGCATTATCGCGACGATGAGCCATAAGTGTCCGCATCTCTTTTAAACACCACTTAAGAGACCATCCTGTCCCAAACTCTGTCTCAAGTGAACTAAGTACGTATTTTTTATCCCTCTCATCATGCTCACTACAAAAATAAAAAACATAATGTAAATAAAACATAAGATATTTATTTCAATTTATATGTAAAACTTTTACTTACTTCCACGGTAAGTGGACAAAGCGTAGGTAAGAGTCGCATAGTGCCTGCATTCTTCTCTTGAACTCCAATCCATTCCCTATGTACACAATGTTCCCCTCTGGCTCTATGTCGCACTCTAGTCCTAAGGTGCCTATGCATGTCTTCATAGGCAACTCTGCTCTGCTATCACGATTTGGAGGTGGTATAGGTGTCCTGAAAATAGATAGATAGAAATAAATAAAAATATGTGTTATAATATCATTAAAAAAGTTTATGAAAAGAAAACATACCTATAAGCAGATAGCTCTCTTCCTGCATGTGGAGCCGCAGAAGAGCCCTCGTCTGATCGCTGGGTAAGCATCTAAATCGTATAATCCAGGTCCTCATCACACATCTCTGAGTAATCACGCATTATGGCCCCTAGAGTATCAGACGGAACTCTTGCTCTCATAAAACTTTTTATGAGAGTGAGTTTCGCCTTTCTCTCTTTACTGAGATCCATAATACCTAACATATAAAACAAAATTGTTAGAAATCAATATATATACGTGTACATATGTAAGTGTGTATGCATTAAGTATGTGTATGTATGCATGTGTGTGTGTGTATATGTATGTGCGTGTATGTGTGTGTGTATGTGTGTATGCATGTGTATGTGTGTGTATGCATCATTATGTGTATATGTGTCTATGTGTGTATGTATGTGTATCTGTGTGTGTGTGTATGTATGTGTATATGTGTGTGTGTATGTATGCATGTATGTATGTATGTATGTATGCATATGCATATGCATTATGTATGTATATATATATATATATGCATGTATGTGTATGTGTGAGTATGTCTCTCTATGTGTGTGTATGCATATATGTGTGTATGTATGCATATATGTGTATGTGTGTATGTGTGTGTGCATATGTGTTTGTATGTGTGTATGCATGTGTATGTGTGTGTATGCATTATGTATGCATATGTGTGTGTGTGTCTATGTGTATGTGTGTGTGTCTATGTCTATGTGTATGTGTGTGTGATGTGTATGTGTGTATGTCTATGAGTGTGTATGTGTTTATGTGTATGTATGTATCTATATGTGTGTATGTGTCTATGTGTGTATGTGGATGCATGTATGTATGCATATGTGTGTGTATGCATGTGTATGTGTGTGTATGCATCATTATGTGTGTATGTGTCTATGTGTGTAAGTGTGTATGTATATGTGTGTGTTGTCTATGTGTATGTGCGTGTGTCTATGAGTGTGTATGTGTTTATGTATATGTATGTATCTATGTGTGTGTATGTGTCTATGTGTGTATGTGTATGCATGTATGTATGCATATGTATGTGTGTGTATGCATCATTAGTGTGTCTATGTATGCATGTGCATGTGTGTATGCATCATTATGTGTGTATGTGTCTATGTGTGTATGTGTGTGTGTCTATGTGTATGTGTGTGTGTCAATGAGTGTGTATGTGTCTATGTGTATGTATGTATCTATGTGTGTGTATGTGTATGCATGTATGTATGAATATGTGTGTGTATGCATATGTATGTGTGTGTATGCATCATTATGTGTATGTTTGTGTGTGTGTGTATATGTGTGTGTGTGTAGGTGTATGTGTCTATGTTTATGTGTCGCTATGCGTCTATGAGTGTGTATGTGTTTATGTGTGTGTATGTGTCTATGTGTGTGTATGTGTCTATGTGTGTATGTGTGTGCATGTATGTATGCATATGTTTGTGTGTGTGTGTATGCATTATGTATGCATTATGTATGTGTATGTAAGCATGTGCATTATGTATGCATATAAGTATGTATGTATGCATATGTATATGCATTATGTATGCATATGTGTGTATGTGTGTGTATGCATTATGTATGCATATGTGTGTGTATGCATTATGTATGTGTATGTAAGTAAGCATGTGCATTATTTATGCATGAAAGTATGTATGTATGCATATGCATATGCAATATGTATGCATGTATGTGTATGTGTGTGTATGTCTCTCTATGTGTGTGTATGCATATATGTGTGTGAATGTGTGTGTACATGTGTTTGTATGTGTGTATGCACGTGTATGTGTGTGTATGCATCATTATGTGTGTATGTGTGTGTATATGTGTGTGTATGTGTGTGTGTCTATGTGTATTTGTGTGTATCTATGAGTATGTATGTGTTTATGTGTGTGTATGTGCCTGTGTGTGTATGCATCTATGCATGTGCATTATGTATGCATGTAAGTATGTATGTACATTGTATGCATATGCATATGCATTATGTATGCATATGTATGCATGTATGTGTTTATGTGTGTATGTATCTCTATGTGTGTGTGTGTATGCATATATGTGTGTGTATGTGTGTATGTGTGTGTATATGTGTCTGTATGTGTGTATGCATGTGTATGTGTGTGTATGCATGTGTATGTGTGTATGTGTCTATGTGTGCATGTGTGTGTATATGTGTGTGTATGTGTGTGTGTCTATGTGTATGTGTGTGTATCTATGAGTGTGTATGTGTTTATGTGTGTATGTGTCTATGTGTGTGTATGTGTCTATGTGTGTATGTGTATGCATGTATGTATGCATATGTATGTGTATGCATGTGTATGTGTGTGTATGCATCATTATGTGTGTATGTATCTATGTATGTATGTGTTTGTATATATGTGTGTGTATGTGTGTGTGTCTATGTGTATGTGTCACTACGCGTCTATGAGTGTGTATGTGTTTATGTGTGTGTATGTGTTTATGTGTGTGTATGTGTCTACGTGTGTATGTGTATGCATGTATGTATGCATAGGTTTGTGTATGTGTGTGTATGCATTATGTATGCATGTGTGTATGCATTATGTATGTGTATGTATGCATATGCATTATGTATGCATATGTATGCATGTATGTGTATGTGTGTGTATGTCTCTCTATGTGTGTGTGTGTGTATGCATATATGTGTGTGTGTATGTGTGTGTATATGTGTGTCTATGTGTGTATGCATGTGTATGTGTGTGAATGCATCATTATGTGTGTATGTGTGTATGTGTCTATGTGTGTGTGTATATGTGTGTGTATGTGTGTGCACATCTATGTGTATGTGTGTGTGTCTATGAGTGTGTATGTTTGGATGTGTGTGTATATGAATGTGTCTATGAGTGTGTCCTTTGGATGTGTGTGTGTATATGTGTGTTTATGTGTGTATGCATGTATATGTGTGTGAATGCATCATTATGTGTGTCTATGAGTGTGTATGTTTGGATGTGTGTGTGTATATGTGTATCTATGTGTGTATGCATGTGTATGTGTGTGAATGCATCATTATGTGTGTATGTGTGTATGTGTGTATATGTGTGTGTATGTGTGAGCGCGTCTATGTGTATGTGTGTGTGTCTATGAGTGTGTATGTTTGGATGTGTGTGTGTATGAATGTGTGTCTATGAGTGTGTATGTATGGATGTGTGTGTGTATATGTGTGTCTATGTGTGTATGCATGTGTATGTGTGTGAATGCATCATTATGTGTGTCTATAAGTGTGTATGTTTGGATGTGTGTGTGTATATGTGTGTCTATGTGTGTATGCATGTGTATGTGCGTGAATGCATCATTATGTGTGTATGTATCTATGTGTGTATGTGTGTGTATATGTGTGTGTATGTGTGTGTGTGTCTATGTGTATGTGTGTGTGTCTATGAGTGTGTATGTGTTTATGTGTGTGTATGTGTCTATGTGTGTGTATGTGTCTATGTGTGTGTATGTGTCTATGTGTGTATGTATGCATATGTGTGTGTATGTGTGTGTATGCATTATGCATGCATATGTGTGTGTATGCATTATGTATGTGTGTGTATGCATGTGCATTATGTATGCATATGCATTATGTATGTGTATGTATGCATGTGAATTATGCATGCATATGTGTGTGTATGCATGTAACTGTGTATGTATGTACGCATATGCATATGCATTATGTATGCATATGTGTGTGTATGCATGTAAGTATGTATGGATGTATGCATATGCATATGCATTATGTATGCATGTATGTGTATGTGTGTGCATGTCTCTCTATTTGTGTGTGTATGCATATATGTGTGTGTATGTGTGTGTGTATGTGTGTGTGTATGTGTGTGTGTGTGTATGTGTCTGTGTATGTGTGTGTATATGTGTGTGCATGTGTATGCATTATGTGTGCATGTGCGCATGCAACATTATTTGTGTATGTGTGTGTGTGTGTCTATGTGTATGTGTGTGTGTGTCTATGTGTGTATATGTGTGTGTGTACATATGTATGTGTGTGTAAGTGTGTGTGTGTGTGCATACCTTGCTGTTGGTAGATGCGGCTCTCTCTCTGGTGCTCTTTCTCTCTCTCTCCCTCTCTCTCTCTCTCACTCTCTCTCTCTGTCTCCTCTTGCTCGCGTCCAAATCCCGGCAAAAATGTGCTGGGAGAAATCAAATTTTTTTTTTACTTTCCAGAGCGTCGCATATGCGACGCTCTTCAGTTTGCCAACGTCGCTAATTTCGTAGCTAAGCAGCGACGCGATTAGCGACGCTCTGAATGAACATCACATAAGTGAGGCTAGCATCGCTTATGCGATGAAGGTTGGGAAAAAAAAATCAAAATTTCTACCGTCGCTTATGCAAGGATTGCATCGCATAAGCGACGGTACCCGTTTTTTTTTTCCAAATTGGGGGCGTCGCTACGCCCCCCTTTTTCTTGTAGTGACATGTTTAGAAGGATCCCAAATTATTGTAACACCATACTTGGATGTGCCAGAGAGTAGGAAAGAATCAACGGAAGCAAACTCAAAAGCGAAGAAGAAGAATGACACATGAAGACATGGAATGACTAGAGGAGCTCTATATAGGTAGATGATCAATGATATGGGAATGAGTCAAGCTAGAGCTATAAGTAAATCCTAATTGCTATATTCAACCATATACAAGGATAGCATCTATATGTGCCTACAAGGGGAAGAAAAATCTGGGTAGCTTAAGACTAAAAAGTGCCTATGTACAAGGCTTCACATCAAAGCTTCAAGGACACATAACTGTAGCAAACTCTTAATGAAATGATCATTTTCCATAAAATACTCGCAAATTATTTTTGCTTTATTATTTGCTTATCATTTTTGTCCATTTTCTTTGATAATAAAGCATTAAGAGATTTTTGCTAATTCATAGAGGAGCTCCATTTACCTTTGCCCTTTTAATTAGCTCCAAAAGCTTGCTTTACAACACAGATAAATGAAGTCTTTTCCTAGATAGATACTCTCCCAACAAACTATAGATTAACTCCTAAATGGGTCAGCCATTGGATTGCTCTTCATCATCAACTCGAGAGTAGATACAAAAGTCTAATGGAAATCTATATGAACATTACGAAAAGTTTGCACAACTGAACTGTAAGGTGAGATTTCATAACCACAAATCAATAGTTCTTTAAAAGCCTTGATCTCTATCAAAACCGTTTCCATTAAATCTTGTTGGTTCATATGCTCAGTATCCAACTATTTTTGGACATAAGCAACATAAGCTTCAATTCTTTCCTAATATCATCTATTATATTATCTCAAGTATTTTTGCTATTTTGTAAGAGTGAATGTGAGGAATGATCACATGATGGATAGAAGAAGCTATTAATGTATGTGCTTGTGTCCCTCTACTACCTCAATGAAGTTGCTCTATAGTAGTTGCAATAGAAAGTGTAGTAGAACCTAGTAATTGAAGATGATCATGTTCAACACTATGTGCATCCCCCTCAATCATTGTATTTGCACGTGTAGGAATATATTTTTCAACACCTTGCTCAATATTGATGCAGCCCTTTGCTATCAATACATGATGCATCATGTATGCTGACAATTGGTAATTAGAACCATCCAATTTATCCTAAAAAACCAACATATTAAATATGTAATTTTTTTAAGCCTGTTGGGGGATTCTTAGACAAGAAGGAGTTTGAGGATTTGTAGGAGAAAATGAAAAGACCAGAAGAGGAAATATACCTTGGAAGCTTCTGTTGATTGATTACAGTAAGACAATTACAATCTTTGAAGCAAAATACAAGCCAATACCTCTGTGCACAATCACACAGAGTGCTCAATGACAAAATACCCAATATCCCAAAGTCTTCTTGCCGCCAGCCTCCTCTGCACCAGACCTCCACCTTCTTCAAGCTTATCCTTATGCACACCTTGCACCAAGCTTCCACTAAGGGGGAGGAATGAATACCTTCTATCGGCACGCGAACATTGCCAAGGAACCTTGAGATACTTGGGGGACTATAGCTTAGCACTCTCTGCACAAATCCTTCGTCACTCTCCATGCACCTTGCACTTCCACTTCTCTACATCGCACTCTGGTGACTCTTGCACTTCTCTCTCTTGCTTCCCTTAGACTATGCTTCTCCTGCTTACTCTAAGATTGGTCCAAGAATAGTCCTTGCCTTGATTTGAGTGTGTCGATCACGTACGCTCCTAACTGCAATAGCATCTTGGTGCTCACTTTGATGCCCCAAGATTTTCTTCACAAGTGGCAGCCAACGACTCAGTGTTTTGTCCTGTAGTGACTTTAGACCAAAACCAAAAAATTTTAATGGGGGGTCATACTTTCCCCTATGCGTACGCTGCCGCTTCACATACCTTCACATTTCCTTTTAAGTCTTCACTTTTGCACATAAGGGGGGGGGTCACCTGAACCTTCCAAAACACTTTAAACACACTTGAACCTTAGGGAAATTAGAGAAAATACCCCTGCAACCTGCAACCCACTTTCTCCAATTTACCCTTGGTGGACAATTAATTGTGCACTACCCGTGCACTTTGACACCTGCACTTTAGCACTTTGACTTTGCACCTGTTGACTTTGACCTTGACCTTGTTGACTTTGACCAGTTGACTTTGACTGCAGTTGACTTTGACCAACATGACTTTTATGGGCTCAACAGTTGCCTACCACCTAATGTGCTCTACCTCCCGGAGAGCTACACCCAAAACTCTGAGCATAGAGGACACCATGATAATGGAGCTGCAGAAACTTCAAGAGGACATTTGAGCAGCAACCAATTCCACCAGATCAAGCACCAGAAAAGAACTAGAAGTGGGAATTTGTTATGGAAAAGCAAAAAAGGTGGGCAATGGGAGGGTAGAAAGGAAGGGGAAGGGAGGTCTGATGGGTCTGAGAGGGATAGGGTCGGCAGGGTTAAGGATGTGGCTTGGCAGATGGTGAAAGGGAGGGATTGGGAGAAGGATTATGGGGTCTGGAGAGGGGAAAAATCATCAAACAGGAGAGCTACAGAGGGAGCATATGGGAAATATTGAAACATATGGTGAGAGGAGGTGATAATATACAATGTGGCCAATATGGTGAAATAAAAACATGTGATGAATGTGTGCAAAACATGTGGGTTTGGACCAAAAGCCAGAGAAAAAGTGGGAATTTGGAAAAATAAGGGCCAAAAGTGAGTCCAAAGGTGCCAAAAAACATGAAAATGACTCCATTTTTGTAGAAAACGGCCAACCGAGGCACAATCCAGAGCCAAAAGCTTTTAGCCATAAAAAATAAAAAAATAATAAAAATAAGAAAAATTAAATGAAATATTAAAAAAATCGGCCCCTCCTTTTATATATATATATATATATATATATAAATTTGAACGCCCATGCCTAAAAAAACATAAAGAAAATAAATAATAAAATAAAGAAATAAAATAAATAAAATAATAAATAAAAATAAGGAAAGAAACAAAATAAAATAAAAATAAAATCGGGGGGGGGGGGGGAGCGGGGGGGGGGGTCGGGGGGGGGGGGGGGGGGGGGGGGGGGGGGGAGGGGCGAGGGGGGGGGATTTTTTTCTTTTTTTTTTTTGGGCAAAAAACAAGAAAAACACCTTTTTTTTTTGAAACATAACCCAAAAATAGAGAAAATGAAGGAAAAATCCGAAAAAAAAAGTCCAAAAATTGCCAAAAAATTCTGATGAAATTTTCTACAGGGCTAGGCCTAGTTTCCTTCATCAAACCATAGAGAGCCTCCTTTTATTCCTCCAATTTGGCCAGAAAAAGACACATGAAAAAGGAGAAAAATGCTAGAAAAATTCTAAAAAATGCTTGAAAAATTCTGAAAAAATTCCTAAAAATTCCAAAAATTGTAGTTTTGCAAAGTTGATGAAATAGCTCCTACATTTGCTAAAAACTCAAGAAACAAGCATGAAATGGATAAAGAAAACTACTAAAACTTGAGTAAAAATGACGAGAAAAGACTATGTACAACTTGGGCAAATTTTGCAGGTTCCAGGTAATCTGGAAATCTTCACTTTCATTGATGATAGGCCTTGAGCCCTGTATGGTTGACTCCCAGAAACTCCTCCATAGTCTCCAATTTTACTGCACTTCATTGATTTTCTCTTCTCATTGGGCACACTCGTCATCTGATACGGGTACCCTAAATCCTTCATTAAAATGTTATCTCCTCCAGCAACTTTATGACTTAATCAACAAAGTTCCATTTTTAGTATTCCAGCAACTTCATCCAATGGAACCCTCTGATTCCAAAGACTTGCAGGTGCTCCTTCCACATTCTTGCAAAGCCCTGCACTTGCTATCATTAAACTTGACATAACAATTGATATCCATACCAGGATCCATAAAACAGTGGCCATTGACATATGATTTGAAGCATCTTCATCACAACTGCACTTAAGGACTTTTCTTTTCTTCTCTTTTCCATGGCCTTTGACTAAGACTCTTTCAACCTGAGTGATTTCCTCTTTTTCTTCATATGCTTCTTCTCTACTTGAGTTTGGGAAAATTCCATAGCAGGAAGATGGGTCTTCTGCATGGAGCCAAGCCAACATGTTTTCATCTTCATATAAATCTAATCCTTCAAATAGATGTGCTTCTAGGTTGTCCACCACTTCTTCTTCCATACAAATACCAATTGTCTGCATCATACTAGTATTTCTCTGATTTTCTGGTCCTTCTTCTAAAATTATCTGTTGCAACTCTTTTCCCTCCTGCTTTACCCACATTGTGTCTTTGCCCCAGTCATGCAACACATTGGCATGCCTTAACCAAGGTCTCCCAATTAACAAGGTAAAACTTCCTTCTACCTGTGGCAGCCTTAAAACAACAAAGTCCAAGTTAAAGATGGTACCTTGTATTTTGACTGGAACTCCAGGGACCACACCCAGAGGCCTTACTATGCTTTGGTTTGCCATTGTTACAGTGAAGTTGGCAGGTCGTGAAGGGTATAGTCCAATCTTTTTCATGGTATATTCAGGCATCAAGTTAATGCCAGAACCACCATCCACAATAACTCCTTGAAACTCATGACCTTCAATAGAGACTGTTAGCCGAGGGCTGTTGTAATCTGTGAGGGGTGCTTCCCCTAAACTTTTATCTTTATGCATAACAGTAGCCTTTGCCACTAAACTTGTTGCGGACATTTCCATCAATTATCTGCAAGAGTTCTGACCTGAACTTCCCATCCATTTTTATTAAATAAAAAATACTAACCTCCTTTTTCATGGACTTGAGCAGTCTGGAAGCTTCTGATTCCTTAAGAGCATGGGCCTCATTTCACTTATCAAACTGCTCATGAGCCCTGTTGAATGCATATTCAATGGCATCACTGGTACCTGTGAAATTTTCTTTTTGCCTTGTATCTGCACTTGTGGTGGCTTTGTCTTCAGATGCACCTTTGTCTCTGTTTAATCCATTAATCATTGATTCTTGACCTATTTCCACTAGAGCCTTCCCCTTGCTTCTTGTCTGCACTGTAAAAGATTCAATTTCTTATAAATGCACCACCCTGGTAGATGGTGATGGCACCTTAACTTGATCTACCCTTTCTTCTTTCTACACAGAAATCATTTGAATGTGGGGCCCAGATGAAGAGGCTTGATTCTTAGGACAACAATTTGTATAATGGTCTCTGGCCTCTGGGCAGTTTCTGCAAGGAGGGGCATTTTCTGGGAGAGTGCACCTACTTTGATAATGCCCACATTCTCCACATCTGAAACAAATAATTTGCCTTCTAGGCCCATTTCCAAAATTATCCCTCTGTCTAGGGTTATAAGTGTTACCTTGATTGCGTGCAGCTGCCATCACATTTGCTGGTGTTGGGGGTCCTCCTTGTGTCCAATATGTCGTTGCAGGCATTCCTCTTGATTGGCATTCATGGGCCTCATGGCCAACTTTCCTGCATAATTGACAAGTCACACTTAACAGAGAACATTCACTTACTATGTGACCTTGCTTGTTGCACATGGAACACCAAAGTCCACTCTTGATGCCACCTCCTTTGAGCTCCTGCAACTCCTGTCGCAGCTGAGCCAATTCCTCTGCCTGTGCCTCCTCCTCCTTTTGGAGCTTTAGTGCTTCAATCTCCCTTCTCAAGTGAGCAACAGCATTCTCCTCCTCTTTGTAGGGCTTATTTCTTTTTAAGCCCTCCAACTCTTTCCTTAGCGGTATCACTGGATCCTCCATTTCTGTACCATATGTTGGTTGGGAAGAACTTGCTCCATACTGGTACCTTATCTGCTCCAAGCGTGTGGCTGTGCTGATGAACGCCTCTATGGAGGCTATAGGTAACACTAATTCCTTTATTTTGCATTGGGTGCCCACTGGTACGGGCTTAGCCAACCATTTCTTAACAAAAAAATCTTGTGGTGGATCTAGCAATTTAGCCATTAGTGCTTTGGCCCGAGTCACAAACTCTGGGAACTTTTCTCCTAGACCTAATCTTAAGTTTTCTAGCTCTTCTATGATAATCTCCGCAGTGTTGCCATGCTAGAACTGATTTTTAGAAGCATCTTTCATCACATCCCAAGTGGTAAAATGGTTTTCAGCAAACTAGCTGAACCACTTATCAGCTAATCCCTCTAATGTGGCAGGGAAGAGAATCAAAAAGGCATCCTCCCTACCCATTAGGCCTCTAGTCTTACATAGTGTCAAGAACCTTCTAATGTGTTCATCAGGATCCTCCTGAGCTGGGCCTTTGAAAGAAGGAAACTTTATATTTAATCTAGAGAGTAAAGCTTCCAAGTCTACCTGACCCGCCATGCTCTTGACTGATGATGTTGAAGATAGTGGACTGGGGGACCTTCTAACAAGCTTCCTTCTTGTCTGCTTGCAGGTGACCCTCAATGTTTGGGACCGGGTTGCGGTGATGAGCAACTCATAGCCCACTGAATATGAGACACTTGATAAGAATATTTACCTTTTGTTTGATGAAGTAGCACTGTGGTTCTGTCGACACTTGATCTCTTCTATGCTTTGCACTTGGTTTCTCCTAAGCTTTGCCAATTTTTGTTGGGGGATTCTTAGACAAGAAGGAGTTTGAGGGTTTGTAGGAGAAAATGAAAAGACTAGAAGAGGAAATACACCTTGGAAGCTTCTGCTGATTGATTACAGTAAGACAATTACAATGTTTGAAGCAAAATACAAGCCAATACCTCTGTGCACAATCACACAGAGTGCTCAATGATAAAATACCCAATATCCCAAAGTCTTCTTGCCGTCGGCCTCCTCTGCACCAGACCTCCACCTGCTTCAAGCTTATCCTTGTGCACACCTTGCACCAAGCTTCCACTAAGGGGGAGGAATGAATACCTTCTGTCGGCACGTGAACACTGCCAAGGAACCTTGAGATACTTGGGGGACTATAGCTTAGCTCTCTCTGCACAAATCCTTAGTCACTCTCCATGCACCTTGCACTTTCACTTCTCTACGTCGCACTCTAGTGACTCTTGCACTTCTCTCTCTTGCTTCCCTTAGACTATGCTTCTCCTGCTTACTCTAAGATTGGTCCAAGAATAGTCCTTGCCTTGATTTGAGTGTGTCGATCACGTACGCTCCTAAGTGCAATAGCATCTTGGTGCTCACTTTGATGCCCCAAGATTATCTTCACAAGTGGCAGCCAATGACTCACTGTTTTGTCCTGTAGTGACTTTAGACTAAAACCAAAAAATTTTAATGGGGGGCCATACTTTCCCCTATGCGTACGCTGCCGCTTCACATACCTTCACATTTCCTTTTAAGTCTTCACTTTTGCACATAAGGGGGGGGGTTCACCTGAACCTTCCAAAACACTTTAAACACACTTGAACCTTAGGGAAATTAGAGAAAATATCCCTGCAACCTGCAACCCACTTTCTCCAATTTACCCTTGGTGGACAATTAATTGTGCACTACCCATGCACTTTGACACCTGCACTTTAGCACTTTGACTTTGCACATGTTGACTTTGACCTTGACGTTATTGACTTGACCAGTTGACTTTGATCTTTTGACTTTGATTGCAGTTGACTTTGACCAACATGACTTTTATGGGCTCAACAAAGCCATGGCCTATGAGTAAATACATTGATGCAAAAAAATTGATTGTATCTCAAAAGATTGTATATAAGTACCCAGTCAAGCTCAGTTAGATATGTAGCACACTTTAAAGCACTTTTATTGGTGAACCAAAATCCATATATATGTGTTGGGGGATTCTTAGACAAGAAGGAGTTTGAGGGTTTGTAGGAGAAAAGGAAAAGACCAGAAGAGGAAATACACCTTGGAAGCTTCTGCCGATTGATTACAATAAGACAATTACAATGTTTGAAGCACAATACAAGCCAATACTTTTGTGCACAATCACACAGAGTGCTCAATTACAAAATACGAAATATCCCAAAGTCTTCTTGCCGCCGGCCTGCTCTGCACCAGACCTCCACCTGCTTCAAGCTTATCCTTGTGCACACCTTGCACCAAGCTTCCACTAAGGGGGAGGAATGAATACCTTCTGTCGGCACGCGCACACTGCAACAGAGACCTTGAGATCCTTGGGGGACTAGCTTAGCACTCTCTGCACAATCCCTTAGTCACTCTCTATGCACTCCTTCAACTCCACTTCTCTGTGTCGCAGACTGGTGAATCTTGCACTTCTCTCTCTTGCTTCACTTAGACTATGCTTCTCTTGCGTACTCTAAGATTGGTCCAAGAATAGTCCTTGCCTTGATTTGAGTGTGTCGATCACGTATGCTCCTAGCTGCAATAGTATCTTGGTGCTCACTTTGATGTCCCAAGGTTGTCTTCACAAGTGGCAGCCAACGACTCACTGTTTTGTCCTATAGTGACTTTAGACTAAAACCAAAAAATTTTAATGGGGGGCCATACTTTCACCTGTGCGTACATTGCCGCTTCACATACCTTCACATTTTCCTTTTAAGTCTTCACTTTTGCACATAAGAGGGGGTTCACCTGAACCTTTCAAAACACTTAAAACACACTTTGAACCTTAGGGAAATTAGAGAAAATACCTTTGCAACCTACAACCCACTTTCTCCAATTTACCCTTTGTGGACCATTAATTGTGCACTACCTGTGCACTTTGACACCTGCACTTTAGCACTTTGACTTTGCACCCGTTGACTTTGACCTTGACCTTGATGACTTTGACCAATTGACTTTTCTCTTTTGACTTTGACTGTAGTTGACTTTGACCAACATGACTTTTATGGGCTCAATAGTTGCCCACCACCTAATGTGCTCTCCTTCCCGACGAGCTATAACCAAAGCTCTGAGCATAGAGGACATCATGAATTGTGAGCTGCAAAATCTTGAAGAGGACACTCAGCAGCCAACAACTCCACCATAAGTAGGATAGAACAAACACCAGAGAAGAACCAAAAATTAGATTCTGCCATGGAGAAGCAAAGAGTTGCAATGGGAGGGTAGAATTGGGGTGGAGGGGAGGGCTGAGGGGCGGGGATTGAAGGGATAGGGAGGGTTAAGGATGTGACTAGGCAGATAGGTAAAGGTAGGGCATGGGGTAGGATGATAGGGTCTGGAGAGGGTTAAAATTGTCAAAGAGTAGAGCTACAGAGGGTGCATGTGGGAGATTATGAAACATAAGGTAAGACAAGGTGAGAATAGACCATGTGGACAATGTGGGGAAATAAAAACATGTGATTAATGTGCTCAAAACATGTGAGTTTTGACCAAAATTCAGAGAAAAAGTTGGAATTTGGAAAAATAAAGCCAAAAACTGAGCTCAGAGGTGCCAGAAAACATGAAAATGACTCCATTTTTGTAAAAAACGGCCAACCGAGGCATGATCTAGAGCCAAAAGCTTTGACCCATAAAACTTGAAAAAATAAAAATATATAATTTTTTTTTTTGAACGCCTATACAAATAAAAATAAAAATAAAAATAAAATAAATAATAAAATAAAATAAAAATAATAAAATAGAAAATAAGAAAATAAAAAAATAAATTTGGGGGCGGGGGGGGGGGGGGGGGGGGTTTTGTCGGTGGTAGTCGGTGGGTGTGGGGGGGGGTGTGTCAGAACGGGGGGGGGGGGGGGGGGGTGTGTCAGAACGGGGGGCGGGGGGGGGGGGGAAGAGGGGGGGGGGGGGGTGGAGGGGAGGGGTGGGGGGGAGGGGGGGGGGGGGTGGGGGGGGGGGGGAGGGTGGGGAGGAGGGGGGGGGAGGGGGGGTGGGGGAATTTTTTATTTACTTTTTTTTTTTGCAAAAAAAGAAAACGCTCTGGGGGCCCCTATTTTTTTTTCAATTATCCAAATAACCGAAGAAAAATACATAAAAAATCCAAAAAAACTACAAAAAAAATCCACAAAATCCTCAAAAAATTTTAAAAGCATTTCCTAGAGTGTAAGGCCAGTTTCTTCACTCAAAACCAGAGAGAGATTCCTTTATTCCTCAAATTTGGCAAGAAAAAGACACATAGAAAAGGAGAAAAATGCTAGAAAAAAATTCTAAAAAATGCTTGAAAAATTCTGAAAAGAATCCTAAAAATTCCAAAAATTGTACCTTTGCAAAGTTGATGAAATGGCTGCTAAATTTGCTAAAAACTCAAGAAACAAGCATGAAATGGATAAATAAAACTACTAAAACTTAAGTAAAAATGACAAGAAAAGACTATGTATAACCTGGACAAATTTTGCAGGTTAGAGGTGATCCATAATTGTTCACTTGGCTTGATGATAGGCCTTTAGCCATGATCTTTATATGTTGACCCCGAGAAACTCCTCCATACTCTCCAATTGTATTGCATTTCATTTGTTTTATCTTCTTTTTGGGCATGCTGACGCTTTGATAGACCCACCCTAAATCCTTCAGTACAATATTATCTCCTCCATACTGCATCTTTTTTTTCCAAAGATATGCAGGTACTCCATCCACATCATTGTAAAACCTTGCACTTACTATCATAAAAATTGACACCATAGATGATATCCATACCAGGATCCACAAAACAGTGGCCATTGACATATGATTTGAAGCATCTTCATCATGGCCGCACTTAAGGACTTTGCTTTTCTTCTCTTTTCCATTGCCTTTGACTGAGACTGTTTCAACCTGAGTGATTTCCTCTTTTTCTTCATATGATTCTTCTCTACTTGAGTTTGGGAAAATTCCATAGCAGGAAGATGGGTCTTCTGCATGGAGCCAAGCCAACATGTTTTCATCTTCATATAAATCTGCTCCTTCAAATAGATCTGCTTCTGGGTTGTCCACCACTTCTTCTTCCATACAAATACCAATTGTCTGCATCATACTAGTATTTCTCTGATTGTGTGATCCTTCTTCTAAAATTATCTGCTGCAACTCTTTTCCCTCTTGCTTTACCCACATTGTGTCCTTGCCCCATTCATGCAACACATTCGCATGCGTTAACCAAGGTCTCCCAATTAACACGGGGAAACTTCCTTCTACCTGTGGCAGCCTTAAAACAACAAAGTCCAAGTTAAATATGGTACCTTGTATTTTGACTGGAACTCTAGGGACCACACCCATAGGCCTTACTATGCTTTGGTCTGCCATTGTTACAGTGAAGTTGGCAAGTCGTGAAGGGTATAGTCCAATCTTTTTCATGGTATATTCAGGCATCAAGTTAATGCCAGAACCACCCTCCACAATAACTTCTTGAAACTCATGACCTTTAATAGAGACTGTTAGCCGAGGGCTCTTGTAATCTGTGCGGGGTGCTTCCCCTAAACTTTTATCTTTATGCATAACAACAGCCTTTGCCACTAAACTTGTTGTGGACATTTCATCAATTATCTGCAAGAGTTCTGACCTGAACTCCCCGTCCATCTTTATTAAATCAAAAATACTAACCTTCTTTTTCATGGACTTGAGCAGTCTGGAAGCTTCTGATTCCTTAAGAGCATGGGTTGCATCTGACTTATCAAACTCCTCATGAGCCCTGTTGAATGCATATTCAATGGCATCACTGATAACTGTGAAATTTTCTTTTTGCCTTGTATCTGCACTTGTGGTGGCTTTGTCTTCAGACACATCTTTGTCTCTGTTTAATCCATTAATCATTGATTCTTCACCTATTTCCACTTGAGCCTTCCCCTTGCTTCTTGTCTGCACCGTAAAAGATTCAATTTCTTCTAAATGCACCACCCTCGTAGATGGAGATGGCACATTGACCTGATCTAACACTTCTTCTTTGTGTACAAAAATCATTTGAATATGGGGCCCGGATGAAGAGGCTTGATTCTTAGGACAACAATTTGTATAGTGGTCTCTGGCCTCTGGGCAGTTTCTGCAAGGAGGGGCATTTTTTGGGAGAGTGCACCCACTTTGATGCCCACAGTCTCCACATCTGAAACAAATAATTGGCCTTCTAGGCCCATTTTCAAAATTATCCCTCTGTCTAGGGTTATACGTGTTACCTTGATTGGGTGCAGCTACCATCATATTTGCTGGTGGTAGGGGTCCTCCTTGTGTCTAGTATGTTGTTGCAGGCATTCCCCTTCATTGGCATTCATGGGCCTCATGCCCAACTTTCCTGCATAATTGGCAAGTCACACTTAACAGAGGACATTCACTTACTATGTGACCTTGCTTGCTGCACATGGAACACCAAAGTCCACTCTTGATGCCATCCCCTTTGAGTTCCTGCAGCTCC
>CM035412.1:111468859-111486359 GCA_020310875.1 Ceratopteris richardii | reverse complement strand
CACACCAAGGATTGCCAATCCACTTCAATCAGTTTCTAACCCTCTTTCTTGTTAGAACTATGAGTGCATCACCATCTTACAGCAGATTAGACCTCAAAGACTCACACAGCACATTGTGCACTCTCTTGATTCTCCCTTATCAAACTTCAAGATCTTAGACTTTGGACCCTAGGGAGAACAATAAGTTGGGTACACTATGTGTTCCCTAACCATTTTTGTGAAATTCATGATAACATTCACAACCATCTCATTCTATATCCCATGTAGTTACAAATTCTTCTTTTTTGCATGACATGTAGTTTTAATTTTCTAATAGCTCTTCTTGTCTTGGAGCTCTTTTTACATAAGTCTCAATAGAGAATGGCCTATTCATAGTCCTCTAAGTTGCTAACGAATATTTCTTGCCAAATCTTCCAAAAAGCTTCACCCATAATTGAGTTCCACAAGGCTGCATAAAAGCTATTATTTCTCTAAGGCTTGTTTCCAACTTATTTGAGTCCATAAATACAACACTCCCACCAAGGATTGCCAATCCAAAGGACTCCTTGGGCACACAAAAAGAGGTATCTTAAGTCTTCTCAACCATCGAGGCAACACTTACACCATGAAGTGCTACCAAAAGGGGATCGTGGCCGAGAAGAAAGCCACACATCATGTAGTATTCTAAGCATTCATTTTGCTTCTTAGCAAGCACCAATCTTCATAGTCCACTCTCCAAGCTCGCTTAGTGTCCTCATATCCAACCCACAGCATTCTCTCTTGATTCTAGGGATGCTCCCACAAACAAAACCCTTTATTCCATAACTCTTTTGCTCTTTGGAACCATATTGGGAACTAGATAGAGTTTTTCTGCCTAATATGGACAATCCGCTTCCACTTTCCTTTGATTTTGGGGAAAAAAAAACATATTATTGCAAATTTTACATAACAAACAAACAAAATTTAGGCTTCTGGGAGTAGCATTAAAGGGGAGAAAAATAAGGTCAGTAACACTACAACATATGAGGAGACGTGCTTGAAGTTTTTGATTAGCTAATTTTAACTACGATATCTAGTGGTGAAGGAAATCAACTATCCTATAGGACAAGGGGGAGCATGCAAGATTTCCTATTATTAGAAAGCATAAATTCAAGGTAAAATTCCAAAATTTATACCCTCATATCCACTTTAATAGCTATGGAGGAATTAGGAGAGAGAGACCTATCTAGCTAGACTATAGCACTTAGATTGAGAAGCTAGAGAAGCTAGACAAGTCCAACTATCAACCATCGAAATTTAGGATTTCCTATCTCCTCATGAAATAGGGCCTCCATAGACTTTCCAATGGAACTAGGGGAAAATGTTATGTGGATCAAGTGGCACTCACTAAGAATCAAAATCATTTTGTGAATGAATGGGACAAAAGATATATGAGAGTTATTTTCATCCACTCTTACCATACCCAAGGCCATGATTGGGATGAAATCTCTAACACTACTAAAGGATTGCACATTCTCTACTTACATGAAAAGAAAGGCTTAACTCTATTGACACAAAAATTTTCTCCATTGAAAGCTTCATAATTGAGTTTTCTAAGGAGATAAACATCACTCAAATTAATCACTCTACAAAGAAATGTGCGTTGAAAGATAGCAAGTTACAAAAAACTCACTTGGTGAAGATAATGATGGAGGCTGCTACTTTGGGAGGTCTCTACTAATTAGATTTAGACTCTTCTCCTCGTTTGAGTGGATCTTTTCAAAAACTCCATTCGATTACATATAATAGAAAACGTAGAAATCAGTATCATAATTAGCAACTTCAAGAGGTTTGGAAATTGGAACCTTCCTCTGACATACTTGTTGCACCTTTCTTGATGAAGAGATTGGTTGACCTGGAGCCTTAAAAGAGTTGTTTTTGTGTGTCTAGGAGGTAGAAAAGAGCACCAAGATAAGGCCCTTCACTTCATCTTAATACCACATAAAAGTCTTGAGCTTCATAGTAGGCCTATAGAAGTCCCATATAAGCCTTGTCAATTGGAGATGGCATGCAACCTTTCTTGCCTCATGTATTTGAGAAAGGGAATCTCCATCCTTCTTTGCCCACATGGGTGAGTTAGGGGTCGACTTCTCCCTTACTTGGACTCCTACATGTTTACCACGACATGCATCCAAGGGGGGAGGGGAGAGGGAGAGGTCAAGAGGGGATTCCTTCTTTTTCAAGTGGATGTGGAGAGGTTGAGAATTAGACTGGATACCAAAATCCTATTGAGTTTCTTAGATAATAACTCTCATGCGATATCTTGTATAAAAACTCATATACATGATAGAATTCATACCTTCTCCATTTAAGAGACAGACAAATATGACCACCATGACATGCTAGAGAGTTGACTCTTCTCCAAACCTTATGTGTGTATATATAGCTACTAGAGAGACCCCACTATGTTGGGGTCTTAAAATGCCTTGAATATCAATGAGAGAGAGCCCTTATTCTTATGAAGATAACCATGTGATTTTAATTGACTACTCTATCCCTAGTCACATATCTATGCACATGTGTTGTCCCTGTTAGGGGGTCTACCAATTCTTCCTGGATATGATCAATGAAATTCGAGTTTCTCATACATATAAAAAATGTTTAATGTGAAACCATAGTTTCAAATACATGCTCTAACACAATGATCGATAGTTCATGTCTCCACCATGATCAGTGCCCATAACTCAAATCTTGAAAGAACGTGAGTAGATGCCACCTCCAAGATGTTAGTGTTAGTGTCCATGTGAAAGGCCAAATGGTTTCTAGAGACTTTCTTATATGCTCTTTAATTAAGCATGTATTGGCCTGGTTAGCCACAGACGCTATGTTCTACTTTATTTCTATAACCTAAGAAATCTATGTTCATGGTCTTTTAGCTGTGTGTTTTCTGCATATTGTGCAGCCTTTCTGCAGAGTAGTATATTTGGAATCTAAACTTGGTTTTCTACTAGGAGGGTATCATCTTGGAGCTCTCGAGAAGGAGAGTTCAATTTCATGCATCACTATCCAAATACTTCACTACTTCTAGAGCATTTTGATGCAAAAGCTTTGTTCCTTTTGTGTGAGGGAAGTGAGCATGTGCCCATGCACCCAAAGCTTATGACTAAGGCGGTGACCAAGGAATATACCTTGGCATACCTTGGCATTCAAGTCACTGAGATCACCATTGGATCTGTTGGCCTCCCATGAGGGAGGATCTCAACAATCAAGGAAGAGAGAGGTTCTGAGTACTTCTTGAGAGGTCACCCATCCCAGTATTGTTCCCCTTGGAGCTCCCTTAAAAATGGGTATGAAGGTTTTTTAAGCTTAACAAATAGTTTTGATAGACACTTGGAGGTTCTGTTAACTAGTGTTTGGGTTGTGAATTCAACCTTTAACTTCCATCTTACTGCATATGTTGAGCACATACACACTATGTTCGCTTCTGTGGATACTTCTTATGTACATCCATGTAGACATTAGTATAATATTTGTGCATAAAGCATGTTTCCTTTGATGAAAATAGTGGTGGTGAGGTTCTCTTAACTGGGAGACACCCATACATTGGAGTATCTTTGATGATATTGCAAGTGGAAGACATATCCAACCTTGGCATAGGAGATCTACTAATGTGCATAAAACGCACATGGACTCTTCAATTTTGCCTTTAGATCTCCTTCATACAAATGTGTTCTCCAATGCCCAAAAGGTCATTAGGTGTTGGTCATTACCTTGTCACTTTCCTAGACGATGCTACTAGAAAAGGTTTCATACCATAAGAATCTGTAATCTTTTAAAAAGGGTTTTTACTTTTTGCTTTTCAGGCTTCCTAATGCTTCCTTATTCATGATCGGTTCCTTGTTTTACACCTCATTAAGAAAAAGGGTGATTGTTTAATCAGGTTTTTTACTTCTATTTCTGAAAACATGTAGATATACATGCTTATTGTCTACCATCTATGTAAGTTCCATTTCCTTAGATCTATGTATGGAAATAATTAGAATCCGCTTCTCATATTCTCATATTAGACACTCACTAATACCATTAAGATCAGAAAGATCAGAAATAAAATCGATCAACGAATCTGAATGCAATCACATTGATATGGTTAGTATACAAACTTCTATGATTATTGTGTATTCGAGTATCCTGCTCTCTGATAGCAAAAGAAAAGGTGAAGTAAGTCTTCATTTCGGCTTCTTTGAGTACTTGTTAACATTAGATTTCTACCGTTCATCGGTATCAAAAACGTTATAGATTGAAGAAGGCGAGGAACAATAAAATAGCGAGACATGCACAGACGAAATCGCCTAGAAGCCTTTGTGCATCAGCAGGATAGAGAGGAAATCTGTACAGAATGTAGATGATAAACGCTGACGGTGCAAGAGACTTCAGAGAGGAGTATGCAAGAATTTCAGCATAGAATCAATATTACGTGATGCTTCATTGCTTGTTTGATGCACTGCATAAAAATGAAGATTAATGAAATTGGTTTGCGGACGCTCCAAAACGTTGTATCTTGCATGATGAAGAGAAACAACAACAGGAAGGCGAGACAATAGTCATCGATTTTAGAGACGCTCAAACAAGGATATATGACGTTTAGCCCAATGTGAAGATCAAATGCATAAGGATTGTTTGATTAATGTAGTAGATGAAAACAACCAGTAACAGAAGATGGACAGAGTACATATCTCAATGCGAAGTTTACTTCGAACCTTACAGCCCATGAACATGTAGAAGGACTCAAACCTATCTATGATGCCATAACTCAGACTCGAACCAACCTACGGTGACATGGTTCAGAGGGTTAACGACTAGATGATGCAGTACTGCTGCTCGACAAGTTTCCTCCACTCATAGACAGGGAAGACGGTGTATCCGCATTCGAGCGGCGGGGCATAAAAGAGGGATTGACGGCGTCTGTGAAAGATCGAACGAGGCTAGAAGCGATGGCGGCTTTCACTTGGCCTCTGCGAGCAGGCGGCCTATGCTTATCAGCGCTTGTCATAGACTTAGAAGTTTGAAGCTTATTTGTCTCCTGATCTCTCTCTCTCTCTCTCTCTCTCTCTCTCTCTCTCTCTGCAAGTATCACGCGCACACCGCATCTGTTAGTCATGTAAGCCCTTTATATCTTGAAGAAGATCATCATCACCATCACCTGAAGCGAGCTGCACTTTTGTGCGGATACCGAGCTCGATTTCCTCTATTAACATATTAGCATGAGAACAAACTATACTTTGAAAACAGAAAGCAATATCAAAGAAATGATAGCGAATCTCTCGGCTCGTGGCATGGAATGTTGGGTTGGCGTAATTAAATAAGCAATTAACATAATTAAGTTGTCATTGTAAGGATAAGGAGACATTATAGAATTTTGAGTGCTGATTAGTCTTTCAATGATAACATTCGAAATCCATGTTGAATTAGACACAACAACTTTCTCTATCTCTTCACTTAGAAAATGTATTGCTATAAACGTTTTTCGAGGATACAACTTTTCTCTCAATACTGCTCCAAAATCTTTAATGCTTCGGTCTTTAAATTCATCAGTCAATTAAAATCTCATGCCACCAACGACCTTCCTCTATCTCGTAAGCCACATGCCAACCACCAGCTAGCCTCTGCAAAACTCTTAATGCATGTGAACAAATCGAAGGTTTAGAAACACACATCCCAAGCATGAACTTACACATAGTTATAATATAAATATTGCTTGCCCAAAATAAGTATTCATGCAATTCTTAAGCAAAGCTTTGTGGATGTTTGTCTGCCTGCCTACAATTGGTTTGTATCATGTTCAGGGCCATGGAATTAGGAATGACAAAGGAGGATAATGGGACGTTGATTTTTAACCACTTCACTCAGTGTTTTAGGGTCTCTAGCCCACTTTCTCCTAAAAGCTCTAGTGAGTGCGTGGCCAACATATAAAGCATTAGAGCTCGAAAAATCCCACAACCCATCGTGCCCTCTCTTGGTTCTCGCTTATTAGACATTGAGATCCTAGACTTTGGACCCCAGGGAGAACCATAAGTTGTGTACACTACATTTTCCCTTACCATTTTTGTAAAACTCATGATAACATTAGCAACCATCTCACTTATTTTACATTAATTTCAATAGTGCAATGGCCTATTCATAGTCCTTCAACTTGCTAGTGCATTTTTCTTTCCAAATCTTCCAAATTGCTTCACCCATAATCAAATTCCACAACACCACATAAAAACCTATTTCTTCTCCAAGTAAGGCTTGTTTCAAGTTTATTTGAGTCTCTAAATATACCACATTCACCAAGGATTGCCAACCCAAAGGACTCTTTCAACACAAAAAAAGAGGTGTCTTTAGTCTTCTCAACCATTGAGGAAACACATACACCATGAAGGGCTACCAAAATTTGTATAGCTTTAAAATTGCTTCTCAAAGCAAGAAAAAGAGACATTTCACAAGCGTTCTCTACCATTAAAGAAAAACTTAAACCACTAAGAGCTTTCACATGAGAACAAGTTCTTAGATGCAAAATTTTCGACATCTGAAAAACTTCCTTGTACTCAATGAAGGGCTCTCATTTTTCAAGGAACTTATATGCGATACTCATCCAATTGCAATGCGATTTCCTATTAATGGAGACATTAAGAATCAATTTCATCTTTAACTTACGAATTTTTTTTCAAAGATTTTGACATGTTTCTATTTTTATACCTTCTATCTTAGGGGATAATGGCTGAGAACTTAAGCAAGAATTCATGGTATCCTATAAGAATTCCTCCACAAAGACAACTTTGTTCTAGAACATCTTTTCCTCTTGAATATTCCCCTTCTTCACTCTCAGTTGGGAGCCTAATAGGAGTGTCCTACCTAGTACAAGACTCCCACTTCCAATCAACATGAATGGTGCAAAAGTGTTCCATCTTCTTGTATCCTTTCCATAAAAAGCACACCAAATCCAAACTCTTGGGAACAATTAGGAAAGGTGAGAAGAAGACCATGATTAGATCAATCTCTTTCCATTTAGGGATCCTAATGACAAAGAATGTTGTTGTTTCCAAAACTGAAGTTGGTGTAGAACGCTTTCTAATTACACTAATCTTTAACCATCCATTTGCCCACAAGCTTGTTGGAAAAGGCCACAACTCTAAGGTGCCTAGACCACCTGAGACCCTACAATACATAGGATGCCTATACCACTTGAGTGTGTATCATACATTTGAAAGTCTACAACACATATGCCCATCCATATATTCTTGTAAGGTGACTCAAGAAATAGAAAGAACCCCTACAATACATGAAAACATGACACGATACTCTAATGGAGTGTGCTACCATACATCATACCTTTTAAGAAATCATCCATTACCTTTGTATGTATATGAAGAACAATATGATTTACAGTAGCAAATTTTCTCATACAGTTTTTAATTTCCTAAACTAAGATAAAGACATCATGCTTGAGGTTTAGGAATGGAAATTGGTAAATACAACACACTACCAAAAAATGCAAACAAATTGTATTGTTGCACTTTAAATCACATAATTAAAAAAACATCTTCAATGGATTATATGATTCAATCCCATGGTCTCATAGATAAAATAACAAGGTACCTACAAAATCCTAATATGCCTACTATGATTTTCATCTTAAATTATACCACATTGAGACATTTGTAATCATATGTGTGTATGTATCAAAGTACGCACCTTTGAATAGTGTCAAATTTCAACAAATCAGGGGATTGACTCCAAACTAGTCAATATTACACTTTACATCCCTACCTTAAAAATTATGCATGTATGTATGTATACAAGTATTTATGTTTATTCTTAATATTATTATTTCATGAAGAATGGTTTCAACACCTTAAATTATAATGGAATAAGGATGCAGATATGATTAACCCCTATTTTGAGCTAAATAATGCGTAAATTAGTTTTATACATTGTTCACAAAGCTATTTCAATAATTCTTGTAGTACAACAGTATGTATGTATGTATGTATGTATGTATGTATGTATGTATGTATGCATGTATGTATGTATGTATGTATGTATGTATGTATGTATGTATGTATGTATGTATGTATGTATGTATGTATGTATCTATATATATATATATGTGTGTGTGTGTGTGTGTTTGTGTGTGTATGTATGTATGTGTGTGTGTGTATGTATGTATGTATGTATGTATGTATGTATGTATGTATGTATGTATGTATGTATGTATGTATGTATCTATGTATGTATTTATGTATGTATGTAAGTATGTATTTATGTATGTATGTATGTATGTATGTATGTATGTACGTATGTATGTATCTATGTATGTACGTATGTATGTATGTATGTATGTATGTATGTATGTATGTATGTATGTATGTATGTATGTATGTATGTATGTATGTATGTATCTATGTAGGTATGTATGTATATATGTATGCACATATGTATGTATGTATGTATGTATGTATGTATGTATGTATGTATGTATGTGTGTATGTGGGTGTGTGGATATATTTCCAAAGTGATATGTGTGAACAAGCTTCTAACTAGTGAGGTACTTTTCTACCTCTTTAGCAAGCCGTTTCCCGTAGCTTCTATACAAGTATATAAACCCTATAGGTCACGTATCTTTTGTACATGAAAATGGTGTACAATTTATATTATATTATTCTCCAAAGTTCTACTTCCTCATGTTGTTCATGTGCTTCCACAATACTTGAAGTCCATCAATCTTTATCATAGTAGGTAACTCCTTTCTTTAGGGCATTTTTTATACCCTTACTATCACAGTCTTTGAATCACACAAAAAATGGTGAGCATACTTGGTATGATTAGTTCAAAAGTATTTCACTTTTTGGCATGAAAATGTTGATTTGAAGTCAACTTGGCATCCAAATGCACTGTGAGAGTGACTGTGGAGATAATTTTCTTATTTTGTGCAAGACATATATACCAATTTTGGCTCACCAATAAAAGTGCTTCAAAGTGTGCTACATATCTAACTGAGCTTGAGTGGGTATTTATGTACAATATTTTGAGATACAATCAACTTTTTTTGCATCAAGGTATTTACTCATAGGCCATGGCTGAAAAAAATTACATATTCAATATGTTGGTTGTTTAGGATAAATTCGATGGTTCTAATTACCAATTGTCAGCATAGATGATCCGTCATGTATTGATAGCAAAGGGATTCACCAATATTGAGCAAGGTGCTGAAAAATATCTTCCTACACGTGCAAATACAATGATTGAGGGTGATGTACATAGTGTTGAACATGACCATCTTCAATTACTAGGTTCTACTACATTTTCTATTGCAACTACTATAGAGCAACTTTATTAAGATAGTAGAGGGACACAAGCACATACATTAATAGCTTCTTCTATCCAACATGTGATCATTTCTCACATTCACTCTTACAAAATAGCAAAAATACTTTAGATACTCTAATACATGATACTACGCAAGAATTTAAGCTTATGTTGCTTACGTCCAAAAATAGTTGGATAGTGAGCATGTGAACCAACAAGATTCAATGGAAACGGTTTTGATAAAGATCAAGGATTTTAAAGAACTATTGATTTTTGCTTATGAAATCTCACCTTATAGTGCAGTTGTGCAAACTTTTCGTAATGTTCTTCTAGATTTCGAACAGATTTTTGTATCTACTCTCTAGTTGATGATGAAGAGCAATCCAATGGTGTAACCCTTTAGGAGTTAATCGATAGTTTGTTGGGAGAATATCTATCTCGGAAAAGAATTCATTTATGTGTCTTGTAAAGCAAGCTTTTGGAGCTAATCAAAAGGGCAAAGGTAAATGGAGCACCTCTATTAATAAGCCAAAACCTCCTAATGCTTTAATATCAAAGAAAAAAGACAAAGATGATAAGAAAATAATAAAGCAAAAAAAATTTGCAAATATTTTAAGGAAAATGATCATTTCATTACGAGTTTGCTACACTTATGTGTCCTTGAAGCTTCACTACAAGAAATAGGGGGGCGTAGCGACAGCTGCCGAATCGAAAAAAAATGGGGACCGTCGCTTATGTGACGCTAGCGTCACATAAGCGATAGTAGTGTTTTCGAGATTTTGATTTTTAGGCGGGGTACGTCGTAGACACCAAGTTTGCATCGCTTATGCGACGCTAACACTTTGCGTCGCAAATAGAGTCGCTTGCTAGCAACGGTATGTGCGACGTGGGCAAACTGAAGAGCGTCGCATATGCGGCGTTCTTTCGAGATCATCGCGTAAGCGACTCTCTGGAATGTTCAAAAACAATTTCGATTTCTCCCAGCACATTTGTGCCGAGATCTGGACGAGAGCAAGAGAACGAGAGAGAGAGAGAGAGAGAGAGAGAGAGAGAGAGAGAGAGAGAGAGAGAGCGAGAGAGAGAGAGACCAGGTATGCGCACACACACACACTTACACACACATACATATGCATACACACATACATATATACACATAGACACACACACACACATGCACATATACACACACATACACACACAAATACACACACATATACACACATACACACACAAATACACACACATATACACACATACACACATACACACATAATGTTGCATACACACACATATACATACATACACACACACATATACATGCACACACACATATATACATACACACACATATGCATACATAATGCACATGTAGACATACACATACATAATGAATACACATGCACACACATATACACATACACATACACACACATACACACATACACACACATACACACACAAATACAAACACACATACACACATACACACACATACACACACACATACACACACACATACACACACACATACACACATACACACATACACACATACACACAATATATGCATACACACACATAGAGAGACATGCACACACATACACATACATGCATACATATGCATATGCATATGCATACATACATACATACTTACATGCATACACACACATATGCATACATAATGCACATGCATACATACACATACATAATGCATATGCATACATAATGCACATGCATACATACACATACATAATGCATATGCATACATAATGCACATGCATATATACACATACATAATGCATACACACACATTTGCATACATAAAGCATACACACACATACACACACATATGCATACACACATGCATACACATACACACATAGACCCATACACACACATACATATGCATACACACACACATATACACACAAAGACACACACACACATACACATACACACACACATACACACACAAATACACACACAAATACACACACATATACACACATACACACATAATGTTGCACCCTTAACTACGGTTACCAAGAAACATTTCTTAGCTTAGCAAAGAACCTGAGCTGGAAACTGTGTCTTCTGCTTCCCATTAGTCGAGGCATATGAATTGATGTTCATCTCTCCATAGCTATCTGCCTCAAAAATACCATTCAACTTTTTATCAATGTAAGTAAACAAAAATAGTGAAAAGAAGGTCGAAGGCCTGGACATGCACAAAAGCTAATGATCAAGCTACTATTCGAGCCTGCAACCGTCAACATCTTCTCCTTTCTCCCCTGACATGGACCCACATTGTAAAACCACAACCTATCTATTGACACTCAACGAGTTTCTCATGAAAAGAGATATACGCTTATCTGTCTGCACATGATTTAACTCAAATATGATTTTCTCCTCTGAATAATTCACATAATTCACTGCTAATGCTCCCTTGTATATGCTTCTCCTTTGTTGATGGACCCACATTGTAAACCCACAACATGTCTACTCACACTCAAGGAGTTTCTCATGAAAAGAGATATAAGCTTATCTGTCTGCACATGATTTAACTCAAATAGGATTTTCTCGTGTGAATAATTCACATAATTCACTGCTAATGCTCCCTTGTATATTCTTCTCCTTTGTTGATGGACCCACGTCGTAAACCCATAACCTGTCTACTAACACTCAACGAGTTTCTCATGAAAAGAGATATAAGCTTATCTGTCTGCACATGAATTAACTCAAATAGGATTTTCTCCTATGAATAATTCACATAATTCGCTGCTAATGCTCCCTTGTTGATGGAGCCACGTTGTAAACCCACAACCTGTCTATTGACACTCAACGAGTTTCTCATGAAAAGAGATATAAGCTTATCTGTTCGCACATGAATTAACTCAAATAGGATTTTCTCCTATGAATAATTCACATAATTCGCTGCTAATGCTCCCTTGTATATGCTTTCTGTCAATGGTGCACACTGACATCTCACCCGTACACGTGCCTACATGTAAACAAAACCTCATTACACCTCAGACAGTGATCTAATGTAATATCAGATATTATTAAATCTAAGCAAAGAACTTCAGCTGAAAAACGTGTTTGCGGCTTTCCATCAGTCGAGGCATATGGATTGATGTTCATCTCTCCATAGCTATCTGCCTCAGAAATACCATGCAACTTTTTATCAAGGTAATTAAACAAAAATAGTGGCATTCCTGTTTGAACATTCTTTACATAGATGATATGAGAAGCTCGAAGGCTTGGACATGCACAAAAGCTAATGATCAAGCTATTGTTCATGCATAAGGATGTCCGTAAAATAAAACCAAGCCTATCTGTCTGCACATGATTTAACTCAAATTAGTTTTTCTCCTGTGAATAATTGACATAATTCATTGCCAATGCTCCCTTGTATATGCTTCTCCTTTGTTGATGGACCCACCTTGTAAACCCACAACCTGTCTACTGACACTCAACGAGTTTCTCATGAAAAGAGATATAAACTTATCCGTCTGCACATGATCTAACTCAAATAGGTTTTTCTCCTGTGAATAATTCACATAATTCGCTCCTAATGCTCCCTTGTATATGCTTCTCCTTTGTTGATGGGCCCACGTTGTAAAACCACAACCTGTCTACTAACACTCAATGAGTTTCTCATGAAAAGAGATATAAGCTTATCTCTCCGCACATGAATTAACTCGAATAGGTTTTTCTCTTGTGAATAATTCACATAATTCGCTGCTAATGCTCCCTTGTATATTCTTCTTCTTTGTTGATGGACCCACGTTGTAAACTTATCTGTCAGTACAACACGTTTCGCTGCTAATGGTCCCTTGTATATGCTTTCTGTCAATGGTGCACACTGACATCTCACCCGTACACGTGCCTACATGTAAACAAAACCTCATTACACCTTAGACAGTGATCTAATGTAATATAAGAGATTATTAAATCTAAGCAAAGAACCTGAGCTAAAAAACATGTCTTCTGCTTCCCATCAATCCAGGCATATGGATTGATGTTCATCTCTCCATAGCTATCTGCCTCAGAAATACCATGCAACGTTTTATCAATGTAATTAAACAAAAATAGTGGCATTCCTGGTCGGACATTCTTTACATAGATGATATTAGAAGCTCGAAGGCCTCGACATGCACAAAAGCTAATGATCAAGCTATTGTTCATGCATAAGGACGTCGGTAAAATAAAACCAAGCCCAGGATTCCAAGTAATCTTTAGATTCAGCATTCTTCTCTGCGTTCGCATGAAAGCCATACCAAAAACATGCACACACATGAACATGCAGTAATATATGGAGGGAGGAGGAGAGAGAGGGAGAGAGAGAGAGAGAGAGAGAGGGAGAGAGAGAGAGAGACGAGAGAGAGAGAGAGAGAGAGAGAAAGAAATAAGGGCACAGAAGGAGATGGTGTCCATATGACCAGGACATGGAAAAACATACTATTGAAAGCACAGTGGAATCTCAAAATGAGAAATCCAGAGCTTGATATGATGCATTATGGTTTAAAGGGAGAGATGTATATCTATGATAGAAAGTAATAGGATAGATAAAGTATACCAAACAGAAGCTGTGTGACACATTCATTCTAACTTGCATGGTCATAACCAAAAATCACAGCAGCAAGCTCGTCCATTAGAAGGTTCAAGAACAGGAGTGGTGATGAAGGAGAACGGCTAGCCGAAGAGGAAGGAGAATGAAGGCCTTTGTATGTTTCGATCTTACGTCCAGCTCCCATGACAGGATGAGACTTGTAAGAGTAATTTTAACGTTTGTTGGAAAATGTTAATTACAAATTTATGTAATGAGATCATATGCTACGTGTGTATTATTTACAATAATAATTTCATAATAACATTTTTTATGAATGAAGGCATTCTGTGGGTAGAATATTGATACCAATGGATGAAGATATGAAAGATATGAAAGATATTGACACCAGCATTCACGAGTTCACTATTAAGGATGCAGTTGACAATGATGTGGATAGCAATCTGTGGAGCATGCGCAAGAGCAAGGCTAACTGGTTCAGGAACTTGGGTGTTCTGTCGGGTATGATCGCCGTTGGGAGGTGGTTTTCTGGTATTTGTAGATGGAAGAACCCTATCACCACAGTTTTCGTCCATTTCCTCTTCCTCTACATGTTCCTGATCGGAGCTTGGCATTACAAATTTCACCCATGCCTACCACCCCATATGGATCCTCGTCTCTCACACGCAGAGGCTGCCGAACCTCATGAGCTAGACAAGGAGTTTGACAATAGATCCCAAGGTGAATAAATGAAGAGAGTTCTTGTACCTTTCGCTATTGTGCATGCCGATGATTCCGAGGGTGAATTAATGAAGAGAGTTCTTGAATATCAAACATCATATTCATACTAGCTAATGACACCCAATATGTTGTTTTTTTTTATTTCAATATTTTTAAACATTCTCTTTGGAGTTCTCCAAATATCATCTCACCTATATCCATGTAAGCAACTACTCATGAATTATGAACCACTCTAGTAAATTGTGGATGATTGAAATCTTAACCAATAATATCGCAATAAATATACCGATGCAAAGTACATGTATGTAGTGTTATTTTCTCCTTTCTTTCGTTCATGTTGTATTCTTAAGATGTAGATATATAGATGTTGGCAAACTTGAACTTCTATAACATTTCAAGAGCAGGAGACAACAATTAGGAGAAGAAGAGAGAGAGTCAACAAAGAGAGAGAGAGAGAGAATTCAAAGAGAGAAAGATGTAGAAAGAGAGAAACAGAGAACTGCATATATCTGCTTTAGCTCGTAAGCGCAACGCAATTGTGAACCTTGGAGAGCTCTTCGATCAGATGTGTGAAAATGCCGATCGAAGAGCCTTCAACGTTTTAATTATTTTCCGTCAACAAATCGTCGTGTAAGCGATACTAAGTTGCGTCGCATAAGCGACGTCAAAAGAGCGTCGCTTAATCGACGCTTTTTGGAACCATCCTGTTGGCGACGCTCCAAGCGAGCGTCATAAATCCCGTCGCAGTACAAGTCGCAAAACACATCGTTCACTTCGTCGTTTAATCGACGGTCCCCGCGCAACGCTCATTACAACGCATTTTTTGCAATTTTATAGCGACGAAATTGTGTCGCCTTAACCGTCGCTATACACCCGTATTCCTTGTAGTGCTTTGATGTGAAGCATTGTACATAGGGACTTTTTAGTGTAGAGCTAGCCAGAGTTTTCTTCCCCTTGTAGGCAGATATACATGCTATGCTCATATGTGGTTGAATATAGCACTTATGATACACTAATAACTCTAACTTGACTCATTCCTATATCATTGATCATCTACCTATATAAAGCTCATCTAGTCAACCCATGTCTTCATGTGTCATTCTTCTTCTTCGCTCTTGTGTGTGCTTCTGTTCATTCTTTCCTACTCTCTGGCACATCCAAGTATGGTGTAACAATAATTTACGATCCTTCTAAACATGTTGTTTATCGTGTTTACTGTTTTGCACACTTTTAAGAGTGCAAATTGCTCTTGGAGCATAGAAGTACAAGGATGAACACTCGAGGAGCATTTCCAGTGAGTTCATTAGAGCACCAAGAAGATGTGCTTGAAGTCTTTGATTAGCTAATTTGTTGTGCCATTTCTGGTGGTGAAGGAAATCAACTATGAGATACAACAAGGGGGAGCATGCAAGATCTTCTATTACTAGAAAGCATAAATTCAAGGTTGAATTCCAATATTAGTCCCCTCATACCCGCTTTAATAGATGTGGAAGAATTAGGAGAAAGGGAGCTATCTAGCTTGACTATAACACTTAGATTGAGAAGCTAGACAATTCCAACTATCAACCATCGAAATAGGGCCTCTATAGACAAGTCCTATCTCCTTATCAAATAGGGCCTCTATAGACTTTCCAATGGAACTAGGGGAAACTTTTATGTGGATCAAGTGGTAGTCACTAAGAATGAAAATCATTCTATGAATGAATGGGAAAAAAGATATATGAGACGTATTTTCATCCATTCTTAGCATACCCAAGGCCATGATTGGGATGACACCTCTAACACTACTAAATGATTGCATGTTATCTACTTACATAGAAAGAAAATCTTAACTCTATTGACACTAAATTTTTCTCCATTGAAAGCATAAAATTTGAATTTTCTAAGGAGATAATGATCACTCAAATTAATCACTCTACAAAGAAATGTGCGCTAAAAGATAGCAAGTTACAAAAAAGTCACTAGCTGAAGATAATGATGGAGGCTGCTACTTTGGGAGGTCTCTACTAATTAGTTTTAGACTCTTCTCCTCATTGAGTGGATTTTCAAAAACGCCATGCGATTACATATAATGGGAAACATAGAAATAAGTATCATAATTAGCAACTTCAAGAGGTTTGGAAATTGGAACCCTCCCCTGCCATACTTGTTGCACCTTCCTTGATGAAGAGATTGATTGAGGTGGAGCCTTAAAAGAGTTGTTTCTGTGTGTGGGAGCTAGAAAACAGCACCGAGATAAGGCCCTTCACTTCATCTAAATACCATATAAAAGTTTTAAGCTTCATAGTAGGCCTACATAAGGCCCATTTAAGCCTTGTCAATTGGAGATGGCATGCATCCTTTCTTGTTTCATGTATTTGAGAGAGGGAATCTCCATCCTTCTTTTCCCACGTGGTTGAATTGGGAGTCGACTTCTCCCTTATGTTGGGCTCCTACATGTTTAGGGAAACGTGCATCCAAGGGGGGAGGGGAGGGGGAGAGGTTAAGAGGGGATTTCTTCTTTTTGAAGTGGATCTGAAGAGGCTGAGAATTAGACTTGGATACCAAAATCCTATCGAGTTCCTTAGATAATAACTCTCATGGGATATCTTGTAGAAAATCTCATATACATGTAGATAGAGTTTGTACCTTCTCCATGCAAGACATAGACAAATACGACCACCGCGACGTGCTAGAGAGATGACTCTTCTCCAAATCTTTTGTGTGTATATATAGCTTCTTGAATCAATGATGATCACAAATAATCCATTCAAAGGATCCAATTTCAACCTTGTTGGATTTCATGTTCGTCTGTTTTCTAGCTTCTACAAGAGTTCACTATGTTGGGGTCTTAGAATGCCCTGAATATTAATGAGAGAGAGCCATTATTCTTATGAAGATAACTAGGTGATTTTAATTGACTAC
>CM035412.1:111438859-111463859 GCA_020310875.1 Ceratopteris richardii | reverse complement strand
CGGGGTGAAGCAAGGATGCCCTCTCTCACCCACCCTCTTTGGTCTTTACATTGATGAGATAGTGGACTTCATACAGCAGCAGGGGGGAGATGGCATTGAGGTACATGGGTCCACTGTCCATATTCTTTTATACGCTGATGATATTGTATTGGTTTCAGAGTCTGCAGAAGGTCTACAACATCATCTACACGGCCTAGATGACTTTTGCAGACATAGAGGGTTATCTGTGAACCTTGGTAAAACCAAGGTCTTGATCTTTCATACATCAGCACAGGTACGTAGACATAGTTTGTTCACAACAGCAAGTGAACCGATCGAGGTGGTCGGATCATATGTTTACTTGGGGGTGACATTTACAGCAGCATCAGGGGTCTTCACTATGGCTCAGGTAGCCCGTGACCGCATCACACGTGGGTACGCAGCACTAGCTTTGATGGAGAGAAAGTGCCACCAGGCATATTTTCAGGAGCCCTGCACAAAGGGATGGCTCTTTGACACTTTGGTTACGCCAGCGCTCATGTATGGGGCAGCCATATGGGGACTAGGATTAGCTACATGAGTATGGATAGCGTTAGAGAGGCCACAGATCCTCATGATTGCTAGACTTATCCGCAGCAAACCTTCAGTATCACATGATATCATTAGAGCAGAGCTCGCTACACCATCAATGCTAGTTGAGGCACTATTCCAGACAGTATGCCTATTACACAGACTTCAGAGCGTGGATACAGAGCGCATTGCTTATCGTGCTTTCGAGGCATCACGTGATATGGCATTAGCAGGCGACACCTCCTCATGGTATGCACAGACACGAGACTGGCTTGCCCATCATGGCTTTGACATAGACAGGCTACCACCACTACAGTACGACTCTCATGCACCCACCTACTCGCTCTCTCATCAAGAGAGGAATAGGATCATTCGTCAGGAGATATGGCATACATACATACAGAGGACATGGGTGAGCCCTAGGGGTACATTGCCACCGAAAATGATCTACTACCGCGAGCATTTTCTACATATATCGGGCATGGGCTTCATCGAGATTCCGAGATACATGTAGATCTACCTTCCCCACCACCTACGAGTCGTCATTGGGCAGCTCCGGGTTTCATCACATCAGCTCGAGATTGAGAGGGGTCGGTCGAGGGGAGTCCCCCGTGAGGAGAGGTGGTGCCCAGTATGCCAGACAGAGGTAGAGAGTGAGGAGCATTTTGTTATCAGATGTCCAGCATCCTTAGACCTACGAGCACAGTTCCAAATCGAGGAGTCATTCCAGCTGTGCATGACTATGGGAGACCAGAGACGCTTGGGACGCTTTCTCACAGCAGCATACGAGAGGTGAGAGCGGTCACTACAGCCTATACATCAGCCACGGGTGAGTACCCAGCAGACCATTACCCAGTTCTTTCAGCGAGTTGAGCTACATCAAAGAGGTCCATCTATAGGGCTCACGCTCCACCAGGCAGCAACACAGAGAGCACGGCGCCGACCACGCATGGGCGGATATCGTCGACCACGACTAAATCAGGAGGATATCTCACGCATCAGGATTGCCTACGACCACATGATGGAGCATAGGCGTACCACCACCCCCTGGGTTGTCTTCCTTCAGGAGGCACTCAGACCACCACCGATGTACCACATACTACACCCACCTCCACCCATCACCAGTAGCTAGGGTGTTTTACTCACATTTTGGATCCCCCATGTATTAGGTGGCCACTATCTGCAGAGTCAGAGCCACGTCTCCCCAGCCTTTTCCAGCCCTATGAATAGGCCGTTGCAAACCAAGAAGACCTATCATCTAAAAGCTTTACAACAGAATAAGATGCGGAGGAAGGTCCTTAGTGGCATGAGATTTTAATTGTCTGATGAGGTTGAAGACCGAAGTTCCTTGGCCAGGCTGTTCGTGGCTGCTTGCGACAATTGATGAAGCAATGCCGCCAACACAATCCATCACGCTATCCACCAGAAAGAAGCTTTGGCAACCCGTCGCGATTGACATGCGGCTGACCGTTGCTTGGTGTCCATCGCAAACTTTGGCGACCCATCGCGATTGATAGACGACGTGAATCTTGGTGTCCATCGCGTGCTCACCGCGATTGACCGCGTGTGAGTTTCTGTCCATTGCGACCTTTGTCACGAGTGATTGTGTGCTATCCATCGCGACTGACGATGGTGCACGATCGATAGAGTAGTACATTGTATTTCTTGAGCCACGTGCTGTACACGTGTGGAGAGGCGGCCACAGTCTTGTGTGCGTGGTAAGCAGACTCGCGGAGTGCTCTCCGTTTTACATAGGTAGTTTTCAAATCGAAGGTTTCGCCAGCTGTGATTGTCACGAATAGTTAGGCATTTTATCTTCAACTTTCCCTTCCAATTCTTTGCATTCGAACTATTCTTAAATAGCTAACGTGATGGGAAGCTTTGGAAGATATGGGATGTGAGTTACGGTGGCTAAAATTCCTGAAGCGTGACCGGAAGATTGGAGTGCTGTAGAGACTGAGACTTCATTGGACGACTGCAACGGTTGAGACTTCAATGGACGAATGGCGTGCGATCGATAAGCAACTCCTGAGCGTATCGTTCATTTGTTTTGAGTGAATGAGAAAAAAGATTGAGCTTTGGTTCCTTAGCATCTCTAAGAACAAAAGATTAACCTTTGGTTCCTTAGCATCTCTAAGAAGATATAAAGGTTCAAGGGTTCTTCTTCTCGGCCTTCTAGAGCTCAGGCTAGGATGCGTGGGCATTTTGGTTCGGATATAAGAAGACTAAGATCCTTTCTATTTGTGGCCGCCTCTATGGACGCGAGGGTCCCTTCCCTCATTATTAGTAAGTTACCTCCAGTAATCACTAGTGAGGCGGATGTTGCCACTAGTTCCTGAGAGACCCTCGCGACCCCTCGGATTGCACTTAATCGCGATGTAAGCCTTTCAACACAAGAAGAGCTCAAGAGAATTCGCCTCGTTGGCTAGCAATTCGGTCCTAGGCCCCCACTAGATACTGTGTGCCAATGGTTTAGTAGAGAGTGGTTCCCTCGTGGCATAATAGTGAGTAAGTGCCAATTCCTTCCAGCAAGACACCTCTTCAAATGGGCCCCCAATTTTGTGCCGGACAACTCTAAATCCCTTCAGTACCCTCTCTGGGTCGAGCTCCCCAATCTCCCTTACTTCCTTTACGAGTTTTATATGGACAGTGAAAGTTCCATCATTGGAACAACAATACCAGAAACGACCTCTCCATCTCTCCTAAAGGAGGCTTCTCGCAAGGGGAAACAGTTGGCAGGTATGCCTTGGAAAATCCCCCTTAAAGTAAAGGTGCATGGTTAGGACCATCCCCCCTCAAGAAAGAACAAAGACTCCAAGAGGGAAAAAGAGAAGTCCCACCCTCAGGATGAAGGAAGTGCAAGACAATGATCATCACTTCACTAAATACTAGGGGGCTAATTAACCCCACAAGAGCCACTCTTATTGGTCAACGGATCCATGACATAAGCTTAAACCTGGATTTAATTTATCTTCAAGAGATTAAAATTGAAGGAGAACACCTTCAAAAAAGACTTAAGGGCATCTCTGAGTCCCATGTGTGGTTTTCCACGACCCATTAGCGTGGTTCTGGTGGAACTACCATTGGTATCAATCGCGTCTAGGATAATAAGCTTGACTACACCAGCAAAGACAGAAGTCATAGGTGGATGGCAGTTACATTCAGTACCCCCTTCAATTCTCCCTGATCTCTATGTATGCTCCAAACGAGGATGCTGTGAGGATCGATACTTGGTCCTCCTTGGACTTGTTTTCTCATAATGTCATGATTTGTGGTGACTTCAATATGGTGGAAGACCCTTGTGATAGGTAGAACAACAATGGCCAAGAGAAAGATACATGGGACCAAACCAAACTGTTTTTGGATGTGGTCGAAGTCAAAGAATTGAATGGTTTTTCTTGGTCCAATCTTCAATTGGGTGAGGACATGAGGAAAGCGAGACTCAACAGAAGCTACATTTCACAGAATTGCATCCATGCATGGGGTCCTCCTAGCCTAATGCAACGTATCGAACTCATCATCTCAAACCATTACCCAATGGTGCTCACCTTCCGCCCTCTATCTAAAAGTCCCAAGGCACCTTGGTTTCACACAATCCGTTTGTCTTCTCACTTCCCTCTATCCATCAAGAAATCGCTAACACTTGGCTTGAGGCCTTCCTCGTCTACACCTTTCCTGCAAATGTTGGAAAAACGCAGTGGAAAAGTCTCATTAGATCTTGATTAGGACCACGAAGGTTCTCGAATCCATCTGCCAAAGACGTAGAGAAAACCTATACTGCCGGCTCCGGAGACTCGATGAAGAAGTTAATAAAGGGAAGATTCAATTTGAGAAGGGACTCCAAAATATCAGAGGAAGACTAAGATAGGAGGAGGAGATCAAAAGGAAAAATCTTCAAATTTATTTTAAGGGATGGTGGGTTGGTAAGGCAAGTAGACCTTCCAAAGAGATTTGCAATATTCTAAGACGAAAAAAAATTAGAGACAAGGTCCCGCCACTACTTGACAAGAATGGGGTGCATGGAATGTAAGATAGAGGAAGAGATCATTGTCATTATAAACACACACTTCACGAGTCTCTTGGGTGGTGCTTGTCCCCTCTCTCCCCATATGTGGGATTGCATGGCCACCATCTCTTAGACTTCCTTGCATAGAATCCCATGCAACTTGAGTGCTCTACTTGATGCCATCGTTTCCGAAGAAGAGATCCTTGAAGTTATTGATTCGCTTTCGAATGGCAAGAGCCCGGGGCCTGATGGCTCACTAACGAGTTCTTTAAATCATTCAAATATGTGGTGGCCATCCCCTTGCATCTTGTTTGGCTTGACGCACTCGAGTTTGGTGCCCTTCCCACTTGTCTCCACAACGACATCATCAAAAAGATTCATAAAAAAGATGGAAGGAACAAAATTTAGAATAGGAAACCTATCACAATGCTTCAAACCCGATATAAGATTCTTGCTAAAGTCATTGCCAACAGGATATCCTTCCATTTAGACGAGTGGCTTAGCAAAGACAAAAAATGCCTCATTAAGGGAAGGTCAATATTGGAAGCCATCATTGATATTTGGGAAGGTTTGGACTTTGCTGCAGAATCTAATCAGGACATTGTCCTCCTCAAGGTCGACTTTGATAAAGCCTACAATAGATTGGAATGGGACTATATGTTACAATCGTTGAAAGACCTCGGGTGTAGTTAGAGATTCCTAAGGATGATCTCCACTCTCCTGGGTAATGCTTCAACCAAAATCAATGTCAATGGGAAACTTTCAAAGGCAATCAAACTAAAACAATCAATCAAGCAAGGCTGCCCATTGGCCCCGCTCCTCTTCAGCATCACCACAGAAGGACTTAGGCCACTTCTCGAGCAACAGATGGATCTTGGTCGCATAAGAGGCATCACTTTGCCACATAACTCTAGGCAAATGACCATGAGGCTATTTGCAGAGGACACAAATGCCTTTCTTCACAATGATGATACCGGCTTGGAAACCTTTTGGTGGTGCCTCGACACTTTTTGTGAGGCCTCTAGGTCTAGAATTAACCATTCCAAGACTGCATTTAGGGCTACCAAAGGGAATCAACCCAATCTCCTCATTGTGTAGGGATGCCAAAACATTGAATCGGGTTAGGTTGTTTGCATTCTTGGTATCCTCATGGGATTCGGTTTTACTATGGAACAAAGGCAGGCTTGCGCCCTCACCAGACTTAATAATAGACTTAACTATTGGAGGGGTTTGCAAATTAATCTTGTTGGCCAGGTCATGGTGATCAACACATTCCTCATATCCTCAATCATATACTTTCTTTCTTGTTGGAGACCGAAGGATCAAGAATTAGCCAAATTGGAAAGTATTTATAGGGACTTTCTTTGGACTGGGGAACACAGCAAGAGGGGAGTGCCTAAAATCCAATGGTCCATATGCACTAGCCAAAAGGAGAGCGGAGGTCTAAGTATTATGGGCATTGGCGGCATGAATAATAACCTTTCAGCAAAGTGGATGATTAAGGCCTAGTCCAACAGAGATTCCTCTTGGGCCACATTAATTTTTAGAAACATGAATGCGATAACTCTATTGGGCTACCCTGGATGGAAAAATCTGGACATCCTCACCCTCTTATTTTCTCTGACTCCGATCGCACTGAAAGGATCGATCGTGGTAAGATCCTTTTGGATGAGTTGGAATAGATTGAAACCTCACATCATAAACAGTGAAGATTGGAAGTGGGCTACAGGTATAAGACAAAATGACTCTATTTGGTTCCCGATCCAAGGCATGAAAAACGCGGAGCCTTGGAATGTCTTAAGTGCCAAGAGACTTTTGAATAAGGGATTCAAACAATGGAAGCACCTCTGGAAAGAGGACACAAACAGATGGGTGGACTTTGAGGACCTTGACCCTAGTGCTACGGTCACGTATGAGGAATGGAATATTTTATTGAGGAGACGCCATGCATGGGACCACTCTAAAAACCAACTACTTATGGGATAGGATGCTCCGGACCTACTAGGCCTTAAATGGAATAATGGTAATCACCTTTCGAAGCTTCCATATGTCAAAGCTCGCAATGACATTCACATTAGTCTCAACAAGAAAAAGCTTCTAAGTCTATGACAAGCGTTGATGAGCATAGACTGCCTCCTTACAGAGGCCAAGTGAAAGCTGCCATCGCTTCCAGCCTCGTTTGATCTTTCGCAAACGCCATCAATCCCTATTTTATGCCCCGCCGCTCCTATGCCGATACACCGTCATCCCTGTCTTTGAGTGCAGGAAACTTGTCGAGCAGCAGTACTGCATCATCTAGTCGTTAACCATCTGAGCCATGCCACCGTAGGTTGGTTCGACTATCCGGTTCAGCGTCTGAGTTATGGCATCATAGATAGGTTTGAGTCGTTCTACATGTTCATGGGCTGTAAGGTTCGAAGTGAACTTCGCGTTGAGTTATGTACTCTGTCTATCTTCTGTTACTGGTTGTTTTCATCTACCACATTAATCAAATAGTCGATATGCATTTGATCTGCACTTTGTGCTAAACGTCATATATTCTTGTTTGATCGTCTCTAAATGATGACTATTTCCCCTCCGTTACAATGATCAGCAAAAGATTACTCTTGTTCTTTCTCTTCATCGTTCAAGATACAATGTTTGGAGCGCCCGCAAACCAATATTTACTAGAATTCTGGTGCCATTTTCTTAATCTTCATTTTCTGGTACCAATGAAGCATTACGTAATATTGATTCTATGCTGAAATTCTTGGATACTCCTCTCCCAAGTCTCTTCTGCCGTTAGCGTTCATCATCTACCTTCAGTAATCTCTTCGGATTTCCTCTCTGTCGTGCTGATGTACAAACGGTGCATCCACACAAATTACGTAGGATCCCTTTCACTTCAATCCATTTGCATATGAACATGGAACACGCTCAAGCCATCTCATACCAAACAAATTCATGGAGAATCAACACATCCCTAATCAAATTTCAAATTTTGTTATCACCGTGCCGGTGAGGATTCTTGGGGTGTGAATAAATCATGCAAGATTTGTTTTAACTTTTAGGATGTATCTTTATGTAGCAGCTCATCTAGGTTTATACATAGATAGACACAAGACACAATCAATGGGTGCTTCTTTACACAAAAGCCCTAATTTTTACAACAATATGTAATGGAATGAGCATGTGTGTCATGAATAGCAACGATTACAAGAAAGATACAACATGATATTTCAAGAGAGAAGTGGATATCATCATCAGGACTAGTACATCACGCCCAATGGCGTGCAGAAAGAGTCCGTGATGGTTCTTCTTGGAAATAGTTTCCCAAATCCTAAAATGCATTATTTTCTATCAAAACGTTTTTCGAGGACTTTATAACTCCTTTCACGTCAAATAAACTTTCAATGTTTTTGTGAATATTCTTTCAATATTTTAAAACTAATTTTTATCCATTTAAATGTGAATTGGATAATTCTTAAGTGAAAGGCTATAAATAAAGGTGTCTTTCTTCATTTTACCACTTTACTTCCAAAGAGAACGGCATGCACAAAGCATACTATTAGAAAGGATCATGTCATCTACCCTCCCCATGTGCAAGGTATTTCATGCCCACCATGGATGAAACCCCACAAGAAGCATCAAACCACAAGCCCCTCTTCTATAAGAAACTTGGATGCAGGGACATACTCTGGCAGCATTCCATCACGGGGGGATGGAGCTTCACAACAAGAGAGAGATGTAACACAAGAAATGCAATATTCCCCTTTTATATCTGATGATGAGCCCTCACAAACGACATCACTCAAGGCAAAGCCCAAACAATGAGGATGGAGACTAGTTGCATTGGAGAAAACATCAAATTTAGAGAGTTCTGCGAATGAAGAAAGTGTTAACAAGCTACCATGGACCCATGATCATATCCCTGTGAACCATCGAGTAAGACAAGGAGGCAAGACACTCCCCGCAGGACAAGGACAAAGACCAAACATTGAAGAAAGAGAGCAAGGTGGGTTAGAGCAAGTAAATGATCAGGCGAGACCATGTAGGCGTGCTCCAAGAAGAAAGAAGAACTATCAACGGCATCCTAGACCACAACGACCACAACCGAACATGCCACCAATGAGCACTGCAAAGGTGCAGAAAGCAAAACAAAGCCTTTACAGACATTTGACATGCTCAGAAGTTTGTGGAGCTTCTTATTTCACGAAGGTCATTTGCAAGAGTTGTGAAGGCAGAGAGCGAAAGCTATTGTGCTAGCCTTCGTATCCAAAGGATAGCCATTGAAGCCCTCCAAGAAGCTCCAAAGGCATATCTTATCTCAATGTTGGAGGACTCTAGGTGTGTGCTATCCATGCAAAGAGAGTGATAATACAACCTAAAGATATGCAGCTAGCTAGAAGAATTAAAGGGAATAAACCTTAACATTTGTACTATCTTGTTTGGAGAACTTTTTATATATCCCAAAATGATTAATATAATCATTTTCTTATTATATTTGCTCTCCCAAGTGTTTGTCTCTTAGTGTACATTTTTTGAAGTTCCTTTCACCTACGTATCTAAAAGTGTCTTTGAAGTCATTTCAAAATCTCATAAGTTTTGCACAATTTAATCTATCTTTTCCAAGTAGTTCTTTAAAGTGTTGTTGCCCAAAATGCATGCAATGGCCTAGGAATGCAAAAAAAAAAGGTGTGCCACAGAAACGCAGGGATGGGCCCTGCAAAACTTTTGCAGGGCCCATCCCCATGTTTTTATGGAAAGTCTTTCTTTTTTTTTTGCATTTCCACGCCATTAAACCATATGCCATGCACATTGGAGCATATGATTTACCTTAGATAGGGTGCAATTCATGCAAACCATCTGACCAATAGATAAACAATCTTAATGAACATTCAAATGTACATATAAATCGCTGCATGCTTATATCCACCTAGAGGAGTCTAGATATTCTCTAATTATTGCACATAAGAAGATTATTCAACACTTCCGCAAGTTTAGGTTGTAATTGAAGGACATATACTTCCAATATTGGGCAACTAGTCCATGCAATGGCCTCGGAATGCACAAAAGAGGCGTGCCAGAGAAACGCGGGGATAGGCCCTGCAAACGTTTACAGGGCCCATCCTCGTGTTTCTGTGGCAGGACTTTTTTTTTGCATTCCTAGGCTAGTACAAGCATTTTGGGCAACAACACAAGAAAGGATGCATGCCATCTACAATTGACAAGGCTCATATGGGCCTTATATAGGCCTACTATGAGGATCAAAGCTTTTATGTGGTATTAAGATGAAGTGAAGGGCCTTATCTTGGTGCTCTTTTCTAGCTCCCACACACACAAAAACAACTCTTTTAAGGCTCCAATTCAATCAATCTCTTCATCAAGAACGGTGCAACAACTATGGTTGAGGAGGGTTCCAATTTCCAAACCTCTTGAAGTTGCAAATTATGATACTTATTTCTACGTTTTCCATCATATGTAATCGCATGGAATTTCTGAAAAGATCCACTCAACGAAGAGAAGATTCTAAAACTAATTAGTAGAGACCTCGCAAAGTAGTAGCCTCCATCATTATCTTCACCTAGTGAATTTTTTGTAACTTCCTATCTTTTAATGCACATTTCTTTGTAGAGTGATAAATTTGAGTGATCTTTATCTCCTTAGAAGACTCAATTTTTAAGCTTTCAATGGAGAAAATGTAAGACAATAGTTACACAATATAACAGAGCAGCAATAGCAGAGAAGATAACACATAAAGGAGAATCTCAACAATTTTCTACTAGCAGCAAGAACAAAGATGATGGCATTGTCCACATGTGCGCTCCCAAGGTAGAGCTTAAATGGTGATCTAGACAACTCTAGATAGGGAGATACAAGGTAGAGGTATGCTGCCTCAATTCAATGTCTCAGGTAGTGCAGAAGTCATGTATATATAGGATCATGGGTGGCCTTACCTGGATGGCTATACATGGGCGGTAAAGTGTGGGTGACCACCGCCCGTGTAATTGCCATACACGGCTTAGACCAGTTGAACCAACCTAACAAATATAAATGATTATTGACTCTGATAGGGAATACTCCATGGAATTTTCCCTTTCCCTTTGCGCGAGAGGGCCCGCTAGTCCCTTGGGATCCCCTAGCTAGGGGGCCTGCTGGCCCCCTTGGACCCCCTAGCCAGTGCTGCTCACCGTTACCCGAGACCCCACCATTGGGGACCCTGGTAATTCCCTTTCCTTACAATACCTTACATGGTCCAATATGACCATCCAACATGCAAGTTGGGATTCCCATCAATTGGGTAATGCATGCTTGGCTTGTCCTCATAATGGGGGCCTTACAAAATGTGCATACAATCATGAGGGGTAGACATTGCTCATTTACTAACACCCCCCCTCAATGTTTATCGATGATAAATCAAGTAGGTTTCGGTCCTATGCCCATCTGTTGAAGATGCCTGTTGAGTTGTTCTCTTCCAAGTGCTTTAGTGAATATGTCAACAGAATTTGCCTTTGTTGGGAAATATTCTAGCTCCACAATTTCATCTTTAATTAGCTCACAAATGTAATGGTATTGTACTTCTATGTGCTTGGTGCGAGCATGAAATACTCGGTTGTTTGCAATAGCCATACAAATTTGGATTATCACACTTGAGTACAGTCAGCATATTTGATGGAAAGCCTAGATCTGCAAGAATTCTCCTTAACCAGAATGCCTCACAAAAGGCAAAACAAGCTACGTTGTACTCTGCTTCAGTGGAGGAGAGTGCGAGGGTTGGTTGCTTTCTACTTAGCCAAGAAAATATTCCTAAACCAAGTGAGAAACAATATCCAGAAAGTGATTTTCTAGAATCATAATCTCGAGCCCAATCTGAATCACAATATCCTTGGAGTGTATCACCTGTGGTATAAAAAATACTAAAATCCAACGTTCCTGCAATGTACCTTAGGATTCGCATTCCAACATTCCAGTGACTCTCCTTAGGTTTGCTGGAAAACCTGCTTAATACCCCAATAAAATAGCAAATGTCTGGTCTAGTGTTGCACAGAAAAATAAGACTTCCAACAAGCTTTCTATACTTCTTAGCATCTACATCAGGTCTGTTATCATCCATAGATAGCTTATGATTTACCTCCATAGGTGTGCTAGTTGATATGCAGTCCATCATTCCAAATGCCTTGAGAATTTCTTTGGCATGTTTTTGTTGTGAGATAAAAATGCCATCCTTCGTTTGCCATACTTCAATTCCCAGACAAAAATGGAGTAGACCTAAGTCTGTCATTTCAAACTCAGTTCCCAAGTTGATCCGAGTTTGATTCATGAGTTCCTGATGATCTCCTGTAATGATCAAATCATCTACATATACAATGAAAAGAACTAGCTTGCTATCCCTTTTCGTTACATACAAATTAGCATCAGAAGTACTTCTTTCAAAACCCATATTTTTGAAAAAATTATCTATCCGTTGGTACCAAGCCCATGGAGCTTGCTTAAGTCCATACAAAGCTTTCTTCAACCTGCAAACTTTATTTTTTGAATTGGGCACCTCAAAACCTGGTGGTTGAGATACATATACCTCTTGCTTGAGGTGAACATTCAAAAATGCAGATTTGACATCCATCTGGAAAATAGGCCAAGCCTTTTGTGCAGCTACTACAAGTATCGTCCGAATAGTTGTCAGCGTGCTGTTGGTGCAAAAGTTTCTTGAACATCAAGTCCTTCGATCTGTGAAAAACCATGTGCAACTAATCTTGCCTTATACTTTTCTAATGTTCCATCTGCTTTATACTTAGCTTTCCAAATCCATTTAGTACTATTACCTTCTTCTTTGGCAGCAAGTCCACTAGATCCCATGTATCATTTTTGAGTATACTATCATCCTCAGACTGCATTGCCGCTCTCCAACCTGGATCATCAAGGGCTTCTTCAATGGTGCTAGGTTCCTTTATCGAGCCCATGATATCTACCATTAAAGCCATGTTAACAATGCGTTTTGAGGCTCTTCTTTGCTCCTCTATTCTCTTTGATCTTCGTAATCTATTTGAGGATACATCTACATGTGGATTGTGATCATCAAAGAGCTATTGTGCCCACTTTGGCAGTGGTTACGCTGTGCAACTACAACTGGTTGGCTTTTTATTGAGGAAATTTCTCGATCATATGTTTCCTCCTCCTCAACTTTAACCTCTCTTTTGATAGGCACAAGGTGAGATATTTCTCCGTTTGATGAGATAGTAGCTTTACCTTTATCTTCTACTATGTATGGTCATTCATCAAACACCACATCTCGGCTGACAAAAATCCTCCTTGCCTCAGGATCCCACAAACTGTATGCTTTAGATTCTTCACTATGTCCTAGGAAGACACACTTTTTGCTTCTTGAATCCAACTTTGATCTTGTTGAATCAGGAATATATGCATAACAGAAACAACCAAAAATTGTGAAATGCAAAACTGAAGGCCTTTTGCCAGAATATGCTTCTCGAGGAGTCATCCCCTTCAGTGCTTTTGTGTAGCTTTGATTGAGGATGTAGACTGCTATATTGATTGCTTCTGCCCAGAATGAATCAGGCATGTCTTGAGCCTTTAACATACAACAAGCCATTTCAACTATTGTCCTGTTCCTGTGCTCAACAATGCCATTTTGTTGAAGTGTATGAGCTGTGGTAAGTTGCCTTTTCACACCATGGTCCTTATAGTAATTATTGAATTCTATTGACAAGAATTCACCTCCTCTATCTGTTCTGAATTTCTTCAGTTTCCTTCTTGATTCATTTTCCACATACTTATGCCAGATTTTAAATTTTTCAAAAGCATCAGCCTTCTCTCGAATGAAATAAACCCACATCTTTCTACTATAATCGTCGACTAACAACAAAAAGTAGAAAGATCCTCCTAAAGCAGCTGTAGACATTTTACTACAGAGATCAACATGTACCAACTCTAGAGGAGCTTGAGATCGATTGCTGGTCTCTCTTGGAAATGCCTTTCGTTGTTGCTTTCCCATCATGCAAGCTTCACAAGGTTCCTGCAACTCTAAAAATGCAGGCAAATGAGCAACCATCCCTGTTCTTTGCATCTCCTTCAAAATTGCAAATCCGAGATGCCCAAATTGTTGGTTCCATAACCTGCTTACATCTTTATCTTCTCTAGCAGTTAAAGCACTTAACTCATACAAGTTATCCTGTGGTATGCCTTTCCCTACAACATTACCTGATGAGTCCATGATTTATGCACCTCTCTTATTGAAGTGAACTTCGAGTCCACGATCTGTTATTGCAGAAACTAACAACAAATTTCTTATAAGTGTAGGTACATAGAGAACATCGGATAACTTTTTCTCAACACCTAGAGAAGTGAGAAAAGAGATGGTTCCAGTTCCTTCTCTGGACACTTGGAGTCATTTCCCACCACTACATTGATAAATTCCCGCAGAAGCACTAGGGAACTATACCAATCCTTTTTACTGTTCATATGGCGAGAAGCTCCAATATCTAAAATCCATGGTTCATCAACACGATCTTGAGCAGATGAGCATACCTCTTCAATAGCTACCCAAAGTTCCAGCTTTGTGTTGTTTGCAGACTCTTTGTTCTTCCATGATGATTTTATAGTCCCATTCTTTTCATCAACTTGCTTCTTTCTACAGTCCTTGATGGCATGGCCTTTCTTTTCATAATAGAAGCAACTTTTTCAGAATTTTTTCTTCTTTGGCTTCTTCTTTGATCCATCAGAAGAGCCTTACCTTTTGCATTTGCTAAGAATGCAGCATCACTTGTACTTTGCCGAGTCTTCAGCTGCATCTCTTCTTCTAAAAGCATCGCACAAAACTCTTCAAATGTAAGGGGAGTTGTTCTTACCTAAGTGTTAAAGGCTGTTACTAATCCATCATACTTTGCTGGAAGAACACATACACATCTTCAAGACAGCTCTTATGGTGTTATAACAACACCAACTGCAGCCAATTGGTCTTCAAGATGTTTTATCCGTTTGATAAAATATTCAACCTTTTCAGAATCAGAATGCTTTTCATTTGGCAACTGATTTTCTAAATTTTGTATCCTAGTGTGATTCTTGGTCTCATATTGTTGAGCCAATATGCCCCAAGCCTCATGTGCTTTAGTAGTATGTTGAACTAAAGTAAGCACAGAATAACTTACACTAGTGATAATTGCACATAATGCATCAGCATTCCGCCTCTTCCAAGCTCGTAGAAGATCTCGATCTTGCTGAATCATCAATCATGAATTTGTTGGATCTTCAACTGGTATAGGCTCTGGATCCAATCCCATCGGTCCCATGACAGTGTCAAGTAATTCATAGGAGTCCAAAATTACAGTGTCAATGAATGGAGGTGGGCGAACTCGAATTGGTGCAGCATTAACATTAGCTAAAGCACCAAGACCAGTGTTTGACGATGTAGCCATCATGTAATCACTCGAATAATATAGTGATATTATAGTCTGCTAGTAGGCTAAAGTAGTGATACTTCTCAAGCTATTCGAACCTTACAGCTCTAATACGATGTAAGACAATAGTTACGCAATATAACAGAGGAGCAATAGTAGAGAAGATAACAGATATAGGAGAATCTCAACAATTTTCTACTAGCAGCAAGTACAAAGATGATGGCATTGTCCACCCATGCGCTCTCAAGGTAGAGCTTAAATGGTGATCTAGAAAACTCTAGATAGGGAGATACAAGGTAGAGGTATGTTGGATCAATTCGATGTCTCAGGTAGTGCAGAAGTCATGTATATATAGGATCATGGGTGGCCTTCCATGAATGGCTATACATGGGTGGTAAAGCGTGGGCGGCCATCGCACGCGTAATTGCCATACAAAGCTTAGACCAGTGGAACCGACCTAACAAATATAAATGATTTCTGACACCATTGGGGACCTTGGTAACTCCCTTTCCTTACAATACCTTACATGGTCCAATATGACCTTCATCCAACATGCAAGTTGGGATTCCCATCAATTGGGTAACGCATGCTTGGCTTCTCCTCATAATGGGAGCCTTACAAAATGTGCATACAATCATGAGGGGTAGACAATGCTCATATACTAATAGAAAATGTTAGTGTCAATAGAGTTAAGTTTTTCTTTTTATGTAAGTAGATAAGATGCAATCATTTAGTAGTGTTAGAGGTGTCATCCCAATCATGGCATTGGGCATGCTAAGAATGGATGAAAATAACTCTCATATATCTTTTGTCCCATTCATTCACAAAATGATTTTCATTCTTAGTGAGTGCCACTTGATCCACATAAAAGTTTCCCCTAGTTCCATTGGAAAGTCTATAGAGGCCCTATTTCATGAGGAGATAGGAAATCGTAAATTTCGATGGTTGATAGTTGGACTTGTCTAGCTTCTCTCGCTTCTCAATCTAAGTGTTATAGTCTAGCTAGATAGCTCCCTTTCTCCTAATTCTTTCACATCTATTAAAGGGGATATGAGGGGAAAAATTTTGGAATTCTACCTTGAATTTATGCTTTCTGATAATAGAAAATCTTGCATATTCCCCCTTGTTCTATCTCATAGGTGATTTCCTTCACCACCAGAAATGGCACTTCAAATTAGCTAATCCAAAACTTCAAGCACATCTTCTTGGTGCTCTAATGAGCTTAGTGGAAATGCTCCTCAAGCGTTCATCCTTGTACCTCTATGCTCCAAGAGTGATTTGCACTCTTAAAAGTGTGCAAAACAGCAAACATGATAAACAACATGTTTAGAAGGATCGTAAATTGTTGTTACACCATACTTGGATGTGCCACTGAGTAGAAAAGAATGAACAGAAGCAGACACAAGAGCAAAGAAGAAGAATGACACATGAAGACATGGATTGACTAGATGAGCTTTATATAGGTAGATGATCAATGATATGGGAATGAGTCAAGTTAGAGTTATTAGTGACTCCTAAGTGCTATATTCAACCACATATGGGCATAGAATGTATATGTGCCTACAAGGGGAAGAAAACTCTGGCTAGCTCTATACTAAAAAAGTGCCTATGTACAATGCTTCACATCAAAGCCTCAAGGACACATAAGTGTAGAAAACTCTTAATGAAATGATCATTTTCCATAAAATACTCGCAAATTGTTTTTGCTTTATTATTTTCTTATCATCTTTGTCTTTTTTCTTTGATATTAAAGCATTATGAGGTTTTGGCTTATTAATAGAGGAGCTCCATTTACCTTTGCCCTTTTGATTAGCTCCAAAGCTTGCTTTACAACACACGTAACTGAAGTCTTTTCCTAGATAGATATTCTCCCAACAAACTATAGATTAACTCCTAAAGGATTCAGCCATTGGATTGCTCATCATCATCAACTAGAGAGTAGATACAAAAATCTGATGGAAATGTATAAGAACATTACGAAAAGTTTGAAAAACTCAACTATAAGGTGAGATTTCATAAGCACAAATCAATAGTTGTTTAAAACCCTTGATCTTTATCAAAATCATTTCCATTGAATCTTGTTGGTTCATAAGCTCACTATCCAACTATTTTTGGATGTAAGCAACATAAGCTTCAATTCTTACCTAGTATCATGTATTAGAGTATCTCAAGTTTTTTTGCTAGTCTATAAGAGTGAATGTGAGGAATGATCCCATGTTGGATAGAAGAAGCTATTAATGTATGTGCTTGTGTCCCTCTACTATCTCAATAAAGTTGCTCTATAGTAGTTGCAATAGAAAATGTAGTAGAACCTAGTAATTGAAGATCATCATGTTCAACACTATGTACATCACCCTCAATCATTCTATTTGCACTTATAGGAAGATATTTTTCAACACCTTGCTCAATATTGGTGAAGCCCTTTTCTATCAATACATGACACATCATGTATGCTGACAATTGGTAATTAGAACCATCCAAATTATCCTAAACAACCAACATATTGAATATATAATTTTTTTCAGCCATGGCCTATGAGTAAATAACTTGATGCAAAAAAATTGATTGTATATCAAGAGATTGTACACAAATACCCAGTTAAGCTCATTTAGATATGTAGCACACTTTTAAGCCCTTTTATTGGTGAACCAAAATCGGTATATATGTCTTGGAAAAAATAAAAATATTACCTCCCCAGTCACTCTCATAGTGCATTTGGATGCCAATTTGACTTCAAATCAACATTTTCGTGTGATTCAAAGACTGTGATAGTAAGGGTGTAAAAAATGCCCTTAAGAAAGGAGTTACCTACTATGATACAGATTGATGGACTTCAAGTATTCTGGAAGCACATGAACAACATGAGGAAGAAGAACTTTGAAGAATAATATGATATAAATTGTAGACCAATTGAATGTACAAAAGATACGAGACCTATAGGGGTTATATGCTTGTATAGAAGCTGTGGGGGAAGGCTTGCTAGGGAGGTAGAAAAGTACCTCAATAGTTAGTAGCTTGTTAACACATGTCACATTGGAAATATATCCACACACCCACACACATACATACATACATACATACATACATACATACATACATACATACATACATACATACATACATACATACATACATATATACATACATACATACATACATACATACATACATACAAAGAAACATACATACATACATACATACATACATACATACGTACATACATATATACAAACATACCTACATACATACATACATACATACATACATACATACATACATACATACATAAATACATACATACATACATACATACATACATACATACATACATACATACATACATACGTACATACGTACATACACACATACATACATACATACATACATACATATATACATATATACATACATACATACGTACATACATACATACATACATTCATACATACATGCATACATACATACATAAATACATACATACATACATACATACATACATACATACATACATACATACATACATACATACATACATACATACATACATGCATACATACATACTATTGTACTCCAAAAATTATTGAAATATCTTTGTGAACAATGTATAAAACTAATTTAGGCATTATTTAGCCCAAAATAGGCGTTAATCATATATGCATCCTTATTGCATTATAATTTAAGGTGTTGAAACCATTCTTCATTAAATAATTATATTAAGAATAAATATAAATACTTGTATACATACTTACATGCATAATTTTTTTAAGGTAGGGAAGTAAAGTGTTATATTGACTAGTTTGAAGCGTATCCCCTCATTTGTTGAAATTTGAAACTATTCAAAGGTGTATACTTTGATACATACACACATATGATTACAAATGTCTCAATATGGTATAATTTAATATGAAAATAATAGTACTCATATTAGGATTTTGTAGGTACCTTGTTATTTTATCTATCAAACAATGGAAGTGAATCATATAATCCATTGAAGGTGTTTTTCTAATTATTTCATTTAAAGTGCAACAATACAATTTGGTTGCATTTTTTGGTAGTGTGTTGTATTTACCAATTTCCTTTCCTGAGCCTCAAGCATGATGTCTTTTTCTTAGTTTGGGGAATTAAAAACTGTATGAGTAACTTTAATTTTCTAGATTATATTGTTCTTCATATACATACAAAGGTAATGGATGATTTCTTCAAAGGTATGATGTATGGTAGCACACTCTGTTAGAGTATCGTGTCATGTTCTCATGTATTGTAGCGGTTCTTTCTATTTCTTGAGTCACCTTACAAGAATATATGGATGGGCATATGTATCCTAGGCTCTCAAATGTATTATACACACTCAAGTGTTATAGGTATCCTATGTATTGTAGGGACATAGGTGGTCTAGGCACCTTGATTTGTGGCCTTTTCCAACAAGCTTGTGGGCAAATGGATGGTTAAAGATTAGTGTAATTAGAAAGCGTTCTACACAAACTTAACTTTTGGAAACAACGACATTATTTGTAATTAGGATCCCTAAATGGAAAAAGATTGATCTAATCATGGTCTTCTTCTCACCTTTCCTAATTGTTCCAAACGATACAACAAGATGAAACACTTTTGCACCATTCATGTTGATTGGAAGTGGGAGTCTTGTACTAGGTAGGACAATGCTATTAGGCTCCCAATTCTAGGTATGATGAGAGTGAAGAAGGGGAATATTCAAGAGCAAAAGATGGTCTAGAACAAAGTTCTCTTTGTGGAGGACTTCTTATAGGATGTTCTAGTTTTGAAAATCATCATTGACAAAGCCAAGTGGGTTTTTTTTATTGAATCTTTGAAATACCTTGCTTGTAGCTTGAGATTTAACAAGATGGTGATTACACTAATGGGAAATGCCTCTGCACCAATCCATAGTAACCACAAGCTTTCCAAGTGGATTGGATTAAAGTGGTCAATCACACAAGGCATCCGGTTGGATTCATTACTTTCTTGTATGGCTACAAATGGTCTTAGTTTCTTGGTTAACCATCATGCCTATATTGGCCAAATCCATGGACTTTTCTAGTGACTAACCAAAGATAGATAATCATGAGAATGTTTGTTGATGAAATGAATGCTTTTGTACATAATGATCTAGAAACTATGCTAGCCTTTTGGTATTGTCTCAATACCTTTTGTTTGGCTTCAAGATGGAATAAAATCACCTGAAAGCGGCATCCAAGGTTATAATTGGGGATTTATCTAATATGTTGTAAACTAGATGGTGCTCTTACGTTTGTTGTTCTGCCATGGTGGAAGGGTCAAGACTTACTAAATCTTATTTTCTACCCTTTATTTTAATCTGAGACTCCTGGATATTGTTTGTTTGTTATCTAAGAGTTGCAATAAGATGATATTTTACCTCAAGATCAATGAAGGTTGAAAGTGGAATATCCATATTAGACATAACAATTGTATGTAGTTCCCAATCAAGGGAATAAGGAAAGGAAAGGTATCAGTTTTGCCTACCTCTAAAGAGCAAAACGTTTATGGAATAAAGAGGTTTTCTTTGTGAAATCATCTCTAGAGTCATGAGAGAAGACTATAGATTAGATAAGAGGACATTAACTAAACTTCGAGAGTGGACTATGAAGATTGGTGTATTAAGAAATGAATTCAATGCTTATGATACCATGAATTCTCGCTTAAGTTCTCAGCCATGATCCCCTAATATAGAAGGTATAAAATTAGAGAAATGTCAAAAACTTTGAAAAAAATTCCTAACTTAAAGTGAGAGCCCTTCATTGAAAAAGTTCCTTGAAAAATGAGAGCCCTTCATTGAGTACAAGGAAGTTTTTTAGATGTGGAAAATTCTGCATCTAAGAACTTGTTCTCATGTGAAAGCTCTCAGTTGTTTAAGTTTTGCCTTAATGGTAGAGAACGCTTGTGAAATGTCTCTATTTCTTGCTTTGAGAACCAATTTTAAAATTAACACAAATTGTGGTAGCCCTTCATGGTGTAAGTGTTGTCTCGATGGTTGAGAAGACTAAAGACACCTCTTTTTTGTGTTGAAGGAGTCCTTTGGGCTGGCAATCCTTGGTGAATGTGGTATGATTAGAGACTCAAATAAACTTGAAATAAGCCTTACTTGGAGAAGCAATAGGTTTTTATGTGGTGTTGTGGAATTTGATTATGACTTTTTGGAAGATTTGGAAAGAAAGATGCACTAGCAAGTTGAAGGACTATGAGTAGGCCATTGCGGTATTGAAATTAATGTAAAATTAGTTGCAATTCTGGAAGAGCTATCAAAAACTTAAAACTTCTTGTCATGTGGAAAAGAAACGTTTGTAACTACATGGGATGTAGAATGAGATGGTTGCTAATGTTATCATGAGTTTTACAAAAATGGTAAGGGAACATGTAGTGTACACAACTTATGGTTCTCCTTGGGGTCCAAAGACTAGGATCTCAATGTCTAATAAGAGAGAACCAAGAGAGGGCACAATGGGTTTTGAGATTTTTGGAGCTCTACTGCTTTATATGTTGGTCATGCACTCACTAGAGCTTTGAGGAGAAAGTGGGCTAGAGACCCTAAAACCTTGAGTGAAGTGGTTAAAAATCAACCTGCCATTATCCTCCTTTGTCATTCCTAATTTCATGGGCCTGAACATGATACAAACCAATTGTAGGTAGGCAGACAAACATCCACAAAGCTTTGCTTAACAATTGCATGAATACTTATTCTGGGCAAGCAATATTTTCATTATGACTATGTGTAAGTTCATGCTTGGGATGTGTGTTTCTAAACCTTTGATCTTTTCACATGGATTAAGAGTTTCGCAGAGACTAGCTGGTGGTTGGCATGTGGGTTACAACTGCAAGGCAAAGAATAAGGTATAGAGGAAGGTCGTTTGTGGCATGACATTTTAATTGACTGATGAGTTTCAAGACCGAAGCATTCAATATTTTGGAGCAGTATTGAGAGAAAACTTGTATCCTTGGAGAACGTTTATAGTAATGCATTTTCTGGGTGAAGAGATAGAGAAAGTTGTTGTGTCTAACTCAACATGGATTTCGAATGTTATTTCGTAGGGCAGTCTCGTAATCATTGAAAGAGATCAGCACTCAAAATTCTATAATGTCTCCTTATCCTTACGCCAACCCAAGCATGTACTCGTGCGTTCCAAGCGTTTATGATACTGGTTTCTGTTTTCAAAGTATAGTTTAATTAATTATGATGCGACGAGCCGAGAGATTCGCTATCATTTCTTTGATACTGCTTTCTGTTTTCAAAGTATAGTTTGGTCTCATGGTAATAGGTTAATAGAGGAAATCGAGCTCCGTATCCGCACAAAAGTGCAGCTCGCTTCAGGTGATGGTGATGATGATCTTCTTCTTGAATTGTGGGCGGAGCTGGCCTCCCTCAAGATATAAAGGGCTTACATGACCAACAGATGCGGTGTGCGCGTGTTACTTGCACAGAGAGCTAGAGAGAGAGAGAGACCAGGAGACAAATAAGTTTCTAACTTCTAAGTCTATGACAAGCGTTGATGAGCATAGGCCGCCTCCTCGCAGAGGCCAAGTGAAAGCCGCCATCGCTTCTAGCTTCGTTCGATCCTTCACAAACGCCGTCAATCCCTCTTTTATGCCCCGCCGCTCCTATGCGGATACACCGTCTTCCCTGTCTATGAGTGCAGGAAACTTGTCGAGCAGCAGTACTGCATCATCTAGTCGCTAACCCTCTGAACCATGCCACCGTAGGTTTGTTCGAGTATCCCGTTCAGCGTCTGAGTTATGGCATCATAGATAGGTTTGAGTCCTTCTACATGTTCATGGGCTGTAAGGTTCGAAGTGAACTTCGCATTGAGTTATGTACTCTGTCTATCTTCTGTGACTGGTTGTTTTCAGCTACTACATTAATCAAACAGTCCGTATGCATTTGATCTTCACTTTGTGCTAAACTTCATATATCCTTGTTTGAGCGTCTCTACAATCGATGACTATTTCCCCTCCTTGTTTGAGCGTCTCGCCTTCCTGTTGTTGTTTCTCTTCATCATTTAAGATACAACGTTTTGGAGCGTCAGCAAACCAATTTCTTAATCTTCATTTTTATGCAGTGCATCAAACAAGCAAAGAAGCATCACGTAATATTCATTCTATGCTTCATCTAAAGTCTCTTCTACCGTCAGCGTTCATCATCTACATTCTGTACAGATTTCCTCTCTATCGTGCTGATGCACAAACGCTTCTAGGCGATTTCGTCTGTGCATGTCTCGCTATCTTATTGTTCCTCTCCTTCTTCAATCTATAACGTTTTTGATACCGATGAATAGTAGAAATCTAATGTTGACAAGTACTCAAAGAAGCCGAAATGAAGACTTACCTCACCTTTTCTTTTGCTATCAGAGAGCAGCATACTCGTATGAGAACACAATAATCATAGGAGTTTGTATACTAACCATATCAATGTGACTGCATTCAGATTTGTGATCGATTTTATTTTTGATCCTTGTAAGATGTAATTCCTTCCTATATAGTGGATGAGCTATTTCATGACTGTAATGCTAAGTGCATCAAGATAGACCGGCATTGAAACCACGTTCAAACCCATAGAATTTCATCAAAATGACTATTTGAGTTTCAACCTTGATAATATCAAATGTTCATGTTATATTATTCCCATAAAAGACATAAGCCGCAGCATAGTAAATTACCTAGACATGCAACATTTAATGTAACATGCATCCACACAAATTGTGTAGGAAATATAAGAATGATTGCATAAGGAAGCCACATGACATGTAAATTTTAGGAAATCTAAAAAGAGAAAAGAAATAGTCGCTTTGAAAAGATTACAAACTTTTATGGCATGATGTTTTCTCTAGTAGCATCATCTATGAAAGTGACAAAGTAAAGAGAGCCGCATAATGAAGTTGTGGGCATTGGAACACACATATCTGTATGAAGGAGTTCTAAAGGAAAAATTGAAGAGTCAATGTGCGTTTTATTCACATTCATAGATCTCCTATGGGGAGGATTGGTAAGTCTTCCACCTGCAATATCATCGAAGATACTCCAATGTATGGGTGTCTTGTAGTTAAGAGAACCTCACCATCACAATTTTTATCGAACCTAAAATGCTTTATGTGAAAGAAGTAACCGTTATATCAATGCCCACATGGACATACATAAGAACTATCTAGAGAAGCGTACATAGTGTGTATGTGCTCAATATATGTAGTAGAATGGAAATGAAAGGTTGAATTCCCAACCCAAACTGTAGCTAAAAAAACCTCCAAGTGTCTATCAACTCTATGTGATTGCATTTAGATTCGTTGATCGATTCTATTTCTAATCCTTCTAAGATGCAATTCCTCCTAATATGGTGGATGAACTATTATGAATGTAATGCCAAGAGATACCGTGCACCAATAGATACGGGCATTGAAACCAGGTTCAAACACATAGAATTTCATGAAAGTGACTCTTTGAGTTTCAACTTTCATCTAGGTGAACTTTCAATTTCAAGCTTGACAAAATCAAATGTTCATTTTATATTATGCCCATAAAAGACATAAGATGCAGCCTAGTAAATTACCTTCTCATGCATTTCCATGTAACATGCATCCACATAAATTTTGTAGGAAATATAAGAATGATTGCACAAGGAGCCTTTTCACTTCAATGCATTTGCATATGAACATGGAAAACGCTCAAACCATCTTATACCAAAAGAATTTATGGAGAATCAACACATTCCCAATCAAATTTTCAAAGTCATCTCTCTCGCATGTCGGGGTGGTTGTATTTGTCTGTCTCTTGCATGGAGAAGGTATACATTCTATCTACATGTATATGTGTTTTTCTACAAGATATCCCATGAGAGTTATTATCTAAGAAATTCAATAGGATTTTGGTATCCAAGTCTAATTCTCAACCTCTTCACTTCCACTTGCAAAAGAAGAAATACCCTCTTGACCTCTCCCTCTCCGCTCCCCCCTTGCATGCATGTTTCCCTAAACATGTAGGAGTCCAAGATAAGGTAGAATTCAGCCCCTTATTCAACCATGTGGGCAAAGAAGGATGG
>CM035412.1:111198859-111433859 GCA_020310875.1 Ceratopteris richardii | reverse complement strand
TGCAATGGACTTGTACTCATTGGGATATAGATACATACATACGGGGCTTATTTGTGGCATCTCTTTGGGTCCTCTCTTTGCACTCTGTAGCTACAAGCCTACTGTAGGAAGTAACTCTTTGGTGAGGATACGGAGCGTGGGGTTCCGAGTGGAGGGCTAATAGCACTTTAGTGCGAAGAAGTGGCTTGGTATTGTCATTTACTGTGAGCTAGTGGTATTTCCGTGCTCTTTCCCGTAGAGCAAGTCTTCATATCTGTGTACTGACAGTGCAAAACTTCATCTACTTGTGTTCATTTGATCGGACGAATATCTTGTATTGTTTATTTTAGTTGGGGGTTGACATATTAGCACTAAGCATCAACTTTTGAAGCATTCCTTTTGCCTACATTGTAATCATCCGTTCGGAATAAGGAGCGGTTCCATCCTTCACAATTATCATTTGTCATTAAACTTCTTTTTGCGTGTCTACATTACTGTGCAACTATTGAGACTTGCCTACTCATAGAAATGTTAACGGGTATATTTCCCTAAGGAGAACCTCCGTTGAACACGGGAAGTACTTGATGTGCATATTGCCGTCTCCTTTTAAAAGTAGATACCCTAGTACCTCCTCTACAATTTGGCATGCCCGATGGGACCCTTGCATTTTTGTGAGAGGCTTTGAGCATAGAAATAGTCATTTTCCACTATTTTTGCCATATTGCATCTTGTAAATAGGTACATGACCCATACTCGAGCAGATAAGGAGCCTCTTTGTGTACAAAGGAGCTTTAAAAAATCAACTTTACCTTCGAATAGTGAACCTAGATCTCCTCTACCCTCTTTGAATCTATCTATTGATTTGGGTGTGACACCACTCTCAAAGGTGAAGCGTATGAGAACATTGGACTTCTCCTCAGCTACGTCAGAGGAAGCACCAGTGGCAATGGAGGACCTCTCTCTCTTACTCTCTAGACTCAATATCAAGTTCCCTACCTTTAAGGGACAAGCTTGGATGCTGATGCTCATGTGAGGAGATTCATCTCCCTATGTCGTGGATGAGGTCTGCAGAATAGAGAGGATGCAATGCTGCTAATCCTTCCATCCACGTTGGAAGGCCTTGCTGACAAATGGTATAGTCAATATGCTGATGGCCATTTTGCTACATGGGAGGCTCTGAAGATGGCGTTCTCTCAGACATTTCGACAAAGTGACTCCTCGGAAAGAGCTCTAGATCAGCTAGAGAACCTATGGCTAAGATTAGGTGAATCCTTTCATGAACTTCACACTAGGACAAAAGCACTTGTTGCATGTCTGCCACATGCTCCAGGTGATTTCTTGGTTAAAAAGTGGATAGAAAAAGCTTTGCCGAGGTCATCTCAGCAGAAGCTATGTGAGTCTCTTAGATTGGATGCAACCCTCAATGATTTTGTTGCAGCAGCATCATGCATTGAAGAAGCTAGGAAACATTTTGAAGAAGATACACAACCAAATTATGCTGCACAACTAGACCCTATTGGGCAACTGAGGAAAGAACTGCAGGCGTTGAGAATGGAGCAAAATCACCAAGAAGAGAAGGTCTTGACACCGCCACTATGTCGTACTGAGGATGAAGTAGCCCAGCTTTGTTGCGAATTAGAAGATTTGCGGACCACTCAGGATATAAGAAGGCAGATTTGGTCTACAATATGTAACAACAGTGGATATTCCAATGCAAATTGTCCTAACAAGGTAAGTTGTCATTTTTGTTGAAAGGATGGACATGAAGCTAGAGAATGTTACTACTTCAAGGGTACACAATGACGAGGTAACCCTCAAGCTCCGGATTCATATTATGCTAGTACTTCAAATGCACTTAGTGCCATATGAAAAATAGGTGTTCCCTTCCAGATGATGCACCTGCTTGTCAGCATTGTCCAGAGGCTAAGGATCCAAGAGATTGCCCAACAAGTCTCCGTGCTCCAATTCACATGATTGCAGTCTCCTGACAAGTAGAAGATATGACCACTCACTCTTATGATGTTTCATCTTCTTCAATGCCCATAATGACTAGAGCTAGGCAAGCGGCAGTAACCCATAGAGAGGAACAACAAGGACTCCAGGATAGAGAGGAGGAGAAGAAGGCTGGGTGGAAGGACAAAGTAGACATTGAAGGAGCTTATGAAAGGATGGCTACTTCACTAAGGGACCAACCAACAAGTTTGCAAGAAGACACATATGAGGCAAACATTGAGCAGATCTTGAAAGGTATCCATCACAAGGTTAGTCTGTAAAAACTCATAAAGATGGATTCAAAAATAAGGAGTGACTTATTAAAGATTATACACTCTGCTCACTTGATTCAACCACCTAGTATAGACACTTTCATTGTTGATTTTCCCCCTGCTCCCCTGTGCACACTACCAAAGCTCAAGGTTATCGGTTTGTATAAAGGATAAAGCTCTCACAGGTGTATTTTAGATGGAGGCTCTGGCATCAATTTGATGCCGGATTTCACAATGAAGAAACTGCATTTGAACCCCACCAAGATGGCACCATTCATAGTTACCTTAGCAGATCAACATCGGGTTGCACCACTTGGCATTATCGAAAAGGTACTAATGATAGTACAATGTTGTCACTTTGTTCTAGATTTTGTTATTATTGCACTTCCACAGGAGACTTCTTATGCTTTACTCCTAGGAAGGCCTTGGCTAAGACAAGCAAAAGCTTTGCAAGATTGGGGGAAAAACAAATTGTGGATTTCAACAAACACCAATAGCCAACTGCAACTACATTGGGAAGAAGGATTCGACTCAGGGAAAACTACAGGATATACTGTGGACACTCACGTAATGCCCTCTTTACCCCAAGAAGAAGATAGATTATGTAATTGGATGATGGAAAGTACACAGTGTTGAACGGTGGAAATCAATGAAATAGAGGAAGAAGTTGTAGATGAAGGAGTTGCAGGAAAAGGCCATGAAGTTCACAAGGAGTTGGAGGATGAGAGTTTGCAAGAGAATTGAAACTTTGAAGGGGCAAAAAATACAGACGTATCACGGAAGCAAAGTTATGAGCCTGAAGGTAGAGAAGATCTTTCGTTTGGAGATATACCTCAAGGGAGGACCAGAGAACATATTGTAGAATATAAGCTAAATTCCACTCCTGCATATAGTGGGGATGATTTCTCAAGTAAGACCAGTCCTGAAACACTTGTTCAAGAAGTAAATCTAGGAGATGAAGAGAACCCTCAAGTAGTCCACTTGGCCTCTTGTCTATGGCTTTATCCCCCTTTACTGCAGAAGGTAACTTCTTTACTTTTTACTTACAAAAACGTATTCGCATGTCCTACAAAGACATAACAGGGATACCAGAGGAGCTTGGATTACATTGAATACCCTTAGTTTAGGGAGCCGTGCCTACACAAAGTAGGCCTCTAGCACAGTGAAATTCTCCCTCTCCCTCTCTCTCTCTCTCTACCCTAGCTCTCACCCACCACTCAGTCCCGCCACCCCCTCCTAAGCCCACCCGCCATCTCTCTCTCTCTCTCTCTCTCTCTCTCTCTCTCTCTCTCTCTCTCTCTCTCTCTCTCTCTCTCTCTCTCTCTCTCTCCTTCCCTCCCTCCCTCCCTCCCTCCCTCGCTCTCTCTCTCTCCCTCTCTCTCTCTCTCTCTCTCTCTCTCAGCTCAATCCCTCAGTCCCCCCACCATCCCCCCTCCATCTATCTCTCTCTCTCTCTCTCCCTCTCTCTCCCTCTCCCTCTCCTCTCTCTCTCTCTCTCTCTCTCTCTCTCTCTCTCTCTCTCTCTCTCTCTCTCTCCTTTCCTCCCTCCCTCCCTCCCTCCCTCCCTCCTTCCCTCCCTCCCTCCCTCCCTCTCTCTCTCTCTGTGTCTGTCTCTCTCTCTCTCTCTCTCTCTCTCTCTCTCTCTCTCTCTCTCTCTCTCTCTCTCTCTCTCTCTCTCTCTCTCTCTCTCTCCTGCTCAATCCCTCAGTCCCCCCACCATCCCCCCTCCATCTCTCTCTCTCTCCCTCTCCCTCTCCCTCTCCCCCTCTCTCTCTCTCTGTCTCTCTCTCTCTCTCTCTCTCTCTCTCTCTCTCTCTCTCTCTCTCTCCCTACCCCACAGCCCCCACCCCCCCTATCCTCCCACCCACCTGCCACCTCTTCCTAATCCCACCTGCCACCTTCTCTCGCTCTCTCGCTCTCTCGCTTTCTCTCTCTCTCTCTCTCTCTCTCTCTCTCTCTCTCTCTCTCTGTCTCTGAGAGTAGGGATGCAATCGGCCAATGGAAGAAGCTGCAAAATCAGTTTTGCCCTCAATAAAAGATTTTTCTCCTAATCCTATAGCTACATGGGGATTCGAAGGCCTCAAAGAGATCTTTTTAGGATAAATGAATTCATCATGTTGCTATGGTGATTGCTCAGGGAAACATGTTTGCAATAGAAACGTGCAAAGTTAAAAGGTCTCTAAAGCTCTGAGGGCATTATTTGTGTATGCATCCATAAAGGGAAGTAATGGTCCAATGTGGGCAATGGCTGAGAAGTATCGCTTGAACTTGGCCTAATTGAGGTAGCAAGGTTGGTCAAAGAAGAAATTGGTGAAATGATGAACACACAAGTTAGAACACTCAGCTTGCATTCAAAAGTGACAGTGAAAGGTAAAAAGATATATAAGTGTAGTACCCCTTCTCTTTTCCCTTTCTCTCTTTGTGGCATGTGAGCACTGGGCAGAACCCACTAGCACTCTGAGCATGAAGTCCAAAGAAGATAGAAGAGAAAGAGATTAAAAGGAGAGCTCTCAGATGCCTTGGGCTGCATTGGGCTGCAGCTTCAAGGAATGTTCCATCCCATTTCATGGACATAATGGTGTTCCGGGTAGTTGTTGCTTTCACTTGTTGATTTCACTTTCATTGCCACCTTGGTTGATTTGTTTATCTCTCTCTTTTTCTCTCTCTTCCTATCTCTCTTCCCCCATCTTTTCTCTCAGCCACCCCCGCCTAGCCCCCCTCTAACCCCCCTCAGCCCTCCCCGCAAGACCCCTCACGTACCCTCTCTCTCTCTCTCTCTCTCTCTCTCTCTCTCTCTCTCTCTCTCCCCTCCCATCACTCCCGCAACCGCCCCCTCCAACTCCCCCTCATGTACTCCCTCTCTCTCTCTCTCTCCTCTCCCGCCCCTCCCCCTCACACCACCCCGCCCCCCTCACCTCACCCCCGCAGCCTAACACCACCCCCACCCCCACTAGTTCCCCCTCAGCCACCCCCGCCTAGCCCCCCTCTAACCCCCCTCAGCCCTCCCCGCAAGCCCCCTCACGTACCCTCTCTCTCTTCTCTCTCTCTCTCTCTCTCTCTCTCTCTCTCTCTCTCTCTCTCTCTCTCTCTCTCTCTCTCTCTCTCTCTCTCTCTCTCTCTCCCCTCCCATCACTCCCGCAACCGCCCCCTCCAACTCCCCCTCACATACTCTCTCTCTCTCTCTCTCTCTCTCTCTCTCTCTCTCTCTCTCTCTCTCTCTCTCTCTCTCTCTCTCTCTCTCTCTCTCTCTCTCTCTCTCTCTCTCCTCTCCCGCCCCTCCCCCTCACACCACCCCGCCCCCCTCACCTCACCCCCGCAGCCTAACACCACCCCCACCCCCACTAGTTCGCCCTCAGCCACCCTCGCCTAGCCCCCCTCTAACCCCCCTCAGCCCTCCTTGCAAGCCCCCTCACATACCCTCTCTCTCTCTGTCTCTCTCTCTCTCTCTCTCTCTCTCTCTCTCTCTCTCTCTCTCTCTCTCTCTCTCTCTCTCTCTCTCTCTCCTCCCATCACTCCCGCAACCGCCCCCTCCAACTCCCCCTCACGTACTCCCTCTCTCTCTCTCTCTCTCTCTCTCTCTCCCCTCCCATCACTCCCGCAACCGCCCCCTCCAACTCCCCCTCACGTACACCCCCTCTCTCTCTCTCTCTCTCTCTCTCTCTCTCTCCCCCATCACTCCCGCAACCGCCCTCTCCAACTCCCCCTCACGTACTCCCTCTCTCTCTCTCTCCCCTCCCATCACTCCCGCAACCGCCCCCTCCAACTCCCCCTCACGTACCCCCCCTCTCTCTCTCTCTCTCCCCTCCCATCACTCCCGCAACCGCCCCCTCCAACTCCCCCTCACGTACTCCGTCTCTCTCTCTCTCTCTCCCCTTCCGCGCTGTCCCCCGCCTATCCCTGCAGCCACTCCCCCACCACCCCCCGCAGCAAAACTCCGCCCCACCCCGCAGTAGTCCATGTAGAGGCAGTAAAGCTAGAAATAACAAAACTGGAAGAGGTAGGTATTATTGTTCCTGTAGAACACTCACGGTGGCTTTCTTCCATGGTCATTGTACCAAAGAAAAACGGCAAAATAAGAGTATGCGTTGATTTTCGTGCCTTGAATAAGGTAACTATTCAAGATGGCTTTCCTCAACCATTCACAGAGCAGGTGCTTGAAGAAGTAGCTGGACACTCTCTATATAGTTTTCTTGATGGGTTCAGTGGCTATAATCAGATAGCCATTCATCCTGAAGATAGAGACAAGACGGCTTTTGTTACTCCATGGGGCACATATGTTTATACCCGTATGGCTTTTGGCTTTAAAAGTGCACCAGCATCCTTTAATAGAGCAATGTATCTGATACTAGGGAAATGGTTAACCACATTTCTGCGCATTTTTATGGATGATTTTTCAGTATTTTCAGGAAGAGATAGGAGAGCAATAGTTCAAGATTTCAATAATCATTTGGAAAATCTAAAGGAAATCTTTGAGCAGTGTCTCAAAACAGGTTTGAAGTTAAATCCTGCTAAATGTCATTTTTTGGTCACTAAAGGTACTCTCCTTGGCCACATAGTATCAGTCGAAGGGATAACTGTTGATCCGGCAAAGATCAGTGCTATCCTCTCCATGCCGATTCCCCGAACTCCAAAGGAGGTACAAAGTTTTTTAGGCCATGCAGGATATCATAGACGATTTATCAGAATGTATTCAGAAATAGCTAAGCCTTTGTCTAGGCTTACAAGTAAGAATGTCCCTTTCTCATGGACTCCTAAAGCTGAGAAAGCATTTTGCGAACTAAAATTGAGGCTATGTACTGCTCCACTTTTAACTGTTCCTAATTGGTCATTAGAGTTCCATGTGCATACAGATGCCAGTCTTCATGCAGTTGGAGCAGTCTTGGCTCAACCATCATCACATAAGGTAGACCAACCTATCGTCTATGCTAGCAGATTGCTTACCAAAGCAGAAAGGAACTACAGCACTACTGAAAGGGAAGGTTTGGCTATTGTGTTCGCTCTTCAAAAATTTCGGCATTACCTCTTAGGTGTGCATTTTATTGTCATAACTGATCATCAGCCTTTGAAGTACTTGATTAACAAGCCTAGAGTAGCTGGAAGGGTTTGGCGATGGTTATTGCTATTTCAAGAATTTGATTTCGATATTCATATTAAGCCAGGGAAAGAGCACTATATGGCGGATCAGGTATCAAGAACTGCTCTGAGTGAAAAAGCAACAGGTATTGATGATGAATTGGTGGATAGTACTCTTTTTCTGGTTTCAATGCAGACTGATTGGTATGATGAAATTCTTGAGTTCCTCTCCATTGGAGAATTTCCCAAACATCTAACACCACTAGAAAAGAGGAAATTACTCTTTAAGTCCAAATCTTACTCACTCATAGATGGAAATTTATATAAATATTGTCATGACGGTATCTTGAGAAAGTGTGTTTTTCCAGAAGAAGTAAACTTTTTGCTTGAAGCAACACACAATGAAGGGCATATGAAGGGAGCAGATTTGGCTCACAAAATTATCCACCAAGGATTATGGTGGCCTCAGATATACAAAGATGCAATCAAATTTGCTAAGGAGTGCGATATCTGTCAGAGATGTGCTCCTAAGCCGACCAAGATGAGTTTCCAGCCATTAGTCATCTCCACAGGATGGCTACCTTTTGAACGATGGGGTCTTGATTTTATTGGTCCGATCAGTCCAACTGGTCAACCTGGGAAAAAGAGATATATTCTGATGGCCACATGTTATGCAACTAAGTGGGTAGAGGCTAAAGCCACTACAGATTGCACGGCTTTGACAGTGGCTAAGTTTTTGTTTAAACGTATTTTTTCCAGATTCGGTTGCCCACTTGAAGTTACTAGTGACAGGGGCACTCACTTTGTGAATCAGTTGCTCCAATTCATCTTTGACAGGTATAAAATCTTTCACAGGAAGTCATGTGCTTACTATCCCAGGGCAAATGGCCAAGCAGAAAGCTCTAACAAGATTTTGATTGGGCTCTTACGCAAATTATCCTTTGATCATCAAAGTTCTTGGCCACAGGCATTAATCGGTGCAATGTGGGCTTTCCGAACTACTAGAAGGGGAACCACTGGCGAAAGTCCATTCCGCTTAGTCTATGGTAAAGAGGCATTGGCACCTTTCGAATTTATTCCCTATTAGAAGACTTGTGGCATTGGAAGAATATAGGGAAGCAGCAATGAGGAAACTACAGGCAAAGCAAGAAGAACGCAAGAGGTTGCATGATAGGTATCTGAGATCCAACGAAGTTCAGGAAGGGTCTATGGTTTTAGTGCATCAGGTTCCAGCAATTTCGACTAAATTGGCGCCTAAATGGGTAGGACCATATAAGTTTATCAACGTATTGCCACATGGCGCAGTGCATCTGGAAGATCTGCAAGGCAACAAGATGCCAGTGGTCAACATCTCCAGGGTGAAGAGTTATTTGAATTGATGCAAGCAGATGAAATTCACTCCTTGTACATACCATAGTTCATTCATTTTCTGCAGTTCATTTTGAAGGAATAAGCAAATAAAGATATTGCACCGAGACGGTGCAAAAGCTTGATGTGGGGGTCTGTAGTACCCCTTCTCTTTTCCCTTTCTCTCTTTGTGGCATGTGAGCAGTGGGCAGAACCCACTGGCACTCTGAGCATTAAGTCCGAAGAAGATAGAAGAGAAAGAGATTAAAAGGAGAGCTCTGAGATGCCTTGGGCTACAGCTTCAAGGAATGTTCCATCCCATTTCATGGACATAATGGTGTTCCGGGCAGTTGTTGCTTTCACTTGTTGATTTCACTTTCATTGCCACCTTGGTTGATTTGTTTATCTCTCTCTTTTTCTCTCTCTTTCTATCTCTCTTCCCCCATCTTTTCTCTCAGCCACCCCCGCCTAGCCCCCCTCTAACCCCCCTCAGCCCTCCCCGCAAGCCCCCTCACGTACCCTCTCTCTCTCTCTCTGTCTCTCTCTCTCTCTCTCTCTCTCTCTCTCTCTCTCTCTCTCTCTCTCTCTCTCTCTCTCCCCTCCCATCACTCCCGCAACCGCCCCCTCCAACTCCCCCTCATGTACTCCCTCTCTCTCTCTCTCTCTCCTCTCCCGCCCCTCCCCCTCACACCACCCCGCCCCCCTCACCTCACCCCCGCAGCCTAACACCACCCCCACCCCCACTAGTTCCCCCTCAGCCACCCCCACCTAGCCCCCCTCGAACCCCCCTTAGCCCTCCCCGCAAGCCCCCTCACGTACCCTCTCTCTCTCTCTCTCTCTCTCTCTCTCTCTCTCTCTCTCTCTCTCTCTCTCTCTCTCTCTCTCTCTCTCTCTCTCTCTCTCTCTCTCTCTCTCTCTCTCCCCTCCCATCACTCCCGCAACCGCCCCCTCCAACTCCCCCTCACGTACTCCCTCTCTCTCTCTCTCTGCTGTCCCGCCCCTCCCCCTCACACCACCCCGCCCCCCTCACCTCACCCCCGCAGCCTAACACCACCCCCACCCCCACTAGTTCCCCCTCAGCCACCCCCGCCTAGCCCCCCTCTAACCCCCCTCAGCCCTCCCCGCAAGCCCCCTCACGTACCCTCTCTCTCTCTCTCTCTCTCTCTCTCTCTCTCTCTCTCTCTCTCTCTCTCTCTCTCTCTCTCCTCCCATCACTCCCGCAACCGCCCCCTCCAACTCCCCCTCACGTACTCCCTCTCTCTCTCTCTCTCCCCTCCCATCACTCCAGCAACCGCCTCCTCGAACTCCCCCTCACGTACCCCCCCTCTCTCTCTCTCCCATCACTCCCGCAACCGCCCTCTCCAACTGCCCCTCACGTACTCCCTCTCTCTCTCTCTCCCCTCCCATCACTCCCGCAACCGCCCCCTCCAACTCCCCCTCACGTACCCCCCCCCCTCTCTCTCTCTCTCTCTCCCCTCCCATCACTCCCGCAACCGCTCCCTCCAACTCCCCCTCACGTACTCCCTCTCTCTCTCTCTCTCCCCTCCCATCACTCCCGCAACCGCCCCCTCCAATTCCCCCTCAGCCACCCCTGCCTAGCCCCCCTCTAACCCCCCTCAGCCCTCCCCGCAAGCCCCCTCACGTACCCTCTCTCTCTCTCTCTCTCTCTCTCTCTCTCTCTCTCTCTCTCTCTCTCTCTCTCTCTCTCTCTCTCCCCTCCCATCACTCCCGCAACCGCCCCCTCCAACTCCCCCTCACGTACTCCCTCTCTCTCTCTCTCTCTCCCCTCCCATCACTCCCGCAACCGCCCCCTCCAACTCCCCCTCACGTACCCCCCCTCTCTCTCTCTCTCTCCCATCACTCCCGCAACCGCCCCCTCCAACTCCCCCTCACGTACCCTCTCACTCTCTCTCTCTCTCTCTCTCTCTCTCTCTCTCTCTCTCTCTCTCTCTCTCTCTCTCTCTCTCTCTCTCTCTCTCTCTCTCTCTCCTCACCCGCCACCCCGCTACAACTCCTCCTCAACCCCCGCCACCTTCCCCGCTGTCCCCCGCCTATCCCCACAGCCACTCCCCCGCCACCCCCCGCAGCAAAACTCCGCCCCACCCCGCAGTAGTCCGCCCACCCCCGCTGCCTCCCACACCCCCCGCCCCTGCTCACTCCTGCGATTTCCCCCCTTCTTCACCTCTCCCTCGTGCACACAACATGCATGCACACATGCACACGTCCACACATCATGCACACATGCGCACATTCACATGCATACACGGATTTGCACACCCACTCACACACACACCCGCATGCACGTACACACATATACATATGCACACACACCCACATAATCACATGCACACTCACACACATACACACAACCATACATTTACACACTTGCACACCTCACATGCACAACCACACATCTACGCACACACACATTCATTCATACACACACATCCTCACATGTACACACACACACCCCCACACACACTCGCACCCACACACTCACACACATATAAGCACACACTCACACTGACACACACGAGCACATGCACACACTCACACTTCCCGCCCACACACACATACGACATACACACAATGGATCGGGCATGGTGAAGGTTGGATTTGCTGGCGATGATGCTCCTCGGGCTGTATTTCTTAGAATTGTGGGCCGTCCAAAGCACACTGTGTCATGGTTGGTATGGGGCAAAAAGATGCATATGTTAGTGATGGGGCTCAATCCAAGCGTGGAATTCTCATCTTGAAATATCCGATTACAAGACTTTTTGTGTCGATAGAAGACCCCTTCTTTACCAGGATAATTGTGAACATTATAGCAAGTTCACTGAACAGATTGGCAAATAAATTATTGAAGATGATTTATTAGTCACCCACCCTATGTCGGTATGGGATAAAAGTGTGCAGGGTAAAAAGTGAAAGCGGAAAAGGAATCCTTGCCACCAACCATTCACGGTGACTACCTATTTTGGTGAATCTAATTCAAATCAAAGGACTAATTGACCTACCCTCCAATTTTGGGTGATCAACCGGCGCATGATCAGTGGATGTGAAGATTCGGCAAGGCTCTCTCGGCCTATTGAGGCCTATAAAATCAAGGGATTTGTGCTCATTTGGGTACACACACATTGGGGTACATTTTTCGGAGTTTCATTGACGCGTGTATACGTGCAGAAGTCCTCTCTTGCACTTGGTGGTTTCAAGCCTATTGTAGGAGCTACTCTGTAGTGTGGATACAGAGGGTAGGCTTCTCAGTGGAGGGCTATGAGCACTATAGTGTAAGAGAGTGCCTTGGATTTTCTTTCTTTTCTATGAGTCAGTATTGGTGTTAAGCTCTATTCTCTTGAGCAAATCCTACCATTTGTATTTTTTTTCTGGGTTAGACTGCATGTGATTGGCCCCCTTAAGCTGAGGAGAAAACCCTGTGTATTGAGGTTCTTTATTTCTGGGATGGCATGTTAGCCCCCTAAGCTTACATTTTGGAGCATCACTCTTCCCAACCTTGTAATCATCCGATTCGAATCAAGAAGTGTATGGTCTTCCTTGGTCATTGGTTGTCCATATTTTCTGAAGTGTTTACCACTCTGTGCAATCCGTGTTATCTATCTGCTCACAGAAATGTTAAAGGGTATACTTCCCTAAAGAGAACCCCCCTTGAGTAGGCGACGTACTGGACGTGTTTAATCTTCATTCTCTACTTTCATTAAAAGCGGATACCCCAGTACCTCCTCTACAATAAGTGTTGCCACCATTTGTGATGATTGCCTATTTTTAAGGACCCAATTCAACACTAGTGGCATATTTGATCCACCCCTCCAATTTTGGGGCAATCAATTGGTGCATATTTAGTGAACGTGAGAAATCGGCAAGGTCCTCTTGGCCTATTGGAGCCTATAAAAGCAATGGACTTATACTCATTGGGGTATAGATACATACATACGGGGCTTATTTCCACCATCTCTTTGGATCCTCTCTTTGCACTTTGTAGCTACAAGCCTACTGTAGGAAGTCACTTTATGGTGAGGATATAGAGCGTAGGCTTCCTAGTGGAGGGCTAATAGCACTTTAGTGCAAAGAAGCGGCTTGGTTTTGTCATTCAATTTGAGCTAGTGGTATTTTCGTGCTCTTTCCCATAGAGAAAGTCTTCATATCTGTGTACTAATCAGTGCAAGTCTTCATCTACTTGTGTTCATTTGATCGAACGAATATCTTGTATTGATTGTTTTAGTTCTGGGTTGACATATTAGCACAAAGCATCAACTTTTGAAGCATTTCTTTTGCCTATATTGTAATCATCTATTCGGAATAAGGAGCGGTTCCATCCTTCACAATTGTAATTTGTCATTAAACATCTTTAATGAGTGTCTACATTACTAAGCAACTATTGAGACTTGCCTGTTCATAGAAATGTTAACGGGTATATTTCCTTAAGGAGAACCTCTCTTGAATAGGCAAAGTATTGGAAGTGCATATTGTCGTCTCCTGCTAAAAGTAGATACCCTAGTACCTCCTCTACAATATATATATATATATATATATATATATATATATATATATATATATATATATATATATATATATATATATATATATATATATATATATATATATATATATATATATATATATACACATACATACATACATACATACTATTGTACTACAGGAATTATTGAAATATCCTTGTGAACAATGTATAAAATTAATTAAGGCATTACTTAGCTCAAAATAGGCGTTAATCATATATGCATCCTTATGCCATTATAATTTAAGGTGTTGAAACCATTCTTCATGAAATAATTATATTAAAAATAAACATAAATACTTGTATACATACATACATGCATAATTTTTAAGGTAGGGAAGTAAAGTGTAATATTGACTAGTTTGGAGCCTATCCCCTCATTTGTTGAAATTTGACACTATTCAAAGGTGCATACTTTGATACATATACACATCTGATTACAAATGTCTCAATATCGTATAATTTAACATGAAAATCATAGTAGTCATATTAGGATTTGGTAGGTACCTTTTTATTTTATCTATGAAACCATGGGATTGAATCATATAGTTCATTGAAGTTTTTTTTTTAATTATGTCATTTAAAGTGAAACAATACAATTTGTTTGAATTTTTTGGTAGTGTGTTGTATTTACCAATTTCCTTTCCTCAACCTCAAGCATGATGTCTTTTTCTTAGTTTGGGAACTTAAAAAGTGTATGAGAAACTTTGCTTTTGTAGATCATATTGTTCTTCATAAACTAAATTGGACTTTTGACGAAAGATATACATGCATAAACAAAGGGTGCATGGAAAAGGAAACCGTAATGGTATCACTGAGCATCTAATCTGAGATATGAGAAGCATATTCCAATTATTTCCGTACATAGATCTAAGGAAATGGAACTTACATAGATGGCAGACAATAAGCATGTATATCTACATGTTTTTAGAAATAGAAGTAAAAAACTGATTAAGCAATCATCCTTATGCTTTATGAGGTGAAATTAAAACAAGGAACCAATCATGAATAAGGAAGCTTTGGAAGTCTCAAAAGAAAAAAGAAAAAACCCTTTTAAAAGATTACACATTCTTATGGTATGGAAACCTTTCTAGTAGCATCATCTATGAAAGTGACAAAGTAATGACCAACACGTAATGAACTTCTGGGCATTTGAGTGCACATATTTCTATGAAGGAGATCTAAAGGCAAAATTGAAGAGTCCATGTGCCTTTTATGCACATTAGTAGATCTCCTATGGCAAGGTTGGGTATGTATTCAACCTACAATATCATCAAAGAGACTCCAATGTATGGGTGTCTCCTAGTTAAGAGAACCTCACCACCACTGTTTTCATCGAAGGTAACATGCTTTATGCACAAACATTATAATAATGTCCACATGGATGTACATAAGTAGTATCCACAGAAGCGTACATAGTGTGTATGTGCTCAACATATGCAGTAAGATGGAAGTGAAAGGTTGAATTCACAACCCAAACACTTGTTAGCAGAACCTCCAAGTGTCTATCAAACCTATTCGTTAAGCTTAAAAAACCTTCATAGCCGTTTTTAAGGGAGCTCCAAGGGGAACAATATTGGGATGGGTGACCTCTCGAGAAGTACTTAGAACCCCTGTCTTCCTCGATTGTTGAGGTCCTCCCTCATGGGAAGCCAATAGATCCAGTGGTGATCTCAGTGATTTGAATGACAAGGTATGCCAGGGTATATACCTTGGTCAGCACCTTAGTCATAAGCTTTGGGTGCATGGGCAGTTGCTCGCTTCCCTCACACAAAAGGAACAAAGCTTTTGCATCAAAATGCTCTAAAACTAGTGAAGTATTTGGATAGTGATGCATGACACTGAGCTCTTCTTCTCGAGAGCTCCAAGATGATACCCTCCTAGTAGAAAACCAAGTTTTATATGCCACATATAGTACTCTGCACAAAGGCTACAAAATATGCAAAAAAACACATAGTCGATAGACCATGAACATAGATTTCTTAGGTTATAAAAATTAAGTCAAACATAGCATCTGTGGCTAACCCGGGCAATACATGCTTTATTAAAGAGCATATAAAAGAGTGTCCAGAAACCATTTCACGATTGGAGCTATGGGCAATGATCATGGTGGACACATGAACTATCGATCATGGTGTTAGAGCATGTATTTAAAAATATGGTTTCACATCAAACATTTTTGAAATGTATGAGAAACTCGAATTTCATTGATCATATCCTGGAAGAATTGGTAGACCCTCTAACAGGGACAACACATGTGCATAAATATGTGACTAGGGATAGATTAGTCAATTAAAATCACCTAGTTATCTTCATAAGAATAAGGGCTCTCTCTCATTGATATTCAAGGCATTCTAAGACCCCAACATAGTAAGCTTTTGTAGAAACTAGAAAATAGAGGAACACAAAATCCAACAAGGTTGAAATTGGATACCTCTCAAAGGATCATTTGCGATCCTCATTGATTCAAGTAGTTGTATATACACACATAAGGTTTTGAGAAGAGTCATCTCTCTAGCATGTCGGGGTGGTCGTATTTGTCTCTCTCTTGCATGCAGAAGATATAAATTCTATCTACATGTATATTGCCATCATTTAGTAGTTTTAGAGGTGTCATCTCAATCATGGCCTTGCATATGCTAAGAATGGATGAAAATAACTCTCATATATCTTTTGTCCCATTCATTCACAAAATGATTTTGATTCTTAGTGAGTGCCACCTGATCCTCATAAAATTTTACCCTAGTTCGATTGGAAAGTCTATAGACGCCCTATTTCATGAGGAGATAGGAAATCCTAAATTTCGATGGTTGATAGTTGGACTTGTCTAGCTTCTCTAGCTTCTCAATCTAAGTGCTATAGTCTAGCTAGATAGCTCTCTTTCTTTTGATTCTTCCATAGTTATTAAAGTGGATATGAGGGGATAAATTTTGAAATTTTACCTTGAATTTATGCTTATATATATATATATATATATATATATATATATATATATATATATATATATATATATATATATATATATATACATATATATATATATATATATATATATATATATATATATATATATATATATATATATATATATATATATATATATATATTCTAATAATAGAAAATCTTGCATGCTCCCCCTTGTCCTAACTGATAGTTGGTTTCCTTCACCTCTAGATATCGCATGTCAAATTAGCTAATCAAAAACTTCAAGCACGTATCCTTCGTGCTCTAGTGTACTTAGTGGAAATGCTCCTCGATTGTTCATCCTTGTACTTCTATGCTCCAAGAGCGATTTGCACTCTTAAAAGTGTGAAAAACACCAAACACAATAAACAACATGTTTAGAAGGATCGTAAATTCTTGTAACACCATACTTGGATGTACCAGAGAGTAGGAAAGAATGAAAAAAAGCGCACACAAAAGCGAAGAAGAAGAAGAATGACACATGAAGACATGCAATGACTAGAGGAGCTCTAGATACGTAGATGATCAATGATATGGGAATGATTCAAGTTAGAGTTATAAGGGAATCCTAAGTGCTATATTCAACCACATATGAGCATAGCATGTATATGTGCCTACAAGGGTGCCTATCTACAACGCTTCATATCAAAGCTTCACGGACACATAAGTATAGAAAACTCTTAATGAAATGATAATTTTCCTTAAAATACTCGCAAATTATTTTTTCTTTATTATTTTCTTATCATTTTTGTCTATTTTCTTTGATAGTAAACCATTAGGAGATTTTGGCTTATTAATAGAGGAGCTCCATTTACCTTTGCCCTTTCAATTAGCTCCAAAAGATTGCTTTAAAGCACACATAAATGAAGTCTTTTTCTAGATAGATAATCTCCCAACAAACTATAGATTGACTCCTAAAGGGTTCAGGCATTGGATTGCTCTTCATCATCAACTAGAGAGTAGATACAAAAATCTGATGGAAATCTATAAGAACATTACGAAACGTTTGCACAACTGAACTATAAGGTGAGATTTCATAAGCACAAATCAATAGTTCTTTAAAATCCTTGATCTTAATGAAAACCGTTTCCATTGAATCTTCTTGGTTCATATGCTCACTATCCAACTATTTTTGGACGTAAGCAACATAACCTTCAACTCTTGCCTAGTATCATGTATTAGAGTATATCAAGTATTTTTTCGATTTTGTAAGAGTGAATGTGAGGAATGATCACATGTTGGATAGAAGAAGCTATTAATGTATGTGCTTGTGTCCCTCTACTATCTCAATGAAGTTGCTCTATAGTAGTTGCAATAGAAAGTGTAGTAGAACCTAGTAATTGAAGATCATCATGTTTAACACTATGTACATCACCCTCAATCATTGTATTTGCACATGTAGAAATATATTTTTCAAAACCTAGCTCAATATTGATGAAGCCCTTTGCTATCAATACATGATGCATCATGTATGCTGACAATTGGTAATTACAACCATCCAATTTATCCTAAACAACAAAAGCATTGCATATGTAATTTCTTTCAGCCATGGCCTATGAGTAAATACCTTGATACAAAAAAAATGATTGTATCCCAAAGGATTGTACATAAGTAACCAGTTAAGCTCAGTTAGACATGTAGCACACTTTAAAGCACTTTTATTGGTGAACAAAAATCAGGATATATGTTTTGCACAAAATAACAAAATCACCTCCATAGTCACTCTCACAGTGCATTTGGATGCCAAGTCGACTTCAAATCATACCAAGTATGCTCACCAATTTTTGTGTGATTCAAACACTATGATTGTAAGGGTATAAAAAATGCGCTAAAGAAACGATTTACCTACTCTGATACAAATTGATGGACTTGAAGTATTCTGGAAGCACATGAACAACATGATGAAGAAGAAGTTTGGAGAATAATATATTATAAACTGTACACCAATTGGATGTAAAAAAGATACGTGACCCATAGGGGTTATATGCTTGTATAGAAGCTGCGGGAAAGGGCTTGCTAAAGAGGTAGAAAAGTACCACAATAGTTAGATGCTTGATCACACATATCACTTTGGAAATATATCCACACACCCACACACACTGACACATACATACATACATACATACATACATACATACATACATACATACATACATACATACATACATACACACATACATACATACATATGTACATACATATATACATACATATATACATACATACCTACATACATACATACATACATACATACATACATACATACATACATAAATACATACATACATACATACATACATACATACATACATACATACATACATACATACATACATACGTAAATACATACATAAATACATACATACATACATACATACATACATACATACATACATACATAGAAACATACATACATACATACATACATACATACATACATACATACATATATACATATATACATACATACATACATAAATACATATATACATACAATGTATAAAACTAATTTAGGCATTACTTTGCTCATAATAGGCGTTAACCATATATGCATCCTTATTCCATTATAATTTAAGGTGTGGAAACCATTCTTCATGAAATAATTATATTAAAAATAAACATAAATACTTGTATACATATATACATGCATAATTTTTAAGGTAGGGAAGTAAAGTGTAATGTTGTCTAGTTATGAGCCTATCCCCTCATTTGTTGTAATTTGACACTATTCAAAGGTGCATACTTTGATACATACACACATATGATTACAAATGTCTCAATATCGTATAATTTAAGATGAAAATCATAGTAGTCATATTAGGATTTGGTAGGTACCTTGACATTTTATCTATGAAACCATGGGATTGAATCATTTAACTAATTGAAGTTGTTTTTTTAATTATGTCATTTAAAGTGAAACAATACAATTTGTATGCATTTTTTGATACTGTGTTGCTTTTACCAATTTCCTTTCCTCAACCTCAAGCATGATGTCTTTTTCTTAGTTTGGGAACTAAAAAACTATATGAGAAACTCTGCTTTTGTAGACATATTGTACTTCATATATAGACAAAGGTAATGGATGATTTCTTAAAAGGTATGATGTATGGTAGCACACTCCATTAGAGTATAATGTCAGGTTCTCATGTATTGTAGGGGTTCTTTCTATTTCTTGAGTCACCTTACAAGAATATATGGATGGGCATATGTATTGTACGCTCTCAAATGTATTATACACACTTAAGTGGTATAGGCATCCTATGTATTGTAGTGACTCAGGTAGTCTAGGAGCCTTAGAGTTGTTGCCTTTTCCAACAAGCTTGTGGGCAAATGGATGATTAAAGATTAGTGTAATTAGAAAGTGTTCTACACCAACTTCAATTTTGGAAACAACAATATTCTCTCTCATTAGGATCCCTAAATGGAATGAGGTTGATCTAATCATGGTCTTCTTCTCACCTTTCCTAATTGTTCCCAAGAGTCTGGATTTGGTGTGCTTTTTATGGAAATGATACAACAAGATGAAACACTTTTGCAACATTCATGCTGATTGGAAGTGGGAGTCTTGTACTAGGTAGGACAATCCTATTAGGCTCCCAATTGTAGGTATGATGAGAGTGAGGAAGGGATATATTCAAGAGGAAAGGATGCACTAGAACAAAGTAGTCTTTGAGGAGGAATTTTTATAGGATGTTATCTTTTTGAAAATTATCATTGAAAAAGACAAGTGGGTTTTTGTTGTTGAATCTTTGAAATACCTTGCTTGTAGCTTGAAATTTATCAAGATGGTGATGACACTTATGGGAAATGCCTCTCCTCTGATCCATAGTAACCACAAGCTTTCTAAGTGGATTGGATTAAAATGGTCAATCACACAAGGATTTCGGTTGGATTAATTACTTTCTTCTATGATCTTAGTTTCTTGGTTAACCATCATGCCTATATTGGCCAAATCGATGGACTTTTCTATTGAATAACCAAAGATAGATGACCATGAGAATGTTTGCTGATGAAATGAATGTTTTCTTACATAATGATCTAGAAACTATGCTAGCCTTTTGGTATTGTCTAAATACCTTTTGTTTGGCTTTAATATGGAATAAAATCACTTGAAGGTGGCATCCAAGGCTATAATTGGGGATTTAGCTAATATGTTGGAAACTAGATGGTGTTCTTACGTTTGTTGTTCTGCCATGCTGGAAGGGTCATGACTTACTTAATCTAATTTTCTCCCCTTTATTGTTAATCCCACACTCCTGGATATTGTTTGTTTGTTATCTAAGAGTTGCAATAAGATGATACTTTACCTCAAGTTGAAACTGGACTGTCCATATTAGACATAATGATTGTATCTAGTTCCCAATCAATGGAATAAGGAAAGGTAAGCTGTAGAGGAGGTACTGGGGTATCCGCTTTTAACAAAGGTAGAGAATGAAGATTAAACACGTCCAGTACGTCACCTACTCAAGGGGGTTTCTCTTTAGGGAAGTATACCCTTTAACATTTCTGTGAGCAGGCCGACAACAAGAATTGTACAGAATGGTAAATGCGTCAGAAAATATGGACAACCAATAACCAAGGAAGACCGTACTCTCCCTCATTCAAATCAGATGACTACAAAGTTGGGCAAATGATGAATGATGCTCAAATGTGTAAACTTAGGGCTAACAAGCCACCCTAAAAGTAATAACTCCAATACAACAGTTTCTTCCTATCAGCATAAGGACCACTGATATGCAGACTAACTCAGAACAATAAAAAGGGTAAGATCTTCTCAAGAGAATAGAACACAATCCACCACACTGACTCACGGAAACGAAGAAGAATCCAAGCTACTCTTTTTACACTATAGTGCTCATAGCCCTTCACTGAGAAGCCTCCCCTCTGTATACACGACAGAGTAGCTTCCACAGTAGACTTGAAACCACCAAGTGCAAGAGAGAACTTCCGCACGTACGCACGAAACCACTGTATCTACCAAATTGTTGTGTGAACATATATCCTCAGTGTACCCAAATGAGCACAAATCCATTGCTTTTATAGGCCTCAATAGGCCAAGAGAGCCTTGCCGAATCTTCACGTCCACTGATCATGCGCCGGTTAATTGCCCAAGATTGGAGGGGTAGGTCAAATATTCCACTTGATTTGAATTAGATCCCTAAAGATAGATAGCTGCCGTGAATGGTTGGTGGCAAAAGGCTATTCCCTGCTTCCACTGCATCCACTTCATACCTTTATCCCACACCGTCATAGGATCGGTGACTAATAAATCATTTCCAGTAATTTGAACTTGTTTTGCCAATTATCCTGGTCAAAGGGGTCGATCGACACAATATGTTACTTCTTTAAAAATCCCGTCCATATTCCTTCTTCCTGGCACTCTTTAGATTAGGGTATACTTCCGAGGGCGTGCTTTACTTCATAGTCTTGCTGAAGGAAGAGGTCCCAAAGATGTGTATAATTGTGGGTGTGCATATGCAAAAATGTGTGTGTGTGCCCGTGACTGTGGGTGGTTAAGTGTGAAAGTGTGTGTGTGTGCATTTGTGTGTATGTGAGTGTGAAGGGGTGTGTGTGAGTGCATGTGCGGAGGGTGGAGGAGAGAGGTGGAGGCTGAGGATAGGGTGGAGGATAGGGCGGAGTGTGGAGGATAGGGCGGAGGATGGAGGATTGGGGAGGGTGGAGGATAGGGCGGAATGTGGAGGATAGGGTGGAGTGTGGAGGATAGGGCGGAAGGTGGAGGATAGGGCGGAGGGTGGAGGATAGGGCGGAGGGTGGAGGATAGGGCGGAGTGTGGAGGATAGGGCGGAGTGTGGAAGATAGGGCGGAGTGTGGAGGATAGGGCGGAGGGTGGAGGATAGGGCGGAGTGTGGAGGATAGGGCGGAGGGTGGAGGATAGGGCGGAGTGTGGAGGATAGGGCGGAGGATGGAGGATTGGGGAGGGTGGAGGATAGGGCGGAGTGTGGAGGATAGGGCGGAGGGTGGAGGATAGGGCAGAGGATAGGGCGGAGTGTGGAGGATAGGGCGGAGGATGGAGGATTGGGGAGGGTGGAGGATAGGGCAGAGTGTGGAGGATAGGGCGGAATGTGGAGGATAGGGCGGAGGGTGGAGGATAGGGCCGAGGGTGGAGGATAGGGCGGAGGGTGGAGGATAGGGCGGAGGGTGGAGGATAGGGCGGAGTGTGGAGGATAGGGCGGAGGGTGGAGGATAGGGCGGAGGGTGGAGGATAGGGCGGAGTGTGGAGGATAGGGCGGAGTGTGGAGGATAGGGCGGAGGGTGGAGGATAGGGCGGAGGGTAGAGGATAGGGTGGAGGGTGGAGGATAGGGCGGAGTGTGGAGGATAGGGCGGAGGGTGGAGGACAGGGCGGAGGATGTAGGATTGGGGAGGGTGGAGGATAGGGCGGAGTGTGGAGGATAGGGCGGAGTGTGGAGGATAGGGCGGAGGATGTAGGATAGGGCGGAGTGTGGAGGATAGGGTGAAGCATGGAGGATTGGGGAGGGTGGAGGATAGGGCGGAGTGTGGAGGATAGGGCGGAGTGTGGAGGATAGGGCGGAGGGTGGAGGATAGGGCGGAGGGTGGAGGATAGGGCGGAGGGTGGAGGATAGGGCGGAGTGTGGAGGATAGGGCGGAGGGTGTAGGATAGGGCGGAGGTTGGAGGATAGGGCGGAGTGTGGAGGATAGGGCGGAGTGTGGAGGATAGGGCGGAGGGTGGAGGATAGGGCAGAGTGTGGAGGATAGGGCGGAGGGTGGAGGATAGGGCGGAGTGTGGAGGATAGGGCGGAGGGTGGAGGATAGGGCGGAGGGTGGAGGATAGGGCGGAGTGTGGAGGATAGGGCGGAGTGTGGAGGATAGGGCGGAGGGTGGAGGATAGGGCGGAGTGTGGAGGATAGGGCGGAGGGTGGAGGATAGGGCGGAGTGTGGAGGATAGGACGGAGTGTGGAGGATAGGGCGGAGTGTGGAGGATAGGGCGGAGTGTGGAGGATAGGGCGGAGGGTGGAGGATAGGGCGGAGTGTGGAGGATAGGGCGGAGGGTGGAGGATAGGGCGGAGTGTGGAGGATAGGGCGGAGTGTGGAGGATAGGGCGGAGGGTGGAGGATAGGGCGGAGGGTGGAGGATAGGGCGGAGTGTGGAGGATAGGCCGGAGTGTGGAGGATAGGGCGGAGGGTGGAGGATAGGGCGGAGTGTGGAGGATAGGGCGGAGGGTGGAGGATAGGGCGGAGGGTGGAGGATAGGGCGGAGTGTGGAGGATAGGGCGGAGTGTGGAGGATAGGGCGGAGGGTGGAGGATAGGGCGGAGGGTGGAGGATAGGGCGGAGGGTGGAAGATAGGGCGGAGTGTGGAGGATAGGGCGGAGTGTGGAGGTTAGGGCGGAGTGTGGAGGATAGGGCGGAGTGTGGAGGATAGGGCGGAGGGTGGAGGATAGGGCGGAGTGTGGAGGATAGGGCGGAGCGTGGAGGATAGGGCGGAGGGTGGAGGATAGGGCGGAGTGTGGAGGATAGGGCGGAGTGTGGAGGATAGGGCGGAGGGTGGAGGATAGGGCGGAGTGTGGAGGATAGGGCGGAGTGTGGAGGATAGGGCGGAGGGTGGAGGATAGGGCGGAGTGTGGAGGATAGGGCGGAGGGTGGAGGATAGGGCGGAGGGTGGAGGATAGGGCGGAGTGTGGAGGATAGGGCAGAGTGTGGAGGATAGGGCGGAGGGTGGAGGATAGGGCGGAGTGTGGAGGATAGGGCGGAGGGTGGAGGATAGGGCGGAGTGTGGAGGATAGGGCGGAGTGTGGAGGATAGGGCGGAGTGTGGAGGATAGGGCGGAGTGTGGAGGATAGGGTGGAGGGTGGAGGATAGGGCGGAGTGTGGAGGATAGGGCGGAGGGTGGAGGATAGGGCGGAGTGTGGAGGATAGGGCGGAGGATGCAGGATTGGGGAGGGTGGAGGATAGGGCGGAGTGTGGAGGATAGGGCGGAGTGTGGAGGATAGGGCGGAGGGTGGAGGATTGGGGAGGGTGGAGGATAGGGCGGAGTGTGGAGGATAGGGCGGAGTGTGGAGGATAGGGCGGAGGGTGGAGGATAGGGCGGAGTGTGGAGGATAGGGCGGAGGGTGGAGGATAGGGCGGAGTGTGGAGGATAGGGCGGAGGGTGGAGGATAGGGCGGAGTGTGGAGGATAGGGAAGGCGGAAGAGAGAGAAGAGGGCGGGTGGCGGAAGAGAGAAGAAGGGGGAGAGAGAGCGAGAAGAAAGAGAGAGAGAGGAAGAGAGAGAGGGAGGGAGAGAGAAAGAGAGGGAAAAAGAGAGAGGTAGGCCGAAAGAGAGAGGGAAATAGAGAGAGTGAGAGAAGAAAGAAAGAGAGAGAGAGGAAGAGAGAGAGGGAGGGAGAGAGAAAGAGAGGGAGAAAGAGAGATAGGTATCAAAACAAAAGAAAAGATGAAAGCAACGATTGCTCAGAACTCAGATATGTCCATGTAATGGAAAGGAATATTCCCCGAAGCTTCATCCCAGGGCATCCAAGAGTTTTCCGACCTCTACAGGCCCCCACATCAAGCTTTTGCACCGTCCCTGGTGCAATTTCTAATTTTTTTTCCTTGTTCTACTTATTTCTTCAAAAGGAACTGCAGAATATGAAAGAACTATGGTATGTACAAGGAGTGAATTTCATCTGCTTGCATCAATTCAAATAACTTTTCACCCTGGAGATGTTGACGAGGGGCATCCTTTTACCTTGCAGATCATTCCAGATGCACTGCACCATGTGGTAACACCTTGATAACCTTATATGGTCTTGCCCATTTGGGTGCCAATTTAGTTGGAATTGCCGGAACTTGATGCACTAAAACCATGGACCCTTCCTGAACTTCATTGGTCCTCAAATACCTGTCATGCAGCCTTTTGCGTTCCTCTTGCTTTACCTGTAGTTTCTTCATCGCTGCTTCCCTACATTCTTCCAATGCCACAAGTCTTTTGATTGGAGGTTCAATACCCATGGTTCTGGCTCCGATTTCCTTCTTGATAATAAATTCGAAAGGTGCCAATGCCTCTTTACCATAGAATAGGCAGAATGGACTTTCACCAGTGGTTCCCCTTCTAGTAGTTCGGAAGGCCCACATTGCACCGATTAGTGCCTGTGGCCAAGAACTTTGATGATCAAAGGCTAATTTGCGTAAGAGCCCAATCAAAATTTTGTTAGAGCTTTCTGCTTGGCCATTCGCCCTGGGATAGTCAGCACATGACTTCCTGTGAAAGATTTTATACCTGTCAAAGATGAATTGAAGCAACTGATTCACAAAGTGAGTGCCCCTGTCACTAGTAACTTCAAGTGGGCAACCGAATCCGGAAAAAATACGTTTAAACAAAAACTTAGCCACTGTCAAGGCCGTGCAATCTGTAGTGGCTTTAGCTTCTACCCACTTAGTTGCATAACACGTGGCCATAAGAATATATCTCTTTCTTCCAGGTTGACCCATTGGACTGATTGGACCAATAAAGTCAAGACCCCATCGTTCAAAAGGTAGCCATCCAGTGGAGACGACTAATGGCTGGAAACTCATCTTGGTTGGCTTAGGAGCACATCTCTGACAGATATCGCACTCCTTGGAAAATTTGATTGCATCTTTGTATATCTGAGGCCACCATAATCCTCGGTGGATAATCTTGTGAGCCAACCCTTCTCCCTTCATATGCCCTTCGTTGTGTGCTACCTCAAGCAAAAAGTTTACTTCTTCTGGAAAAACACACTTTCTTAAGATACCGTCATGACAATATTTATATAAATTTCCATTTATGAGCGAGTAAGATTTGGACTTAAAGAGTAATTTCCTCTTTTCTAATGCTGTCAGATGTTTGGGAAATTCTCCGATGGAGAGGAACTCAAGAATTCCATTATACCAATCAGTCTGCATTGTAACCATGAAAAGAGTACTATCTACTAATTCATCATCAATACCTGTTGCTTGTTCACTTAGAGCAGTTCTTGATACCTGATCCGCCATATAGTGTTCTTTCCCTGGCTTAATATGAATATCGAAATCAAATTCTTGAAATAACAATAGCCATCGCCAAACCCTTCCAGCTACTCTAGGCTTGTTAATCAGGTACTTCAAAGGCTGATGATCAGTTATGACAATAAAATGCACACCTAAGAGGTAATGCCGAAATTTTTGAAGAGCGAACACGATGGCCAAACCTTCCCTTTCGGTAATGCTGTAGTTTCTTTCTCCTTTGGTAAGCAATCTGCTAGCATAGACGATAGGTTGGTCTACCTTATGTGATGATGGTTGAGCCAAGACTCCTCCAACTGCATGAAGACTGGCATCTGTATGTACATGGAACTCTAATGACCAATTAGGAACAGTTAAAAGTGGGGCAGTACATAGTCTTAACTTTAATTCGCAAAATGCTTTCTCAGCTTCAGGAGTCCATGAGAAAGGGACGTTCTTACTTGTAAGCCTGGATAAAGGCTTAGCTATTTCCGAATACATTCTGATAAATCGTCTATGATATCCTGCATGGCCTAAAAAGCTTTGTACCTCCTTTGGAGTTCGAGGAATCGGCATGGAGAGAATAGCAGTGATCTTTGCCGGATCAACAGTTATCCCTTCTACTGAGACTATGTGGCCAAGGAGAGTGCCTTTAGTGACCAAAAAATGACATTTCGCAGGATTTAACTTCAACCCTGTTTTGAGACACTGCTCAAAGATTTCCTTTAGATTATCCAAATGATTATTGAAATCTTCAACTATTGCTCTCCCATCTGTTCCTTAAAACACTGAAAAATCATCCATAAAAATGCACAGAAATGAGGTTAACCACTTCCCTAGTATCAGATACATTGCTCTATTAAAGGATGCTGGTGCATTCTTCAAGCCAAAGGCCATACGGGTATAGACATATGTGCCCCATGGAGTAACAAAAGCCGTCTTGTCTCTATCTTCAGGATGAATGGCTATCTAATTGTAGCCACTGAACCCATCAAGAAAACTGTATAGAGAGTGTCCAGCTACTTCTTCAAGCACCTGCTCTGTGAATGGCTGAGGAAAGCCATCTTGAATAGTTACCTTATTCAAGGCACGAAAATCAACGCATACTCTTATTTTGCCGTTTTTCTTTGGTACAATGACCATGGAAGAAAGCCACCGTGAGTGTTCTACAGGAACAATAATGCTTGCCTCTTCCGGTTTTGTTATTTCTAGCTTTAGTGCTTCTGCATACTTTGGATTAAGTCGGTAAGGCCTACTTCTTGCAGGTGAAGCTCCTTCCACTAAGGGTATTCGGTGTAATCCAAGCTCCTCTGGTATCCCTGTTAAGTCTTTATAGGACCATGCAAAGAGATTTTTATAGGCAAAAAGTAGGGAGGTTACCTTCTGCAATAAAGAGGGATAGTGCCATAACCAAGCAGCCAAGTGAACTATCTGAGGATTCTCTTCATCACCAAGATTTACTTCTTGAACAAACTTTTCAGAATTGGACTCACTTGAAAATTCATCTCCATTGTATGCAGGAGCAGAGTTCAATTTATGATCTACAATCTGTTCCTTGATCCATCCTAAAGGTATATTTGAGAATGGAAGTTCTTGAAGGTCACACTTAGCTTCCTCCGATGCAGGCACAACTTTGTCACTTTCTGGTCCTGCAAGCATAAAATCATCTGGTTCCTCATGTTTACCTTCCTTTTCCTTACATACCATCTTAGTGGCGCTAAGTGTTGAATTTTGATTATTTGACTCCATTAGAGGTTTCTGTCCTTCGGGAGGTGTCAGCAAAAGATAAGCTCGACTTCCTTGCTTACTCTTTTCTATTTTGTTCAAGTCAAGAACATCAGTTTTTCCCTCTTCCCGTCCTCCTTGTGTTGCTTCTACAAAATCTTCATTTACCTCACATATCTCCACTGTGCAGCATTCTGCACTTCCCATCATCCAACTTAATAGGGCATCATCTTCTGAAGGCATTACCTGAGTTTCCATTGCATACCCAGTAGCCTTGTTGATGTCTGATCCTTCTTCCAAGAGTAGAGGGTATGAGGTCTCCTGTGGCAGGGCTATAACGACAAAGTCTAAAACAAAATGACAACCCTGCACTATCATAAGTACCTTTTCGACAATGCCCAGTGGTGCAACCCGACGTTGATCTGCTAATGTGACTGTGAAGGGTGTTGCCTTTGTGGGATTCAGCCTTAGTTTCTTCATACTGAAATCAGGCATCAAATTGATGCCGGAACCTCCATCTATAATAACACCTGTGAGAGCTTCATCCTTGATAAAAACAGATAAACTTGAGCTTTGATAATCAGCCAGGGGTGCAGGAGGAAAGTCCACCATAAAACCATCTATGCTAGGAGGTGGGCACAAGCATGCAGAATGTATAATCTTCAGCAGATCACTTCTTACTTTAGAATCCATCTTTATGAGTTGGTACAGACTAATCTTATGGTGAATACCTTTCAAGATTTCCTCAATGTTCACTTCTTGCGTGTCTTTAGGAGTACTTGTTGGTCGATCTTTTAGCAAATTGGTCACCCTCTCATAAGCCTCTTCCATGTCTTCTTGGTCCTTCCATCCCACCCTCTTTTCTGCATCTCTATCTTTGGGTCCTTGTTGTTCCTCCTTATGGGCTACTGCCGCTTGCCTGGCTCTAGTCATCATTGGCATGGATGAAGATGAAACAGCATAAGATTGAGCGGTCATACCTTCTTCTTTTGGAGAGACTGAAATCATGTGGATTGGAGTAGGACGACCTCTTGGGCAATCTCTGGTATAATGATCCTTTGCCTCCGGACAATGTTGACAAGGAGGTGCATCTTCTGGAAGAGAACACCTATTCTGCATATGGCCGTACTCACCACAACGGTAGCACATCAAAGGTCTATTGTATCTAGGCTTCGCAGGCCGATTCTCTTCTCTATTAGTTGTATGTGAAGTACTAGCATAATATGAATCCAAAGCTTGATGGTTACCTCGTTGTTGTGCTCCCTTGAGGTAGTAGCGGTCTCTAGCTTCATGACCATTTTTGCCACAGAATTGACAACTGACCTTGTTAGGACAATCAACATTGGAATGTCCACTATTGCTACATATTGTACACCAAACCTGTCTTCGTATGTCCTGTGTGGTTCGCAAATCTTCGAGCTCACGACGAAGTTGAGCTACTTCATCAACAGTGTGGGGCGGGGGTAGCGACACAACCTTCTCTTCTTGGCGACTTTGCTGCATTCTTAAGGCTTCCAACTCCTTCCTGAGTTGCCCTATGGGATCCAAGTCTGATGCATAATTTGGTTGGGCCTCCCCTTCAAAATGTAGTCTAGCCTCCTCAATGCGCGATGCAGTTGCAACAAAATCATCAAGTGTTGCATCCAATCTCAGAGATTCACGAAGCTTCTGCTGAGACGACTTGGGCAGAGCTTTCTCTATCCATTTTTTTACCAAGAAATCACCTGGAGCATGTGGCAGACGTGAAACAAGTGCTTTTGTTCTAGTGTGAAGTTCGTGAAAGGATTCACCTGATCTCAATTTTAGGTTCTCCAGCTGATCTAGAGCTCTTTCAGAGGAGTTGCTTGGTCGGAATGTCTGCGAGAATGCCGTCTTCAGTGCCTCCCATGTAGTGAAGTGTCCATCTGCATATTGACTGTACCATTTGTCTGCAAGGCCTTCCAATGTAGATGGGAAGAGTACCAACATTGCATCCTCTCGGTTCTGCAATCCTCGTCCGCGGCATAATGAGATGAATCTCCTCACGTGGTCGTCCGCATCCTCATAAGCCAATCCCTTAAATGTAGGGAACTTGATGTTCAACCTAGAGAGTAAATGAGAAAGTTCCTCCATGGGCACTGGTGCTTCTTCTGAAGTATCAGAGGAAAAATCCAACGTCCTCCTCAGTTTCTCTTTTGAAAGTGGGGTTGAAGCCAAATCGATGGACAAATTTAAGGGTAGAGGGGTACTAGCCGAAGGTAGAGCTGACTTCTTGAGGCTCTTTTGTACACGAAGGGACTCTCTGACTACTCGAGTGTGGGTCATGTACCCACTCACAGAATGCAAAAAATCAAGAAATTAATGCAATGACAATTATATAGTGCACACTAGATACCTCCCACAAAAATGCAATGTCCCACCGGGCGTGCCAAACTGTAGAGGAGGTACTGGGGTATCCGCTTTTAACAAAGGTAGAGAATGAAGATTAAACACGTCCAGTACGTCACCTACTCAAGGGGGGTTCTCTTTAGGGAAGTATACCCTTTAACATTTCTGTGAGCAGGCCGACAACAAGAATTGTACAGAATGGTAAATGCTTCAGAAAATATGGACAACCAATAACCAAGGAAGACCGTACTCTGCCTGATTCAAATCAGATGACTACAAAGTTGGGCAAATGATGAATGATGCTCAAATGTGTAAACTTAGGGCTAACAAGCCACCCTAAAAGTAATAACTCCAATACAACAGTTTCTTCCTATCAGCATAAGGACCACTGATATGCAGACTAACTCAGAACAATACAAAGGGTAAGATCTTCTCAAGAGAATAGAACACAATCCACCACACTGACTCACGGAAACGAAGAAGAATCGAAGCTACTCTTTTTACACTATAGTGCTCATAGCCCTTCACTGAGAAGCCTCCCCTCTGTATACACGACAGAGTAGCTTCCACAGTAGACTTGAAACCACCAAGTGCAAGAGAGAACTTCCGCACGTACGCACGAAACCACTGTATCTACCAAATTGTTGTGTGAACATATATCCTCAGTGTACCCAAATGAGCACAAATCCATTGCTTTTATAGGCCTCAATAGGCCAAGAGAGCCTTGCCGAATCTTCACGTCCACTGATCATGCGTCGGTTAATTGCCCAAGATTGGAGGGGTAGGTCAAATATTCCACTTGATTTGAATTAGATCCCTAAAGATAGATAGTTGCCGTGAATGGTTGGTGGCAAAAGGCTATTCCCTGCTTCCACTGCGTCCACTTCATACCTTTATCCCACACCGTCATAGGATCGGTGACTAATAAATCATTTCCAGTAATTTGAACTTGTTTTGCCAATTATCCTGGTCAAAGGGGTCGATGGACACAATAGGTTACTTCTTTAAAAATCCCGTCCATATTCCTTCTTCCTGGCACTCTTTAGATTAGGGTATACTTCCGAGGGCGTGCTTTACTTCATAGTCTTGCTGAAGGAAGAGGTCCCAGAGATGTGTATAATTGTGGGTGTGCATATGCAAAAATGTGTGTGTGTGCCCGTGAGTGTGGGTGGTTAAGTGTGAAAGTGTGTGTGTGTGTATTTGTGTGTATGTGAGTGTGAAGGGGTGTGTGTGAGTGCATGTGCGGAGGGTGGAGGAGAGAGGTGGAGGCTGAGGATAGGGTGGAGGGTGGAGGATAGGGCGGAGTGTGGAGGATAGGGCGAAGGATGGAGGATTGGGGAGGGTGGAGGATACGGCGGAGTGTGGAGGATAGGGTGAAGTGTGGAGGATAGGGCGAAAGGTGGAGGATAGGGCGGAGGGTGGAGGATAGGGCGGAGGGTGGAGGATAGGGCGGAGTGTGGAGGATAGGGCGGAGTGTGGAAGATAGGGCGGAGTGTGGAGGATAGGGCGGAGGGTGGAGGATAGGGCGGAGTGTGGAGGATAGGGCGGAGGGTGGAGGATAGGGCGGAGTGTGGAGGATAGGGCGGAGGATGGAGGATTGGGGAGGGTGGAGGATAGGGCGGAGTGTGGAGGATAGGGCGGAGGGTGGAGGATAGGGCGGAGGGTGGAGGATAGGGCGGAGTGTGGAGGATAGGGCGGAGGATGGAGGATTGGGGAGGGTGGAGGATAGGGCGGAGTGTGGAGGATAGGGCGGAGTGTGGAGGATAGGGCGGAGGGTGTAGGATAGGGCGGAGGGTGGAGGATAGGGCGGAGTGTGGAGGATAGGGCGGAGTGTGGAGGATAGGGCGGAGGGTGGAGGATAGGGCGGAGTGTGGAGGATAGGGCAGAGTGTGGAGGTAGGGTGGAGGGTGGAGGATAGGGCGGAGGGTGGAGGATAGGGCGGAGTGTGGAGGATAGGGCGGAGTGTGGAGGATAGGGCGGAGGGTGGAGGATAGGGCGGAAGGTGGAGGATAGGGCGGAGTGTGGAGGATAGGGCGGAGGATGTAGGATTGGGGAGGGTGGAGGATAGGGCGGAGTGTGGAGGATAGGGCGGAGTGTGGAGGATAGGGCGGAGGATGTAGGATAGGGCGGAGTGTGGAGGATAGGGCGGAGGATGGAGGATTGGGGAGGGTGGAGGATAGGGCGGAGTGTGGAGGATAGGGCGGAGTGTGGAGGATAGGGCGGAGGGTGGAGGATAGGGCGGAGGGTGGAGGATAGGGCGGAGGGTGGAGGATAGGGTGGAGTGTGGAGGATAGGGCGGAGGGTGGAAGATAGGGCGGAGGGTGGAGGATCGGGCGGAGTGTGGAGGATAGGGCGGAGGGTGGAGGATAGGGCGGAGGGTGGAGGATAGGGCGGAGGGTGGAGGATAGGGCAGAGGGTGGAGGATAGGGCGGAGGATAGGGCGGAGGGTGGAGGATAGGGCGGAGTGTGGAGGATAGGGCGGTGTGTGGAGGATAGGGCGGAGGGTGGAGGATAGGGCGGAGTGTGGAGGATAGGGCGGAGGGTGGAGGATAGGGCGGAGTGTGGAGGATAGGGCGGAGTGTGGAGGATAGGGCGGAGGGTGGAGGATAGGGCGGAGTGTGGAGGATAGGGCGGAGGGTGGAGGATAGGGCGGAGTGTGGAGGATAGGGCGGAGGGTGGAGGATAGGGCGGAGTGTGGAGGATAGGGCGGAGTGTGGAGGATAGGGCGGAGGGTGGAGGATAGGGCGGAGGGTGGAGGATAGGGCGGAGTGTGGAGGATAGGGCGGAGTGTGGAGGATAGGGCGGAGGGTGGAGGATAGGGCGGAGTGTGGAGGATAGGGCGGAGGGTGGAGGATAGGGCGGAGGGTGGAGGATAGGGTGGACTGTGGAGGATAGGGCGGAGTGTGGAGGATAGGGCGGGGGGTGGAGGATAGGGCGGAGTGTGGAGGATAGGGCGGAGGGTGGAGGATAGGGCGCAGTGTGGAGGATAGGGCGGAGTGTGGAGGATAGGGCGGAGTGTGGAGGATAGGGCGGAGTGTGGAGGATAGGGCGGAGTGTGGAGGATAGGGCGGAGTGTGGAGGATAGGGCGGAGGGTGGAGGATAGGGCGGAGGGTGGAGGATAGGGCGGAGTGTGGAGGATAGGGCGGAGTGTGGAGGATAGGGCGGAGTGTGGAGGATAGGGCGGAGTGTGGAGGATAGGGCGGAGTGTGGAGGATAGGGCGGAGGGTGGAGGATAGGGCGGAGTGTGGAGGATAGGGCGGAGGGTGGAGGATAGGGCGGAGGGTGGAGGATAGGGCGGAGTGTGGAGGATAGGGCGGAGTGTGGAGGATAGGGCGGAGGGTGGAGGATAGGGCGGAGTGTGGAGGATAGGGCGGAGGGTGGAGGATAGGGCGGAGGATAGGGCGGAGTGTGGAGGATAGGGCGGAGTGTGGAGGATAGGGCGGAGTGTGGAGGATAGGGCGGAGGGTGGAGGATAGGGCGGAGTGTGGAGGATAGGGCGGAGGGTGAAGGATAGGGCGGAGTGTGGAGGATAGGGCGGAGGATGTAGAATTGGGGAGGGTGGAGGATAGGGCGGAGTGTGGAGGATAGGGCGGAGGGTGGAGGATAGGGCGGAGTGTGGAGGATAGGGCGGAGGATGGAGGATTGGGGAGGGTGGAGGATAGGGCGGAGTGTGGAGGATAGGGCGGAGGGTGGAGGATAGGGCGGAGGGTGGAGGATAGGGCGGAGTGTGGAGGATAGGGCGGAGGATGGAGGATTGGGGAGGGTGGAGGATAGGGCGGAGTGTGGAGGATAGGGCGGAGTGTGGAGGATAGGGCGGAGGGTGTAGGATAGGGCGGAGGGTGGAGGATAGGGCGGAGTGTGGAGGATAGGGCGGAGTGTGGAGGATAGGGCGGAGGGTGGAGGATAGGGCGGAGTGTGGAGGATAGGGCAGAGTGTGGAGGTAGGGTGGAGGGTGGAGGATAGGGCGGAGGGTGGAGGATAGGGCGGAGTGTGGAGGATAGGGCGGAGTGTGGAGGATAGGGCGGAGGGTGGAGGATAGGGCGGAAGGTGGAGGATAGGGCGGAGTGTGGAGGATAGGGCGGAGGATGTAGGATTGGGGAGGGTGGAGGATAGGGCGGAGTGTGGAGGATAGGGCGGAGTGTGGAGGATAGGGCGGAGGATGTAGGATAGGGCGGAGTGTGGAGGATAGGGCGGAGGATGGAGGATTGGGGAGGGTGGAGGATAGGGCGGAGTGTGGAGGATAGGGCGGAGTGTGGAGGATAGGGCGGAGGGTGGAGGATAGGGCGGAGGGTGGAGGATAGGGCGGAGGGTGGAGGATAGGGTGGAGTGTGGAGGATAGGGCGGAGGGTGGAAGATAGGGCGGAGGGTGGAGGATCGGGCGGAGTGTGGAGGATAGGGCGGAGGGTGGAGGATAGGGCGGAGGGTGGAGGATAGGGCGGAGGGTGGAGGATAGGGCAGAGGGTGGAGGATAGGGCGGAGGATAGGGCGGAGGGTGGAGGATAGGGCGGAGTGTGGAGGATAGGGCGGTGTGTGGAGGATAGGGCGGAGGGTGGAGGATAGGGCGGAGTGTGGAGGATAGGGCGGAGGGTGGAGGATAGGGCGGAGTGTGGAGGATAGGGCGGAGTGTGGAGGATAGGGCGGAGGGTGGAGGATAGGGCGGACTGTGGAGGATAGGGCGGAGGGTGGAGGATAGGGCGGAGTGTGGAGGATAGGGCGGAGGGTGGAGGATAGGGCGGAGTGTGGAGGATAGGGCGGAGTGTGGAGGATAGGGCGGAGGGTGGAGGATAGGGCGGAGGGTGGAGGATAGGGCGGAGTGTGGAGGATAGGGCGGAGTGTGGAGGATAGGGCGGAGGGTGGAGGATAGGGCGGAGTGTGGAGGATAGGGCGGAGGGTGGAGGATAGGGCGGAGGGTGGAGGATAGGGTGGACTGTGGAGGATAGGGCGGAGTGTGGAGGATAGGGCGGGGGGTGGAGGATAGGGCGGAGTGTGGAGGATAGGGCGGAGGGTGGAGGATAGGGCGCAGTGTGGAGGATAGGGCGGAGTGTGGAGGATAGGGCGGAGTGTGGAGGATAGGGCGGAGTGTGGAGGATAGGGCGGAGTGTGGAGGATAGGGCGGAGTGTGGAGGATAGGGCGGAGGGTGGAGGATAGGGCGGAGGGTGGAGGATAGGGCGGAGTGTGGAGGATAGGGCGGAGTGTGGAGGATAGGGCGGAGTGTGGAGGATAGGGCGGAGTGTGGAGGATAGGGCGGAGTGTGGAGGATAGGGCGGAGGGTGGAGGATAGGGCGGAGTGTGGAGGATAGGGCGGAGGGTGGAGGATAGGGCGGAGGGTGGAGGATAGGGCGGAGTGTGGAGGATAGGGCGGAGTGTGGAGGATAGGGCGGAGGGTGGAGGATAGGGCGGAGTGTGGAGGATAGGGCGGAGGGTGGAGGATAGGGCGGAGGATAGGGCGGAGTGTGGAGGATAGGGCGGAGTGTGGAGGATAGGGCGGAGTGTGGAGGATAGGGCGGAGGGTGGAGGATAGGGCGGAGTGTGGAGGATAGGGCGGAGGGTGAAGGATAGGGCGGAGTGTGGAGGATAGGGCGGAGGATGTAGAATTGGGGAGGGTGGAGGATAGGGCGGAGTGTGGAGGATAGGGCGGAGGGTGGAGGATTGGGGAGGGTGGAGGATAGGGCGGAGTGTGGAGGATAGGGCGGAGTGTGGAGGATAGGGCGGAGGGTGGAGGATAGGGCGGAGTGTGGAGGATAGGGCGGAGGGTGGAGGATAGGGCGGAGTGTGGAGGATAGGGCGGAGGGTGGAGGATAGGGCGGAGTGTGGAGGATAGGGAAGGCGGAAGAGAGAGAAGAGGGCGGGTGGCAGAAGAGAGAAGAAGGGGGAGAGAGAGCGAGAAGAAAGAGAGAGAGAGGAAGAGAGAGAGGGAGGGAGAGAGAAAGAGAGGGAGAAAGAGAGAGATAGGCCGAAAGAGAGAGGGAAATAGAGAGAGTGAGAGAAGAAAGAAAGAGAGAGAGAGGAAGAGAGAGAGGGAGGGAGAGAGAGGGAGGGAGAGAGAAAGAGAGGGAGAAAGAGAGATAGGTATCAAAACAAAAGAAAAGATGAAAGCAACGACTGCTCAAAACTCAGATATGTCCATGTAATGGAAAGGAATATTCCCCGAAGCTTCATCCCAGGGCATCCAAGAGTTTTCTGACCTCTACATAAGCTGTCAATTTTGCTTACCTCTAAAGAGCAAAACGTTTATGGAATAAAGAGGTTTGTGGAATAAAGAGAGAATACTATAGATTATATAAGAGGAGATTAACTGAACTTCGAGAGTGGCCTATGAAGATTGGTGTATTCAGAAACAAAATCAATGCTTATGATACCATGAATTCTTGCTTAATTTCTCAACCATGATCCACTAAGATAGAAGGTATAAAAATAGAAAAATGTCAAAAGCTTTGAAAAAAAATCATAATTCTAAGATGAAATTGATTCATAATGTCTCCATTAATAGGAAATTGTGTCACAATTGGATGAGTATCGCATATAAGTTCCTTGAAAAATGAGAGCCTTTCATTGAGTACAAGGAAGTTTTTCAGATGTGGAGAATTCCACATCTAAGAACTTGTTCTCATGTGAAAGCTCTGAGTGGTTTAAGATTTTCCTTAATGGTAGAGAAGGCTTGTGAAATGTCTCTTTTTCTTGCTTTGAGAAGAAATTTTAAAGCTAACACAATTTGTGGAAGCCCTTAATGGTGTAAGTGTTGCCTCAATGCTTGAGAAGACTAAAGACACCTCCTTTTTTGTGTTGAAGCAGTCCTTTGGGCTGGCAATTCTAGGTGAATGTGGTATATTTAGAGACTCAAATAAACTTGAAACAAGCCTTACTTGGAGAAGCAATATGGTTTTATGTGGCATTGTGGAATTTCATTATGGGTGAAGCTATTTGGGGGATTTGGAAAGAAAGATGCACTAGCAAGTTGAAGGACTATGAGTAGGCCATTGCTGTATTGAAATTAATGTCAAATTAAATGCAAACCTGGAAGAGCTATCAACAAATTAAAACTACTTGTCCTGTGGAAAAGAAAAGTTTGTAACTACATGGGATGTAGAATGAGATAGTTGGTGATGTTATCATGAGTTTTACAAAAATTGTAAGGGAACATGTAGTGTACAAAACTTATGGTTCTCCTTGGGGTCCAAAGTCTAGGATCTCAATGTCTAATAAGGGAGAACCAAGAGAGGGCACAATGGGTTGTGGGATTTTTCGAGCTCTAATGCTTTATATGTTGGCCATGCACTCACTAGAGCTTTGAGGAGAAAGTGGGCTAGAGACCCTAAAACATTGAGTGAAGTGGTTAAAAATCAACGTGCCATTATCATCCTTTGTCATTCCTAATTGCATGGCCCTGAACATGATACAAACCAATTGTAAGCAGGCAGACAAACATCCACAAAGCTTCGCTTAACAATTGCATGAATACTTATTCTGGGCAAGCAATATTTTTATTATGACTATGTGTAAGTTCATGCTTGGGATGTGTGTTTCTAAACCTTTGATCTTTTTACATGGATTAAGAGTTTTGCAGAGGCTAGCTGGTGGTTGGCATCTGGCTTACAACTGCAAGGCAAAGAATAAGGTATAGAGGAAGGTCGTTGGTGGCATGAGATTTTAATTGTATGATGAGTTTAAAGACCGAAGCATTCAAGATGTTGGAGCAGTATTGAGAGAAAAGTTGTATCCTTGGAAAACGTTTATAGCAATACATTTTCTGGGTTAAGAGATAGAGAAAGTTGTTGTGTTTAACTCAACATGGATTTCGAATGTTATTTCGTAGGGCAGTCTCCTAATCATTGAAAGAGTTCTCGCGGACTACCTAATTATGTTAATTGCATATTTAATTACGCAGTACTCGTGCGTTCCAAGCGTTTATGATAAACCCAACATTCCATGCCACGAGCCGAGAGATTCGCTATCATTTCTTTGATACTGCTTGCTGTTTTCAAAGTATAGTTTGTTGTCATGCTAATATGTTCATAGATGAAATCGAGCTCCGTATCCGCAAAAAGTGCAGCTCGCTTCAGGTGATGGTGATGATGATCTTCTTCTTGAATTGTGGGCGGAGCTGACCTCCCTCAAGATACAAAGGGCTTACATGACTAACAGATGCGGTGTGCGCGTGATACTTGCAGAGAGAGAGAGAGAGAGAGAGAGAGAGAGAGAGAAATAAGCTTCTAACTTCTAAGCCTATGACAAGCGTTGATTAGCATAGGCCGCCTCCTCGGAGAGGCCAAGTGTTTCTCTTCATCATTCAAGGCCAATTTCTTAATCTTCATTTTTATGCAGTGCATCAAACAAGCAATGAAGCATCACGTACCGTCAGCGTCTCTTGTATGCTGAAGTCTCTTGTACCGTCAGCGTTCATCATCTACATTCCGTACAGATTTCCTCTCTATCGTGCTGATGCACAAACGCTTCTAGGCGATTTCGTCTGATACCGATGAACAGTAGAAATCTACTGTTAACAAGTACTCAAAGAAGCCGAAATGAAGACTTACCTCACCCTTTCTTTTGCTATCAGAGAGCAGGATACTCGTATGAGAACACAATAATCATAGGAGTTTGTATACTAACCATATCAATGTGATTGCATTCAGATTCGTTGATCGATTTTATTTCTGATCCTTCTAAGATGTAATTCCTTCCTAAATAGTAGATGAGCTATTTCATGACTGTAATGCCAAGTGCATCAAGATATACCGGCATTGAAACCACGTTCAAACACATAGAATCTCATCAAAGTGACTCTTTGAGTTTCAACCTTGAGAAAATCAAATGTTCATGTTGTATTATGCCCATAAAAGACATAAGCCGCAGCATAGTAAATTACCTAGTCATGCAACATTTCATGTAACATGCATCCACAAAAATTGTGTAGGATATATAAGAATGATTGCATAGGGAAGCCACATGACATGTAAATTTTAGGAAATCTCATAAGGGAAAAGAAATAATCCCTTTGAAAAGGTTAGAAATTTTTATGGCATTATGCCTTTTCTAGTAGCATCATCTATCAAAGTGACAAAGTAAAGAGAGCCGTGTAATGAACTTGTGGGCATTGGAACACACATAATTGTATGAAGGAGGCTAAAGGAAAAATTGAAGACTCAATGTGCGTTTTACGCACATTCATAGATCTCCGATGGCGAGGATTGGTAAGTCTTCAACTTGCAATATCATTGAAGATACTCCAATGTATGCGTGTCTCCCAGTTAAGAGAACCTCACCATCACACTTTTTATGTAACCTAAAATGCTTTATGTACAAGAAGTAACCATTATATCAATGGCCACATGGACATACATAAGAAGTATCTAGAGAAGCGTACATAGTGTGTAGGCTGAATTTTCAGCCCAAACAGTAGCTAACAAAACCTCCAAGTGTCTATCAACTCTATGTGATTGCATTCAGATTTGTGGATCGATTCTATTTCCAATCCTTCTAAGATGCAATCCCTTGCTAATAAACTGGATGAAGTATTATGAATGTAATGCCAAGTGCACCAAGAGATACCGCCATTGAAACCAGGTTAAAACACATAGAATTTCATCAATTAGACTCGCTGAGTTTCAAATTTTGTCTAGGTGAACTTTCAGTTTCAAGCTTAAGAAAATCAAATGTTCATTTTATATTAGGACCATAAAATACGTAAGATGGAGCATAGTAAATTACCTACTCATGCATTTCCACGTAACATGCATCCACATAAATTTTGTAGAAATATAAGAATGATTGCACAAGGAGCCTTTTCACTTCAATGCATTTGCATATGAACATGGAAAATGCTCAAACCATCTTATATGAAACAAATTCATGGAGAATCAACACATTCCCAATCAAATTTTAAATTGTGTTATGAGAGTACCCATGAGGATTCTTGGTGTATAGATAAATCTTGCAAGATTGGTTTTAACTTTCAAGATTTAATTTTATGTAGTAGCTTATCTACGTTTATGCTTTTATCTGGTTAATTGAATACGCCTTTCACCAAAGGAATCTGATTTCTACTATTATCGCATAACGTTTTGTTTACATTGATTGAATTTGCCTTTCACAAGATGAATATGATTTCTACGTATATCACAGAACCTTGTGCTTCGATTCATCTAAACTAGATCATGATGATATAGAACTCCTAGTTAGATTGAATATTAAAGAGATAATCATTTAGAAAGAAATAAAAAAGAATAACCAAATTGGACTTTTGAGGAAATATATACATGCATAAAGGAAATATGGAAAAGGAAATCTTAATGGTATTAGTGAGTGTCTAATATGAGAATATGAGAAGCAGATTCTAATCATTTCCATCATAGATCTAAGGAAATGCAACTTACATAGATTGCAGACAATAAGCATGCATGTCTACATGTTTTCAAAAATAGAAGTAAAAACACTGATTAAGCAATCACACTTATGCTTTACGAGGTGAAAAACAAGGAACCAATCATGAACAAGGAAGCTATAGGAAGTCTCAAAAGCAAAAGGAGAAAACCATTTTGAAAAGATTACAAATTCTTATGGTATGACACCTTTTCTAGTAGCATCATCTAGGAAAGTGACAAAGTAATGACCAACACATAATGAACTTCTAGGCATTGGAGTCCACATATTTTTATGAAGGAGATCTAAAGCCAAAATTGAAGAGTCCACGTGCATTTTATGCACATTAGTAGATCTCCTATGGCAAGGTTGGGTATGTCTTCCACCTGCAATATCATCAAAGATACTCCAATGTATGGGTGTCTCCCAGTTAAGAGAACCTCACCACCACTGTTTTCATTGAGGGTAACATACTTCATGCACAAACATTATATTAATGTCCAGATGGATGTACATTATATTAAGGCAGCTCCAAGGGGAACAATACTCGGATGGGTGACCTCTCGAGAAGTACTTAGAACCTCTCTCTTCCTCCATTGTTGAGGTCCTCCCTCATGGGAAGCTAACAAATCCAATGGTGATCTTAATGACTTGAATGACAAGGTATGCCAAGGCATATGCCCTAGTCACCGCCTTAGTCATAAGCTTTGGGTGCATGGGCAAGTGCTCGCATCCCTCACACAAAAGGAACAAAGCTTTTGCATCAAAATGCTCTAAAACTAGTGAAGTATTTGGATAGTGATGCATGACATTGAACTCTCCTTCTTGAGAGCTCCAAGATGATACCCTCCTAGTAGAAAACCAAGTTTTAGATGCCACATATAGTATTCCACGCAAAGGCTGCAAAAATATGCACAAAACACATAGTCGACAAACCATGAACATAGATTTCTGAGGTTATAGAAATGAAGTCAAACATAGCATCTGTGGCTAACCAGGCCAATACATGCTTTATTAAAGAGCACATAAAAAAGTGTCCAAAAACCAGTTGGTCTTTCACATGGACACTAACACTAACATCTTGGATGTGGCATCTACTCACGTTCTTTCAAGATTTGAGCTATGAACACTGATCATGGTGGACGCATGAACTATCGATCATGGTGTTAGATCATTTATTTAGAAATATGGTTTCACATTAAACATTTCTGAAATGTATGAGAAACTCGAATTTCATTGATCACATCCTGGAAGAATTGGTAGACCCCCTAACAGGGACAACACATGTGCATAAACATGTGACTAGGGATAGAGTAGTCAATTGAAATCACCTAGTTATCTTCATAAGAGAAAGGGATCTCTCCCATTGATATTCAAGGCATTCTAAGACCCTAACATAGTGAGCTTCTGTAGAAACTAGAAAATAGATGCACACAATATCCAACAAGGTTGAGATTGGATACCTCTCAATGGATCATTTGTGATCATTATTGATTCAAGTAGCTATATATACACACACATAAGGTTTGGAGAAGAGTCATCTCTCTAGCATGTCGGGGTGGTCGTATTTGACTGTCTCTTGCATGGAGAAGGCATAAATTCTATCTACATGTATATGAGTTTTTCTACAAGATATCCCATGAGAGTTATTATCTAAGAAACGCAATAGGATTTTGGTGTCCAAGTCTAATTCTCAACCATTTCACATCCACTTGAAAAAGAAGAAATCCTCTCTTGACCTCTCCCTCTCCCCTCCCTCCTTGGATGCATGTTGCTATAAACATGTAGGAGTCCAAGATAAGGGGCAAGTGGACCCCTAAGTCAACCATGTGGGCAAAGAAGGATGGAGATTCCCACTGTCAAACACATGAGTCAAGAAAGGTACCATGCCATCTCCAATTGGCAACGCTTATATGGGCCTTCTATAGGCCTACTATGAAGCTCAAACCTTCTATGTGGTATTATGATGAAGTGAAGGGCCTTATCTTGGTGCTCGTTTGTGCCTCGTAGACACACAAAAACAACTCTTTTAAAGCCCAAGGTCAACCAATCTCTTCATCAAGAAAGGTGCAACAACTATGGCAGAGGAAGGTTCCAATTTCCAAACCTCTTGAAGTTGCTAATTATTATACTTATTTCTACCTTTTCTATTATATGTAATCGCATGGAGTTTTTGAAAAGATCCACTCAATGAGGAGAAGAGTCTAAAACTAATTAGAAGAGACCTCCCAAAGTATCAGCCTCCATCATTATCTTCAACTAGTGACTTTTTGTAACTTGCTATCTTCCAACACACATTTCTTTATAGAGTGATTAATTTGAGTGATGTTTATCTCCTTAGAAAACTCAATTTTGAAGCTTTCAATGGAGAAAATGTTAGTGTCAATAGAGTTACATTTTTTATTTTTATGTAAGTAGATAATGTGCAATCGTTTAGTAGTTTTAGAGGTATCACCTTAATCATGGCCTTGGATATGCTAAGAATGGATGAAAATAACTCTAATATATCTTTTGTCCCATTCGTTCACGAAATGATTTTGATTCTTAGTGGGTGCCACTTGATCCACATAAAAGTTTACCCTAGTTCCATTGGAAATTCTAAAGAGGCCCTATTTCATGAGGAGATAGGAAATCCTAAATTTCGATGGTTGATAGTTGGACTTGTCTAGCTTCTCAATCTAAGTGCTATAGTCTAGCTAGATAGCTCTCTTTCTCCTAATTCTTCCATAGCTATTTAAAGTGGATATGAGGGGATAAATTTTGGAATTTTACCTTGAATTTATGCTTTCTAATAATAGAAAATTTTGCATGCTCCCCCTTCTCTTATCTGATAGGTAATTTCCTTCACCACCAGATATCGCACTTCAAATTAGCTAATCAAAAACTTCAAGCACGTCTCCTTGGTGCTCTAGTGCACTTAGCGGAAATGCTCCTTGAGTGTTCCTCCATGTACTTCTATGCTCCAAGAGCGATTTGCACTCTTAAAAGTGTGAAAAACACCAAACAGAATAAACAACATGTTTAGAAGGATTGTAAATTATTGTAACACCATACTTAAATGTGCTAGAGACTAGGAAAGAAAAATTGTGCTTTTACATTTGTTGTGTCATCATGATGGAAGGGTCAGCTTTATTGTTACTCCTAGAGGCTCAAATATTGTTTGCTTGTCATGTAAAAGTTCAAATAACGTGATACTTCAGCTTAAGATCAATGAAGCGTGGAGGTGGATTGTCCATATTAAGCAGAGAAATTGTATCTAGCTCCCAATCAAGGGAATTAAGGAAGGTAAGCTCCCAATTTTTCTTACCTCCAAAGAGTAAAAAATTTATGGAATAAAAGGTTTTGTTTGTGCAAGCATCTTTAGAATCTAGAGAGAAGGCTACGGATTAGATATGAGGACATTAATTGAGCTTGGAGAGTGGACTATGAAGATTGGAGCATGTTAAGAAACAAAATCAATACTTTAGATAATGTGAAGTCTCACTTCCTTCTTGGCCATGACCCCCCTCAGACAGAAGGCATAGAAAAAGAACAATGTCAACAACTTAGAAAAAATAAACACTTTAACGATGAAATTGAATCTCAATATTTCGATTAATATGAAATGGTGTCTCAATTGGACAAGTATTTGATGGCATTATAAGTTCGCGGCCCTATGAGTGCGCCTCATTGAGTATAAGGAAGTTATTATGATGTAGAAAATTGTGTGTCACAAAATTTGTACTAATCTCAAAGCTAACAAAATTAGTGGAAGCCCTAAGTGGTTTGAGTGGTGCCTCAATTTAAGAGAAGGCTTGGGGCATGTCTTGTTTTCTTGCGCAAGAAGTCTTTTGGTTTGGAAATTCTTAGGGAGAGTCTTGTCTTTACAAACTAAAATAAACTAGAAACTAGCCTTACTAAGAGAATCAATGTTAAAGCTAACGAAATTTGTTGTATCCCTTCATGGTGTACGTATTGCCTCAATGGTTCAGAAGAGTTAAGACACCTCTTTTTTTGTGCACAAGGAGTCCTGTGAATTGGAAATCCTTGGTGAGGGTGTTGTCTTTATACACTCAAATAAACTAGAAACAACCCATACTTGGAGAAGTAATAGGTTTTTTGTGTGGCCTTGTGGAATTAGATTATTGTAAAGCTATTTGGAAGATTTGGAAAGAAATATGCGCTAGAAACTTGAAGTACTATGACTAGAAAATTGCTCTACTAAATTTATGTAAAATGAGTTGCAAATCAAGATAACCTCTCAACAAATTAAAACTAAATGAAATGTGGAAAAGAAAAATTTGTAACTACATGGGATGTAGAATGCGATTGTTGCTAACATCATCATGAATTTCACAAAAATGTTTAGGGAACACGTAGTGTACCCAACTTATGGTTCTTATTCGGGCCCGAATTCTAGGATCTGGAAGTCTAATAAGTAGAATCAACAGATTGCACAATGTGTTGCGGGATTTTGTGAGCTCTAGTCTTTCATATGATGGCCATTCACTCACAACTCTGAGTAGAAAGCGGGTTAATAACCCTAAAACATTGAGGAGAAAGCGAGTTAAAAACCCTAAAACATTGAGTGAAGTGGTTAAAAATCAGCTTTCCATTATCCTGTGTGATTTCTAATACCATGTCCCTCAACATAATGCAAACCAATTGTAAGGATGCATACGTACATGCAGAAAACTTTTCTTAACAATTACATGAATGTCTATTGAGCAAGCTTTATTTATTTCATGAATATGTATAATTTTATGCTTGGCATGTCTGTTTCTACACATTTGAAGTTTTCATATTGATTTAGAAGTTTGCAGACGTTAACTGTTGGTTGGCATATGGTTCACGTATAAAGTAAAATAAGGAATGTATTTGAAAGATTTATAGCTTAAGGAAAAGAGTAAGATATAGAGAAAGACCATTGGTGGCATGAGATTTTAATTGTTTGATGAGGTTAAAGACAAAAGCATTAAAGAATCTGGAGCAATATTGAGACATTAGGGGATTTCATCTATGAGGGTGCAAAACCCTCTTTCAACTTGAGATAGCGCCTGTAGATTTGTGTCGAAGCAGGTATCAAAAAGGATCTCCCCTCCAAAATTTCCATAGACATTAGAGAAGAACAAACCATAGGGCAAGAGATTATATATAAGAGCTTTCTAAATGATTGCTTTCATTGTGGACTATAGGGCCATATAATAAAATATTGTCCCTTGAGATAGATATCCTTTAAGAACAAGCAAAATCAGGGAAACACTAATGTAATTGAGAACAAAGAAGCTTTAGTGGCCCAAAGCCTGTGAGAAGGTCATCCTCAGGATGCTTCAAACAAGAAGGAAACACAATTCAAGGAGACAAACCCAAAAGGCTTCTCAAAAAATGAGACGAAGAAGGAGAAGAAGCCCTAAGGGAATAATTGAAAGGAGCCCCTCTTGCATGGCTCCTGAAAGAAACATTTTTTGCAACTTGGAGAAGGAGGTCAATGACTTTAGATTACCCAAGGGAAATGGATCACTAGGACTATCACAATGATGCGAAAACTCTAGATTATTTCACTTATAAGGAAGAAAACCAAGAAGGATACACCACTAGCAAAGAGGATGGATTCATAATCAACAATGAAGATGCTCATGATAGCAAAAGCTCGATCATTGGATGCACAATTCCCAAAAGGATATGGGACTCATTTCCAAAAAAGGCTTCACAGAAAGGAAAAGAACTAGCTCAAATACCATGTAAAAGACACCTTAAGGGTAAACTCCTATGTTAGGGTTTCTCTACCTCGAAGAAAATAGATGATGAGGAAGAAAATAAAAAGAGGGACAAGTCTCCTCCCCATAAAGAACTAAACCTATGATAATGATAATATTTCTTTCAATGTTAGAGGGTTGTCTAACCCCTTAAGAGCAATTATTATTCGCCACTCGATTAGGGATAAAGCCTAAACCCAAACTTCATCTATCTTCAAGAGATAAAAAATGATGGGGAAGAGCTTCAAAAGAGACTGAAATGTATTTCATCATCCCATGTCTAGATCTCCACCATACACCCCACAAGAAATGGTAGAGCGGTTATCGACATTAACAGTAGTTGGTTTGCTAGACTTGTGGATACCTAAATGGATCATAACCATCAGTTGATTGTGCTTCCTTTGGGGATCCTCATAGCTCATCAGCATAGTCTATGTGTATGCTCCTAATATCCATGTGGTAAGAACCACCACTTGACAGTTGTTGGAATCTCTACCCCTTAATGTTGTTCTCTATGGGGACTTTTATATGGTGGAGGCTCTTTCTGAAAGCTAGGGGAAAAGAGGGCAGGTGATTGATGTTCATGAGAAGGAGGCCTAGGACTAAGTCAAGATACACCTTGATCTCATGGAGATCAAAGATGAGATGTGTCTTTCTTGGTGGAACCTATAGTGTGGAGTCAAACTTAGGAAAGCTAGACTTGATTAAAGTTAATTCATGCAGAATATCATCAATCAGTGGGCTCCCTTCCCTCTCCCAATATGTGAACCGTTTTGTCTCTCGTCACTACCCAGTGGTGCTTATCTTCAAGCTGGTCATCATTCTCAAGAAAGCCCCTTGGTTTTATGCCAATCCATCAACCTTCTACTTCCCCTAGGTCTAGTACGAGATGTGCAAGCTCAAATTATTTTCACTTCTCTTAAATATAAATAAAACCTCATTCGTTAAAAAATCAAAATGAAGAAGAAGAAGAAGAAGAAGAAGAAGAAGAAGAAGAAGAAGAAGAAGAAGAAGAAGAAGAAGAAGAAGAAGACTAGAGGCTAGGACGACTTGGAGCCATAGGTAAGAAAAGAATTGTTCATTCTAATGAACAATCCTATTTTGATTCTTTGTGAGTGCCATGGAGTGAAGAAAATAGTACAAAATCATGAGATACAAATCACTCCATAATGTCCTTTACATCACAATAACATCACCATTTTTTCAATCATGGACTATACATTTGTTATCAAGAAAGTGTACATGAAGTTTAACACTAGCAATAGTAGGAACCAAAACAAATTTTTTCTTGATATCAGGTACATACAACACACTCTTCAAAGCAGGAATACCTCCGTTTGCAACCATAAGCTGAGTTTCTCGAAGTCCAGTAATAAGATAACTAGCATTATTTGCACAGACAACATGTACTTCCTTGGTCACATCTTTCAAAGATGTAAAAAATCTTTTGCATTCAGTGATATGCTTTGATTTACCACATCCAAAAATCAATGTGAATCAGCCTCATTCACAATACTACATGAAGAACGTGATGATAAATCATGATGACATGTGACACCATGCCCAAATATCTTGAGCAACATTAGCTTCATCGTTCTTTGCATAAGATGTACTTTCTATTGAAATTCAAGCTCTAACATTAGGAGTGAATGGACCCTTTGGATGGCTGCCACTTCCAGCATTGAGAAGCAAGAGATCAAGAAATAAGAATTGAGTTTAAATTTAAATTTGAAAGCCCCTTAATAATATTCAAATTCCACCTATCGTGCTTAGGTGTGATAAAGCCCATAATTTAGGAAAAGGTCTCCCTATCATCTAGAGAATGTTTTCAAATTGATATATTGACACATTGTACTTCAAATTTATAGTTTCGTGTGTGTAAAATATCATAGATTTTGAATAAGCAGTCTCCTTGCTTAGCAAGCCCCCTAGTTGCTTCAGTATAGAGTTTTTGTAGCCATACCTAACTCACATATTTCTATGTGTAGGAGCTATATATTTCTAAGCGTTGAGTAGATTTTTCAACCATTTATTGTAATCTTTGTTTTTTTAGAAAGCTATCATTGTTTTCGCAAAGTCCGTATAAGAAATTTGCATATTCTTAGAGAAATTGATCCAGGAGTGAACAATGGTCTCTATTTGTATTCCTATTTAGGACAATAAGTAGCCTGTCCTGGAGGCATTGGTTCTCACAATACGAGTGAGGAATTTGAGTGAGATAACTTGAATTGAAAAGTTCTTATGGTTTAGATTATGTGTGCAAATGCTCGAGGATTGAGTCCTGAGGAGTACATAGAATCATATATTTAAGTGAACATAGGTATCTATGAGTGTGTGTGTGTGAGGCCATCTATGCTTCAAGGCTACATAGGGAAGTTGTATATTCTTGCATCAATGGTATCATAGAACTTTGACATGGAAAGACATTCAAGGAGGACCAAGAGAATACATTTAATGTCTTGAACGAAGTAGACCTGCCAATTTATGTTGAAAAGCACACAAATCAACTGAAGGAGAGTTGACTACTGAAGAAGGCGCGCATTTTCTCTATTTGTTTGGTACTTTTGAAGTAAACAGGTAAAGCTATTGAAACTTATCACTTTTCATGCATCAATGGGATCTAAGAGAATACATTTGAGTACATTTTGTTAGATTATGCCACCCAAATCAAGAAATTAGACAAAAACAATTGTCATCTATTGAGGTTTACAATGCTTAGATTAGTCATGCGAAAAGACTTATGGGGTTATCATTAGTGGCACATATCCTAGACCTAGGGTGGGTCATTATCCAACTTGTGATCAGTTACATAACTCCAAAGAGTAGAATGAGAGTGATAAAAGAGTCATCTTCATATTATCGCAACACATTAGCAATGCCATGGTAGGACATGTAAAATATCTAGATACACCATGAAGATCTCGAAAACAACAGAAAGACTTTACTTTACTTGAACCAAAGCGAGGAAGATTCAATGAAATACTGAACTGAATAACTTCAGGAGACCACTTAGTAGCAATATAAACGATTCCATCTTGAAGATAAAAGAGGTGAAAAAATGATCTAAGAATGATGAATTGTCTTTTTGTGCATGCGTATTGAAGACAATAACTAGCATGTCTTTGGTGCATTGGTTCTCACAATAAGAGTGTACATTCGGAGTGAGATAACTTGCATTAGAGAGTGTAATAAAGTGATAGGTAGGAGATGATTGAACCACACCCTTGACAGGTAGGAGATGGTTGAACTAGACACTAAGAGGGAGGATTAGGAAGTAATACTCAACCATGGCTTTCGGGGCAAGTGGCTATCCCATCACATTACTAACCAAGAGGATGTGAGTTCAATTCTTTACATTAGTAGAAGAGCCTAGGAAGTAGGCTTGGGAAAGGTGGAATGACCCATTGGCCTCTAAAAAAGTCACTTGGGCATCCTCTATATGAAAGGATACAAAGTAGCACACGTTGCTATCACAAGCTAGCCTAACAAAGATTGAGGTGTATCTCTCAATGCATAGGTCGGATTGAGGTGTGTAATATACCATTGGAAAGATCTCAAAAATGAGCTTTCCAAATCTGATGAGATAGCTAGAAAGTATCAATCCCTTGGGAAACCATCGGTGGCACTTTATTGAGGGTTCAAGATACCAAACATGGGTGAGAACAAGGTTCAAGACTGAGGTTGAGAACAAGGGCCCAAGACACTAAGCCTGTGAACAAGAAGGTTCAAGACACGAAGGTTGAGAGCAAAGGTTCAAGAGACCAAGGTTTCGAGCAAGGTTCAAGAAACTATGTGAGGTCGAGGACATTAAAGGGTACCTAGGGAGTTCAAGAGGTTGATCAGCGAGGCTAGAGAGATACAAGAGGAGATCATTGAGGACAATGATTGAGCAAGGGGGGAGAATGTAATAAAGTGATAGGTAGGAGATAATTAAACCACACCCTTGGTAGGTAGGAGATGGTTGAACTAAACCCTAAGAGGGAGGATTAGGAAGTAATCCTCAACCATGGCTTTTGGGGCAAGTGGTTAGCCCATCACATTCCTAAGCAAGCGACTGTGAGTTCAATTCCATATAGATTATAAAGAGGTTTATATTCTACCACACTTCTCAACAATAGACATTCCATATTCATTCTTTTTCTCATTACACTTGGAAATTTTTCTGTATTCATCAATGGTATGTGCAACCTTTTGAAAATAATCGCATCTTTTCTTCTTTTTCATAGCACCATCAAAAGATGAAAAGATGGAAGAGAAAGATTGAGGATTTGGCTTTGATGAACCCAAAGTTGAAACATACTTGCTTTTTTCCTTTTGTGTAGTAGCAAGTGCTTGTATTCCAAGAAACCACTTGTATTCACTGTTTATTGATCTTATTGCAAAAGAAGAGACACAACCTCATCAAAAGTATACGTAATTGGATTTCCTTTTCCAACCAAGCTAAGTTTAGTAGCAATCTTTGAAATCATTTTGACAATCCTTTGAGTTATATAGAAATGACTGATGCATCCTGAATGATTTACTCAATGTTTACCAATTTTTCTTTGAAATCTTTGATGTGTGTAACATACACATCCACTGACTCATTTTAATCCTTAAATATATCTTCAATTTGATTTCTTATGTAAGCAACATTGCTTCAGTACACACGACAAGACAAAGAAGAAAATGTATTCAAAGCTTTTCTTCAAGTAGTGCATGATACAATGTGTGGGAACTATATTGATTTATAGAAAGAGCAATCAATGCATGAACTTGAACATCTTTTCCATCCCAAAAATATTATTCTTACATAGGTGGAAATGGTAGAGTTACTGTCCTTAAAAAAGATTCAAAATTTATGACAAGGGACTTCATACAAGAAGAATGATCAAGTCATTTGTCCACATCTTCCACTGTTTTATATTTGCTTTGCAAGTAGGAAATGCTTCATCATGTCATACCACATTGATCACTTGGACCCATCAAGCTTATCTTTAGTGAAAATTATGCCAAATAAGTAAATGTGGCTTGTCATACCTATCAAATCCATCAGCCAAAGACGTAGAGAGAACCTGTACGGCCGGCTCCGGAGACTCGATGAAGAAGTTAATAAAGGGAAGATTCAATCTCAGAAGGGACTCCAAAATATCAGAGGAAGACTAAGATAGGAGGAGGAGATCAAAAGGAAAAATCTTCAAATTTATTTTAAGGGATGGTGGGTTGGTAAGCCAGATAGACCTTCCAAAGAGATTTCAATATTCTTAGACGAAAACAAATTAGAGACAAGATCCCGCTACTGCTTGACAAGAATGGGGTGCATGGAATGTAAGATAGAGGAAGAGATCATTGTCATTATAAACGCACACTTTAGGAGTCTCTTGGGTGGTGCTTGTCCCCTCTCCCCCCATATGCGGGATTGCATGGCCACCATTCGGACTTCCTTGCATAGAATCCCATGCAACTTGAGTGCTCTTCTTGATGCCACCATTTCCGAACAAGAGATCCTTGAAGTTATTGATTCGCTTCGGAATGGCAAGAGCCAAGGGCCTGATGGCTCACTAATGAGTTCTTTTTGGCTGAACAAGAGATCCTTGAAGTTATTGATTCGCTTCTGAATGGCAAGAGCCCGGGGCCTGATGGCTCACTAATGAGTTCTTTAAATCATTCAAATATGTGGTGGCCATCCCCTTGCATCTTGTTTGGCTTGAGGCACTCGAGTTTGGTGCCCTTCCCACTTGTGTCAACAACGACATCATCAAACATATTCATAAAAAAGGTGGAAGGAAGAGAATTTAGAACAGGAAACTTATCACAATGCTTCAAATCCGACATAAGATTCTTGCTAAAGTCATTTCCAACAGGATATCCTTCCATTTAGACTAGTGGCTTAGCAAAGAACAAAAAGGCCTCATTAAGGGAAGGTCAATATTGGAAGCCATCATTGATATTTGGAAAGGTTTGGACTTCGCTGAAGAATCTAATCAGGACATAGTCCTCCTCAAGTTTGACTTTGATAAAGCCTACAACAGATTGGAATGGGACTATATTTTACCATCATTGAAAGACCTCAGGTGTAGTCAGAGATTCCTAAGAATGATCTCCACTCTCCTTGGTAATGCTTCAACCAAAGTCAATGTCAATGGGAAACTTTCAAAGGCAATCAAACTAAAAGAATCAATCAGGAAAGGCTGCCCATTGGCCCTGCTGCTCTTCGCCATCACCACAGAAGGACTTAGCCCACATGTGGAGCGATAGATGGAGCTTGGTCGCATAAGAGGAATCACTTTGCCACATAAGTCTAGGCAAATGACCATGAGCCTATTTGTAGAGGACACAAATGCCTTTCTTCACAATGATGATACCATAAATTGATGACTATTTCTCCTCCGTTACAATGATCAGCAAAAGGTTACTCTTGTTGTTTCTCTTCATCGTTCAAGATACAACTTTTGGAGCGTCCGCAAACCAATATTTACTAGAACTCTGGTGCCATTTTCTTAATCTTCATTTTCTGGTCCCAATGAAGCATTACGTAATATTGATTCTATGCTGAAATCCTTGGATACTCCTCTCCCAAGTCTCTTCTGCCGTTAGCGTTCATCATCTACCTTCAGTAATCTGTTCGGATTTCCTCTCTGTCGTGCTGATGTACAAACGGTGCATCCACACAAATTATGTAGGATCCCTTTCACTTCAATCCATTTGCATATGAACATGGAACACGCTCAAGCCATCTCATACCAAACAAATTCATGGAGAATCAACACATCCCTAATCAAATTTTAAATTTTGTTATCACCGTACCTGTGAGGATTCTTGGGGTGTAAATAAATCATGCAAGATTTGTTTTAACTTTTAGGATGTATCTTTATGTAGCAGCTCATCTAGGTTTATACATAGATAGACACAAGACACAATCTATAGGTGCTTCTTTACACAGAAGCCCCAATTTTACAACAATATGTAATGGAATGAGCATGTGTGTCATGAATAGCAACGATTACAAGAAAGATACAACATGATATTTCAAGAGAGAAGTGGATATCATCATCAGGACTAGTACATCACACCCAATGGCGTGCATAAAGAGACCGTGATGGTTCTGCTTGGAAATAGTTTCCCAAATCCTAAAATGCATTATTTTCTATCAAAATATTTTTCGAGGACTTTATAACTCCTTTCACGTCAAATAAACTTTCAATGTTTCTGTGAATATTCTTTTAATATTTTAAAACTAATTCTAATCCATTTAAATGTGAATTGGATAATTCTTAAGTGAAAGGCTATAAATAAAGGTGTCTTTCTTCATTTCACCACTTTACTTCCAAAGAGAACGGCACGCACAAAGCATATTATTAGAAATGATCATGTCATCTACCCTCGCCATGTGCAAGGTATTCCATGCCCACCATGGATTACACCCCACAAGAAGCATCAAACCACAAGCCCCTCTTCTAGAAAAAACTTTGATGCAGGGACATACTCTGGCAGCATTCCATCACAGGGGGATGGAGCTTCACAACAAGAGAGAGATGTAACACAAGAAATGCAATATTCGCCTTTTATATCTTATGATGAGCCCCCATAGAGGACATCACTCAAGGAAAATCCTAAACAATGAGGATGGAGACTAGTTGCATTGGAGAAAACATCAAATTTAGAGAGTTCCTCGAATGAAGAAAGTGTTAACAAGCTACCATGGACCCATGATCATATCCCCGTGAACCATCGAGTAAGACAAGGAGGCAAGACACTCCCCGCAGGACAAGGACAAAGACCAAACATTGATGAAAGAGAGCAAAGTGGGTTAGAGCAAGTAAATGATGAGGGAGGACCATGTAGGCGTGCTCCAAGAAGAAAGAAGAACTATCAACGGCATCCTAGACCACAACGACCACAACCCAACATGCCACCAAATGCAAGAGCACTGCAAAGGTGCAGAAAGCAAACCAAAGCCTTTACAGACATTTGACATGATCAAAAGTCTATGGAGCTTCTTATTCCACAAAGGTCATTTGCAAGAGTTGTGAAGGCAGAGATCGAAAGCTATTGTGCTAGACTTCGTATCCAAAGGATAGCCATTGAAGCTCTCCAAGAAGCTCCAGAGGCATATCTTATCTCAATGTTGGAGGACTCTAGCCTGTGTGCTATCCATGCAAAGAGAGTGATAATACAACCTAAAGATATGCAGCTAGCTAGAAGAATTAAAGGGAATAAACCTTAACATTTTTACTATCTTGTTTGGAGAAATTTTTATATATCCCAAATGATTAATATAATCTTTTTCTTATTATATTGCCTCTCCCAAGTGTTTGTCTGTTAGCGTACATTTTTTGAAGTCTTTTTCACCTACGTATCTAAAAGTTTCTTTGAACTCATATCAAAATCTCATAAGTTTTGCACAATTTAATCTATCTTTTCCAAGCATTTGTTTAAAGTGCTGTTGCCCAAAATGCATGCAATAGCCTAGGAATGCAAAAAAAAGGTGTGCCACAGAAACACGGGGATGGGCCCTGCAAAACTTTTGCAAGGCCCATCCCCATGTTTTGATGGCAGGTCTATTTTGTTTTTGCATTTCCTGGCCGTTAAAGCATATGCCATGCACATTGGAGCATATGGTTTACCTTAGATAGTGTGCAATGCATGTAAACCCTCTGACCAATAGATAAACAATCCTGATGAGCATTCAAATGTACTTATAAATCGCTGCATGCTTATATGCACCCAGAGGAGTCTAGATATTGTCTAATTATTGCACATAAGAAGATTCTTCCACACTTCCGCAAGTTTAGGTTGTAATTGAGGGACATAGACTTCCAATATTTGGGCAACTAGTCCATGCAATGGCCTAGGAATGCACAAAAAAGGCTTGCAAGAGAAATGCGGGGATAGGCCCTGCAAACGTTTTACAAGGCCCATCCTCGTGTTTGTGTGGCAGGCCTTTTTTTTGCATTCCTAGGCTAGTACAAGCATTTTGGGCAACAACACAAGAAAGGATGCATGCCATCTCCAATCGACAAGGCTCATATGGGCCTTATATAGGCCTACTATGAGGCTCAAAACTTTTATGTGGTATTAAGATGAAGTGAAGGGCCTTATCTCGGTGCTCTTTTCTAGCTCCCACACACAAAAACAATTCTTTCAAGGCTCCAACTCAATCAATGTCTTCATCAAGAAAGATGCAACAAGTATGGTTGAGGAGGGTTCCAATTTCCAAACCTCTTGAAGTTGCTAATTATGATACTTATTTCTACGTTTTCCATTATATGTAATCGCATGGAATTTTTGAAAAGATCCCACTCAACGAAGAGAAGAGTGTAATACTAATTAGTAGAGACCTCGCAAACTAGCAGCCTCCATCATTATCTTCATGCACCTAGTGACCTCCACAATTTCATCTTCAATTAGCTCACAAATGTAATGGTACTGTACTTCTATGTGCTTTGTGCGAGCATGAAATACTAGGTTCTTTGCAATAGCCATACAACTTTGGATAATCACACTTGAGTACAGTCGGCATATTTGATGGAAAGCCTAGATCTGCAAGAATTCTCCTAAACCAAAATGCCTCACAAGAGGAAAAACAAGCTGCTTTGTACTCTGCTTCAGTGGAAAAGAGTGCGAGAGTTGGCTGCTTTCTACTTAGCCAAGAAAATATTCCTGAACCAAGTGAGAAACAATATCCAAAAAGTAATTTTCTAGAATCACAATCTCTAGCCCAATCTGAATCACAATATCCTTGGAGTGTATCACCTGTGGTATTAAAAATACCAAAATCCAAGGTTCATGCAATGTACCTTAGAATTCGCATTCCAGCATTCCTGTGACTCTCCTTAGGTTTGTTGGAAAACCTGCTTAATACCCCAACAACATAGCAAATGTCTGGTCTAGTGTTGCACAGAAAAATAAGACTTCCAACAAGCTTCCTATACTTCTTAGCATCTACATCAGGCATGTTATCATCCATAGATAGCTTATGATTTACCTCCATATGTGTGCTAGTTGGTTTGCAGTCCATCATTCCAAATGCCGTGAGAATTGCTTTGGCATATTTTGGTTGTGAGATGAAAATGCATCCTTCCTTTGCCATACTTCAATTACCAAACAAAAATGGAGTAGACCTAAGTCTTTCATTTCAAACTTAGTTCCCAAGCTGATCCGAGTTTGATTGATGAGTTCTTGATGATCTCTTGTAATGATCAAATCATCTACATATACAATGACAACAACTAGCTTGCTATCCCTTTTCATTACATACAAGTTAGCATCAAAAGTACTTCTTTCAAAACCCATATTTTTGAAAAAATTATCTATCCCTTGGTACCAAGCCCATGGAGCTTGCTTAAGTCCATACAAAGCTTTCTTCAACTTGCAAACTTTATTTTTTGAATTGGGCACCTCAAAACCTGGTGGTTGAGATACATATACCTCCTCCTTGAGGTGACCATTCAAAAATGCAGATTTAACATCCATTTGGAAAATAGGCGAAGCCTTTTGTGCAGCTACTGCAAGTAGCATCCGAATAGTTGTCATGCGTGCTGTTGGTGCAAAAGTTTCTTGAACATCAAATCCTTCGATCAGTGAAAAACCCTGTGCAACTAATCTTGCCTTATACTTTTCTAATGTTCCATCTGCTTTATACTTAGCTTTCCAAATCCATTTAGTACTATTACCTTCTTCTTTGGCGGCAAGTCCACTAAATCCCATGTATCATTTTTTAATATACTATCATACTCAGACTTCATTGCCGCTCTCCAACCTGGATCATCAAGGGCTTCTTGAATGGTGCTAGGTTCCTTTATCAAGCCCGTGATATTTGCCATCAAAGCCATGTTAATAATGTATTTTGAGGCTCTTCTTTGCTCCTCTATTTTCTTTGATCTTTGTAATCCATCTAAGGATGATTCTGGTACATCTACATGTGGATTGTCATCATCAAAGAGCTGTTGTGCCTACTTTGGTAGTGGCTTACGCTGTGCAGCTACAACTAGTTGGCTTTTTATTGAGGAAATTTCTCCATCATATGTTTCCTCCTCCTCAAGTTCAACCTATCTTTTGATAGGCACAAGGTGAGATATTTCTCCGTTTGATGAGATAGTAGATTTACCTTTATCTTCTACTAAGTGTGGTCGTTCATCAAACACCTCATCTTGGCTGACAAAAATCTTCCTTGCCTCAGGATCCCACAACCTGTATGCTTTAGACTCTTCACTATATCCTAGGAGGACACACTTTTTGCTTCTTGAATCCAACTCTCATCTTGTTGAATCAGGAATATGTGCATAACAGAAACAACCAAAAATTGTGAAATGCAAAACTGAAGGCTTTTTACCAGAATATGCTTCTCGAGGAGTCATCCCTTTCAGTGCTTTGTGTAGCTTTGATTGCGGATGTAGACTGCTATATTGACTGCTTCTACCCAGAATGAATCAGGCATGTCTTGAGCCTTTAACATACAACGAGCCATTCCAACTACTCTCTTGTTCCTGTGCTCAACAATGCCATTTTGTTTAGGTGTATGAGATGTGGTAAGTTTCCTTTTCACACCATGGTCCTTACAGTAATTATTGATTTCTATTGACAAGAATTCACCTCCTCTATCTGTTCTGAATTTCTTTAGTTTCCTTGTTGATTCATTTTCCACATACTTATGCCACATTTTAAACTTTTCAAAAGCATCAGCCTTCTCTCGAATTAAATAAACCCACATCTTTCTGCTATAATCGTCGACTAACAACAAAAAGTAGAAAGATCCTCCTAAAGCAGGTGTAGACATTTTATCCCAGATATCAGCATGTACCAACTCTAGAGGAGCTTGAGATCGATTGCTATTCATTCAAAAAATGATTTTCATTCTTAGTGAGTGCCACTTGATCCACATAAAAGTTTCCCCTAATTCCATTGGAAAGTCTATGGAGGCCCTATTTCACGAGGAGATAGGAAATCCTAAATTTCGATGGTTGATAGTTGCTTCTCAATCTAAGTGTCTAGCTAGATAGCTCCCTTTCTCCTAATTCTTCCACATCTATTAAAGGGGATATGAGGGGAAAAATTTTGGAATTCTACCTTGAATTTATGCTTTCTAATAATAGAAAATCTTGCATATTCCCCCTTGTTCTATCTCATAGCTGATTTCCTTCACCACCAGAAATGGCACTTCAAATTAGCTAATCCAAAACCTCAAGCACATCTTCCTGGTGCTCTACTGAGCTCAGTTGAAATTCTCCTCGAGCGTTCATCGTTGTACTTCTATGCTCCAAGAGTGATTTGCACTCTTAAAAGTGTGCAAAACAGCAAACATGATAAACAACATGTTTAGAAGGATAATAAATTATTGTTACACCATACTTGGATGTGCCACTGAGTAGGAAAGAATGAATAGAAGCAGACACAAGAGTGAAGAAGAAGAATGACACATGAAGACATGGATTGACTAGATGAGCTTTATATAGGTAGATGATCAATGATATGTGAATGAGTCAAGTTAGAGTTATTAGTGACTCCTAAGTGCTATATTCAACCACATATGAGCATAGCATGTATATGTGCCTACAAGGGGAAGAAAACTCTGGCTAGCTCTACACTAAAAAAGTGCCTATGTACAATGCTTCACACCAAAGCTTCAAGGACACATAAGTGTAGAAAACTCTTAATGAAATGATCATTTTCCATAAAATACTCTTAATTTTTTTATTTATTATTTTCTTATCATCTTTGTCTTTTTTCTTTGATATTAAAGCATTAAGAGGTTTTGGCTTATTAATAGAGGAGCTCCATTTACCTTTGCCCTTTTGATTAGCTCCAAAAGCTTGCTTTACAACACACGTAACTGAAGTCTTTTCGTAGATAGATATTCTCCCAACAAACTATAGATTAACTCCTAAAGGATTCAGCCATTGGATTGCTCTTCATCATCAACTAGAGAGTAGATACAAAAATCTGATGGAAATCTATAAGAACATTACGAAACGTTTGCACAACTCAACTATAAGGTGAGATTTCATAAGCACAAATCAATAGTTCTTTAAAACCATTGACCTTTATCAAAATCATTTCCATTGAATCTTGTTGGTTCATATGCTCACTATCCAACTATTTTTGGATGTAAGCAACATAAGCTTCAATTCTTGCCTAGTATCATGTGTTAGAGTATCTCAAGTATTTTTGCTATTTTGTAAGAGTGAATGTGAGGAATGATCACATGTTGGATAGAAGAAGCTATTAATGTATGTGCTTGTGTCCCTCTACTATCTCAATAAAGTTGCTCTATAGTATTTGCAATAGAAAATGTAGTAGAACCGAGTAATTGAAGATCATCATGTTCAACACTATGTACATCACCCTCAATCATTCTATTTGCACTTATAGGAAGATATTTTACAACACCTTGCTCAATATTGGTGAAGCCCTTTTCTATCAATACATGGCGCACCATGTATGCTGACAATTGGTAATTAGAACCATCCAAATTATCCTAAACAACCAACATATTGAAAATATAATTTTTTTCAGCCATGGCCTATGAGTAAATACCTTGATGCAAAAAAATTGATTGTATATCAAAAGATTGTACATAAATACCTAGTTAAGCTCAGTTAGATATGTAGCACACTTTTAAGCCCTTTTATTGGTGAACGGAAATCGGTATATATGTCTTGGACAAAATAAAAAAATTACCTCCCCAATCACTCTCCGAGTGCATTTGGATGCCAAGTTGACTTCAACACAACATTTTCATGCCAAAAAGTGAAAGACTTTTGAACTAATCATACCAAGTATGCTCACCAATTTTCATGTGATTCAAAGACTCTGATAGTAAGGGTGTAAAAAATGCCCTAAAGAAAGGAGTTACCTACTATGATACAGATTGATGGACTTCAGTATTGTGGAAGCACATGAACAACGTGAGGAAGAAGAACTTTGAAGAATAATATAATATAAACTTTACATCAATTGAACGTACAAAAGATACGTGACCTATAGGGGTTATATGCTTGTATAGAAGCTGTGGGGAAAGGCATGCTAGAGAGGTAGATAAGTACCTCAATAGTTAGAAGCTTGTTCACACATATCACTTTGGAAATATATCCACACACCCACACACACACACACATACATACATACATACATACATACATACATACATACATACATACATACATACATACATACATACATACATACATACATGTGAAGAGAGATGGTGGATGCAATCCAAAGATGAGTAGGTGTTGCTACAACGAGCTTCACACCAGCCAATTTGAGAATTCAGAGTTGATTAGTAGACCCTTTGAGATTCCTAAATCCACCAAAATATTAGCCAAGTACTTTGGAACATGTATCCCAAAAGTTTTAGTCAAGACAGACTAGTTGCGAAATGACTAGCTCCCAAAACTTGCTATTTTTGGACATACACCTGCTGGAAAAAATGAACAGTGCTCTCAACCTGGTAAGAATTAGAAAACGTCCTTTTGGGCATAGCAAATAGACTTAGCAAGCTTCCAAATATAAGTTAAAACACTTCAAATGATGGACTGAGCACTAAGAACAAGATTTATCAATTTCTCGAACATGCCCACCATTCTCGGAACTCTTTTACAAGAGGTGTTCACATGACTACACATGTGACTTACAAATGAGAATAATATCAAGCATATCAAGCATGTAGGCTTGGGTAAAATTCACCAACAGCTCCCTCTCAAACCTAACATGCTTGGCCTCCAAATAATTCTTCAATTGTTCTTGATTTCCTGCAAGCCAATCATCAACTTGAATCTACTTAACTTTGTACCATAAAGAGCTTTAGTCAACATGTCTGCACATTGCATATCTGTAGAGACATAGGATAGTTGAATATCCTTGCTCATTAGCTTCTCCCTTACATAATGGTAGTGGAATTCAATATGCTTGGTTCTAGCATGGTATACCGGATTAGCTGCAAGATGTAGTGAGCTTGTGTTGTCACCAAAAATATGAGGTGTTGAAGAATGAAGTCCAAGATCTGTGTACAAAGATTTTAACCACATGATTTCTTGAGTTGCATTAGCCAAACCTCTATATTCGGCTTTGGTAGAAGATAATGCCACGGTTGGTTGCTTCTTCGATGACCAAGAAATGATTTTTGAACCTGCAAATGATATATATCCGGATGTGCTTCTTCTATGCTCTCTAGATCCGGCCTAAGCTGCATCTCAGTAGACCTTTAGCTCAATATCTGAAGTAAATGAATAAAACAAACCTTCATTCATAGTCCCCTTTAGGTACTTGAGGACTCTCTTGGCCGCTTCCATGTGTGGTCTTCTCGGCTTATGCATAAACTGACTCAATATGCTAACATTATAGCATATATCCACCCTTGTGAGTGTTGCATAGTTCAAACTTCCAACCAAGCTTTGATAGCTTGTGATGTCTTCAATTGGCTCTCCTTCATAAGCAATAAGCTTATGATTTTGCTCCATAGGTGTACCTGCACACTTGGTATTTTCCATCTTGAACTTGACGAGCATGTCATGTACATACTTCCTTTGTGTGATGTATATACCTGAATCTGTGTAGATCAACTCCAATCCAAGAAAATAAGTGAGTGGTCCGAGGTCACTTATTTTGAACTCCTCCTTCATTTGACTCTTTACCTGTTTGATTCCTTCAAGATCATTGTGTGTGATAATAATATCATCAACATACACACATAAATAGATCACTTCAGATCCATTCCTTGTTATGAACAAAGAGGTATCCGCCTTGCTAGCTTTGAATCCTTGGTCCTGCAAATAAGTCACCAATCTGAAATTCCAAGCTCTTGGAGCTTGCTTAAATCCATACAAAGTTTTGTTTAGTTTGCATACATAGTTAGGATGATGTGCATCCTCATATCGAGGAGGTTGTGCCATATACACTTCCTCAAAAATCCATCCATTCAAGAAAGCATTCTTTACTTCAAGTTGATAGACATTCCAATTTCTAGATGCAGCAAGAATGAGAACCCTAATTGGGTTTGAGCAAACCCTTTAGCAACTAACCTTGCTTTGTGTCTATTTGTACTTCCATCTGGATTCCTCTTGATTTTGTATATCCATCGAGATCCAATTACCTTCATAGATGGCTTGTTAGGTACAAGCTCCCAAGCGTCATTCTCCTTCAAGGCTTCCATTTCTTCATCCATTGCATCTCTCCAAGCTTTCTTGCTTTGTGCTTCTTCGAATGTGGTAGGTTCTTCATTGGTTGAATCCTTTGCAATGTAGATTGAGTGCTTTGTGACCAAAGAAGTATCATAACCAAACCTCTCTGGTTTCTTCTTCTCCCTTGAAGACCTTCTAAGTGGTTGATGTGAGCTCTCGGGTCCATATGTAGCATCCTGCATCTTTGCTTTACCTTTGTTCTTCCATAGCTTTAGTCTTTCCAAGTCTTCTAGGTCAATCTCCAAATCACTTTCTTCAATCTGCTTTCACTCCTTTGGTTGAAGTGATGGAAAATCTTCATCCAAGTCATATAGCAGCTTCACTTTCCTGTCATCATCAAACCATGATTTGTTTTCATTAAAAATTACATCTTTACTCACAGAAAATCCTTTATTGGTTGGATTGTACAATCTATATCCTTTTGGTTTTGGTCATAACCAATAAATATGCACTTCTCTACCTTGGGATCCAATTTCCCTCTTACTTGAGAAGGAATGTGAGCATAGGCTAAGCATCCAAAGATTTTACAATGCTCTAGACTAGGTCTTCTTCCATTCCACACTTCATATGGAGTGGTTCCATATAGTGACTTAGATGGAAGTCTATTTATGAGATATGTGGCTGTAGACACAGCCTCTGCCCATAGGTAGTTTGGCAATCCCTTTTCATTGAGCATGGACCTTGCAGCTTCGACAATAGCTCTGTTCCTCCTCTCTCCTACACCATTGAGTTCGGGTGTATACCTTGTAGTGACTTCCCTTTTAATGCCTCTTTCATGCAAGAAGGCATTAAATTCACAAGAGAAGTATTCTCCTCCACCATCTCATCTGAGTCGTTTCAAAGTCCTACCTGTTTGGTTTTCAACAAGAGCAATATACTTCTTAAAGCAATTAAACACTTCATCCTTCTGCTTCATGAAAAACAAAATGGTCCACCTGCTACAATCATCTATGAAAGACACATAATATCTTGAGCCTGATATAGATGGCTCCTGACTTGGACCCCACACATCCGTGTGCACTAGATCCAAAGGATTTTGATACATATATCCTTTCTTATTGAAAGGTTGCCTATGAGCCTTGCCGAGTTGACAAGCTTCACACTTATAAATCATGTGTTGCCTTGTGATATTAGGCAAACCAAGTACACTTTGGTCCCTGCAAATCTGTTTGAGTGTCCTCTCACCAATGTGAGCAAGCCTTTTGTGCCATATCTCCAACTCTATTAGAATTTGAGATCCATAGCTAAACAAAGTTATGTTCTTTGTATCTTCCACTTCAAAAGTGAAAAGCCTTTGTGTCTTTTCTCCTTTGGAAATCCTTCGAAATCCTTGCCTTGGGTCTTCAACATATGCTCCAAATCGGTTGAATCTAACCTGCAATCCTTTTTTAACAATCTGTCCAACACTTATAAAATTTTTGGTAATTGTAGGGACATACAAGACTTTTCTTAAGAGGTTCATATTCCCATCTGATGTCTTCACATTACCTATCTTCTCCACTGAGTGCTTTGTGTCATCTCCTGTCTGCACTTCATGCTTGTTATGAGGATCTTCCAAATCAGAAAGTAAAGCCACATTTCTTGCTACATGGTTTGAGCATTCCGAATCAATGTAAAATATGTGATCATCATCCTTACCCTTCTTTGCTGATAGATTCATAATCAATAATGAATCTTCTTGACTTTGGTCCTCTGCATAGTTATTGTAGTCTCTCCTTCCTCTATGGCCACTTTGATAGTTGTTCTTGTTGTAATTGTTGTTGTAGTAGTTGTTGTTGTAGCCTCCATTGTATCTGCCTCTATTTGATCCATAGCCACCTCTATTGAATCCTCTTCCTCTTGAGTTCCTCAGGTTCCTGAAACATTCTTCAGTAGTATGATTAGATAAGCCACATATATTGCAAGGTTGAGATGATTGGAATCTCCCCCTGCCTTGCTTTCCACCTCTGCCTCTTCCTCTAGCTCTTCCTCTACCTGCAAAGTTTGCTTGGAAAGAGCTACCTTCATCTTCATTCTTCCTATTCTTTGACTTGTCTTTGACCTTAGCTTTATCAGAATATAAGGTAGAAGTTTGATTACCTCTTGAGGACTCACCACCTTTGTTAATCTTCGCTTCATGAGTGAAGAGCTGGCCCATGAGTGTGTTGAGGTCGGGTACATGCATATCCATGTATAAATCCATGGCTGTTGTGAATGACTCCCACTTGTCATCTGCTTTGATTCCATTTATGATTTGTCTAATGATTTTCTCCTCTTCAATTACCTCTCCAATGCTTCCAAGTTGGTCGGAAATCTCCTTCATCTTTGTGACATAATCAGTCACATTTTGCTTCGAGCTTTTCTTAGTTGTTGTGAACTCCATCCACAATTGGTTCTTCCTTGCTCGAGTGTTGGAAGAGAAGAAAGAAGCAAGTGCATTCCAAGTCTCTTTTGATATCTTGCATCCCTTGACATGAGGTAAAAGAAAATAAGAGATTGATTTTAGAATATAGGACCTTGCAAGTGCATCCTTTGAACACCAATTTGAAAGTCCTTCCACTTCTTCATGTGATGGTTGCCCTTTGTTCCTCATGGTTGGCATTGCTTCATCACATGTGCTAAAAACTCGTTTTATCTTGTAATGGGATTTTGTAAGATCATTTTGACTACTACTAATGGTAGTTTTTTCACATTGTTAGATGCTTTGTATGTTCCAGAAATCAAGAAAAACTTGTTATCAATTTTAGCATTAGCCAAGATTGTTCTGGTTCTCAAATTTGTTGATGCTAGATGTACAATACATCTCTCAAATGGAAATGTTATTATTGCTTCTGGCATTCTATGTCTTGGGCTGTATAAGCTCATGGAGTATGAAACATTTGTGAATGATTCACCATGTGCAATTCAAGATTATCAGGCTTTCTTAGATGTAATGCTTTGCCATGGACACTTTAGTTATCTGAATTTTGCTATTTTGTTATGGCTGCAAAAATCTAAATTTTTTTCCTCTCTTCGCAAAATTGAGAAACCTTGTAAAGCTTTTTGTGAAGGCTGTATTTTGAGAAAAATGTAGCATTCCTTCTTTCCAAAAGATGGTTCAATTTGAGTTGCTCATAAAGTGCTACTTGTTCATAGTGATGTTAGTGGTCCGATGGAGACACATTCTTTTGGGAACTACCTTTCATTTATGACCTTTATTGATAATTTCTCTAAGCATGTATGGGTCTACCCATTGAAAGTAAAGCCTGACATGTTTATGTGCTTCAAACAATTTTTAGTTTTGCCTGAAAACCTATGAGCATGTAAATTGGGCACCCTATGTTTTGATCAAGTGGGAGTGGAGAAACATGTATTCTAATTTTAATGCATTTTTGGCTGAGCGTGGGATAAAACATCTGTGTACAATGCTGCATTCACCTAAAAAAAATGGAGTTTCTGAAAGAAAGAAGAGGTATCTCATGGAGATGGAGAGGAGTGTGGTGAAAATTCAAGCTTTACCGCATAACTTTTGGCTTGAGGCTATTATGTGTCCAACATATGTACTTAACAGGTCAAATCCACTTAAACTTGAGGTATGAAGACTCCTCTTAATGTTCCACATGTCATAATATTATGAGGCTAAAATTGAGGGCTGTTGGTTGAAAAACTTTCATTGTAAAAATAGTAACATGTAAATGTTGATTTTAATATGGACAAAGCTGCAGATGCCTAACCTTTTGTGAAGCTCAAATAAGAGAGGGTTCAAGTGAACTTTCCAAAGCCTTTAGAATCCTTCAAAAACCTTTAGAAACCCTTCTTGATCCTATAATTCAATTTCTACAAAGGACAATTGTGAGCATACTCATGTGCACTACCTATGCACCCATTGTCCTTAGCATGCCCAATGACCACATGTGTGCTAATTGTGCACCCATTCGCCAACTAAGCACCTTGATAGGATCAACAATAAGCTATGGTAGCAATTCCAACTTAGAGTTATAATATATAGGTTAAGAAAGGACAGTGAATGGATACATATCTTGATTTCATCTGTGTATGAAAGATATTGATTTAGAGAAACTGGAGTCTAATGGAATTCATATGTAAGGGTTGTGGTCTCTATTAAGATAAGGGATATTACTAGTCAAATTTTTGTGGAATTTCGGGACCATAAAACCCATTTACGAGCTTCTTTGTTAACCTTATATGTTCATGATTCATATGAAATAACCGTATCTAGAATCATGTGTAGATAAACATGATGCCTTCAAGCATAAGCAATTATAAATCACATTTATAGAGATTAATAAAAAATTGAACACTTTGTTGAAGCCCATTGTGGAGCTTTCGTGATTAATTGAATCATTCTTAGATTTTTTTCTCAATAATGGAGTCATTATGAATTAGTTGAAGTTGAAGGAATCCATTCCACTTAATAGATGTGATCGTCACTAGAGTTCTTGTGGACATTGAGAGATGAGAGAATGAGTAGTATGAAGGGAATATTAGAATACTTGATTCTATTGATTATTCATAGAATTCATATAGACTATGTTTCTTTGTTTTTCCTTGAGTTGTGTTTGGATAACCATAGGTAGAAATGTATATATGAAAAATTTTCGTGAGCCACGTCATTATTCAATCATCTCTTAGAAGTTAAGGGTTCGATACTATAGTAAGGTTTAATCCTAGCGATATTGGTATATGATAATTGGATTGTAGCTTAAATAATGGGATTATTATCAAGTTCTTATAGGCCAGATTTCCTTTCTTTCTTGACACACCATTTAAAACATTTTAGGTAAGCATATGCCTAGTTCTCCATCTAGATTAATTCTGAATAATTGCATTAATATTTTATTGTTGAGGCTTTAATGTAGTAGTATAAATATATTACTAGAGGTATTGGTATCAGTGAGAATTTGATTTCTTTCCATAAGCGAACAATTAATGTGTCTTCTTGATAAATGAAAACTATCTCAAGAAGGATAATGTTACCAAAGTTGTGAAACTTTTTATGTGTCTTGTAGACATTGCTATTAGGCATTTCATAATGGAAGTGCATAATATATCAACAAGTGAGATCCAATGAAGAAGGATATGACGAGAGAGCAGAGATAGAGCACAAAACATAGGTGAGACTAACAATCTAATCCAAAAGACAAGCAAACAACTGAGTTTTTTGGGGTTATTATTAACATCATGTATTCTAATCTATATGCATGAGTCCACTTGGTTCTCTAGACTTTTTAGAAACATAAGAATCTTTGGCCAAAGTCCAACATGGAAAAATTTACGCCTATGAGCGATTAAAAAGATGACAAAAGGTGATCTAAGATAATTTAATGCAGCATAATAGAGCCTCACTTGATGTTTATAGTAATAGAAATATGGATAGTTAGTTAGATAACTAGATTTATAATTAAATAGAAAGTTTAGTTCTAATCTTGAAGTGAATGTATGTAACTATTAAGAATGTAAGAGTCAAAGAATCAAACATTCATAATAGTTCATGTACATTCACTATACTATGTATGAGTCTTGTCACATGATTGTATATAACTATTGTGATAGTAAGAGTCAAAGAGTCAGACAATCACAACAGTTTCTATACACCTTGTGACCTACACTAAGTATGCTCATTGGAATCTAAGTGACTATTGTGAGAGTAAGAGTCAAAGAATTAGACACTCCTAACACAATAGTCCCTCTACACTCCCTATAGTTTTGAGAGAGTAATAATCAAGGTGGCAATTCAAACAATCTCAATAGATCTATTGCATAGTCCTATACTACTGTGAGAGTAGGAGACAATGTAGTGAGTTAAACAAGGATCCCCACAATATAGTTGTGGTCATCATCCATTGAATTGCATAATCCTCCATCAACATCATACAGGTAGTCTTTTGTAGGGTTTCCTAACATGAACATATCAATCACGTCACAAAAACTCTGTTAATTCTGTTTTCACAAACCTTTGGAACCACTCAGTTTTGTTATATAAGTACTCTAGGGATACAAGCTTTGGAGTCACTCATTTTTTGTTAGTATAAGCATGAGTAAGAGTTGGATGCCTCAGGGCCAGCAATGTTGCGATGATGTTTTTTGGACTAAAAATTAATGCTTTGATTATAAATGGAAAAAATGAAAAGGTACTGCTCTAATATCACAGTTGGGTGTGTGAGAGAGTGTGAAAGCATTTATAGAAGTTCACACAAGAGGGAAGAAGTAGACTCACATAGTCGGCATGTGTTTTTTGGACTATAAAGCAATGCTTTTATTTTAAAATGAAAAAATGAAAAACAAAATGTCTAGAAATTGCTCTAATAGCACATTGGGTGTGTGTGAGAGTGTGAAAGCATTTATAGAAGTTCACACAAGAGTGAAGAAGGAGACTGACACATTAAGACATGCAATGACTGGAGAAGTTTTGTATAGGTACAAGATCAATGATATGGGAATGAGTGACATGAGAGCCATAAGTGAAAACCTATCTGCTATGTTCAATCGCATATGAGTATAGCTTGTATATATCATTACATAGGGAGGAAACCTCTAGCTAGCTCTACACTAAAAAGTGCCTATGTACAAGGAAACAATTCACATCAAAGCTACTTGAGGGACACATAAGTGTAACAAAATCTTAATGACATGATCATTTGCCTTTAAATACTTGCAAATTATTTATGCTTTATTATTTTCTTATCATCTTAATCTTTCCTCTTTGATATTGAAGTGTTAGTAGAGTTTTTCTTATTAATAGAGGAGCTTCATTTACCTTTTCCCTTTTGACTAGCTCTAAAATCTTGCTATACAACACACATAATTGAATTCTTCTTCCTAAACCGATATTCTTGCGACAAAGGATAAATTAACTCTGCAAAGGGTATGACATTTGGATTGCTATTCGTCATCAATCAGAGAGTAGACACAAAAATATGATGGAAATCTATAAGAACATTATGGATAGTTTGAAAATCTCAACCATATGAAAAGATTTCATCAGTATAGATCAACTTCTCTTTAGAATCCTTGATCTTTCTCAAAAACGTGTACACTGAATCTTGTGCATTCATATGCTCTTTGTTCAAGTGTTTTTCGAGGTAAGCAACACAACCCTCATTTCTTGCCTAGTATAGTGTATTATAGTATCTCATTAATCATTTCCTATTTTGCAGAGTTGCTCTATAGTAGTTGCAATAGAAACCATAGTAGGACCTAGTAATTGAAGATCATCATCCTTAACACTATGCACATCAATTTCTGGGTGTAGGAAGATATGTTTCACCACCTTGCTCAATATTCCACAATCCCTTTGCTATCAATACATTATGCATCATGTATGCCCACAATGGGTAATTAGAACCAGCCAATCTATCCTAGACTACCAACATATTGAATATATAAACTTTTGTGTGATGGCCTATGAGTAAATGACTTGATGCAGAAATGAAATTGACTATATCTCAAAAGCGTTGAGCATAAATACCCAATCAAGATTTGTTAGACATGTAGCACACTTTGAACCACTTTTATTGCTGAACCAAAAAGTGTATATATGTTTGGCATGAAAGAACATAATTACCTCCACGATCAATTTCATAGTGCATTCGGATGCAAAGTCGACTTCAAATCAAAATTGTCACGCCACAAAGTAGAAGAGTTTTGAATACTAATCATTGTGCAAGAATCTCACCAATTTTTGTGTGATTCAATGATTGTGATATAGCGGGTGTCGAAAATGCACTAAAGAAAGCAATCACATACTCTAATATCGATTGATGGAGGTCAAGTATTGCGGAAGCACACGGGAAACACAGAAGGAAGAAGAAGCTTGGAGAATAACATAACATAAATTGTACACCAAGCGAATGTACAAACGATAAGTGAACTGTTAGGTTTATAAAAGACCTACTAAAAAGCCAAAAAAGTACCTCAATAGGTATAAGTTTGTTCACACACATCACCATGGAAATATATGAACACAAACACATTCATACTTACATACACACACACACATACACACACACACACACACACACACACACATATATATATATATATATATATATATATATATATATATATATATATATATATATATATATATATATATATATATATATATATATATATATATATATATATATATATATATATATATATATATACTGTTGAAGTACAAGAATTATTGAAATATCTTTGTAAATAATATATAAAATTAATTTAGGCACTACATAGCTCAAAATAGGGTCAATTCTATATGTGTCCTTATTCCATTAAGATTTGAGGTATTGAAAACATTCCTCATGAAATAATCATTTTAACAGTAAACATAAATACTTGTAAATAGATGCAAAAGTTTTAAGATAGGGAAGTAAAGTGTAATATTGATTGGTATGCAGCCTATCACCTCATTCATTGAATTTTGGCTCTATTGGAAAGTACGTACTTAGATACATACACACATGTGGTTATAAATTTCTAAGTATATTATAATTTGAGATGAAATTCATAGTAGTCATATAAGGATTTGGTAGCTCCCTTGTGAATTTTCTCTAAAAGCATGGGATTGAGTTATATAATCCATTGACGGTGTGTTTGTAATTACGTCATTTGAAGTGCACCAATACAATTTATTTGCGTTTTTTTGGTAGTGCGTTGTATTAACCAATTTACTTTCATAAACTTCACGCATCATGTTTTTTCTTAGTTTGGAGGCATAAAAATCTGTTTGCCTGAAAATTTTGGGTTCTAGCTACCCCTTTATTGAGAGTTAATTCTGGCTATTGGATCTGGTTAAATCAGGTGATAACAAGTGTCAGATTGAAGTTTGACTTTTATAACAAGAAATTAGGGCATGATTTTTGACCCTCAAAAACTTGTCCAAATACCTAATATTATATATCATTAGATTGCTCTTGAAGATTAATATCCAAATCTATAATCAGTTTGACCTACTCATCTTGACAATTTTGTTGACCAACTTTGCCTATCTTTGACTTGGCCATTTTCTAAGTTTTTCTTGAAATAAGAGCACCTTCCTTGTGGAAGGTTTCTATTTCTAATATTAAGTAGCCTTTGCTGGGGAAAGAAAGTCCAATTTAAACATGCCAATCCAGAAACTACCAGAAGTAATATTCCGTGCAAGATCAGATCCAAGAAGTAACACATAGAATGAGTTCCAGTTGTCAACACACATAGAGCAAGTTGTTCCAGAATGTTACTCTCTATATACTTACAATAGAAGGAAAATAATATGTAGAAAATAGAAGAAAAAGACCTCTCTAAATACAAGAAACAATACATCTTGTTGATGATAAACTAAAGAATTTAGCATTCTTCTCTATAAGAAATCTTGTCAAGGGGCTCCAATAACCAGTAGGTAAATAAAGAGGCACAAGAGCTCTTGGTTCCACATGTTACAACAGCATCCAACCGAGAAAAATTCAAAACTCTCTTCTATTAGTTATCGGCATAGCCACCATAGCCCCATATTAGTTCATTAGCAATGGTAGAATTTCATGATTGATTTGAAGTATGTCTTTTCGAAGGATGAACATTGACTTGCATTCTATTCGCTTCTCACCTAGTGCAAGAGAGAGATCCCTCTATTTCTTTAGGCTCGTTATAGAATTCTCCAAAAGTAGTTGGTTTCTTATCATCCACATGATTTTGTACATTTTTCACATAGTTAAATGAGCTTGAACCCATTTACATTTATGAACTATATGCAATTTATGAATTCAAATTAGAAATGGGAAAATGTACTATTTCCATGATTCAAAACTTAAAACTAAGACTTGAATAATGAAATCAAAATTTATGTGCATTTCATGCATTACTATTGACATTTTCATGTCAAAACAACAAAAAGTGAGATATTTAAATTACTTAGTGCTCAATTCTTTGGTGATTCTGTTCATATATCAAAGAATATTTTGATCAATTCTCCTCAGAAATCTCTCTTGTAACAATCTTAATTTCCACACAATAAACCAAAGGAAATTAAAAACATCTTTAATGGTGGAATTCACACCAATCTTGTGCAAGAAGCCTTAAGGAAACCCTCTCAAAGTAATGGAAAGTAATATCTAAATGTTGCCACCAATGTAGTGCTATAATCATTGTTATGTCTCCACCATTCTAGGACATCTACATGGGCATATGTAGCTTTTGTGTGGCACTAGGTTCCACCAATTCAATGTGAATTGGCTCATGGTACGTGATTCCTATCATTTTTCATTCTCAACGTTTGCCTCGATTGGACTCTTGTCTCACATAGCAAAGTCTCATTGCCTATTTTGATGGGGCGTTGGTCGTACAGGAGACTGATCCTCTCGAGCTCGCTGTCAGTCATGTGCTAGAGACTACTACACTCGAAGATGAGGCCATATTGGTTCTATGGTTGTGAGATGAGTCTGATGGGTGGGAGGTGAGTCTAATGTCTCTCCTTATGATGTTTGTGATTATGGCTCGTGCCTTGGCTTGTCCAAGAGTAGGGAGGATCAAAGATTGGTATTAGAGCAGCTCATTGCTTGTATAAAGAAGGGAAGGTGAGGTGCACAAAGCCATAAGAGCTCATGGAGCTATGATGGCTCAGCTCAAAATGCCATCATGGGCAACTACATCTGAGCTTAGTCCATTTGGGCAACCTTTTGAAGTTGGGAAAGTTCAACCATGGCCCAATGGGTGACTTCCTTTGCAAGTCTAGGCGAATTTACTTTGTAGATCTTGGATGAATGGTTGTTGCTTGGGTGATTCCACTTTATCTATATAAAGCTTCTTGGGTGAATCCACTAGAGCTTTATGAAGGTGCTTGGGTGAGTGCCTTTTGGACACCCTTTTGATACCTTGGGTGACTTCAACATGCTAATCCATCCCAACTTAGCCAAGTGCCATTGGGGCTGCATACCAACCATGGGCGACTTCACATTCAGTGAGCAGTGCAGATGACCTAAGCTCCACTGTCCATCAAGTTCAAGTCCCTTTTGTGAAGGCTTGCTTGACTATCTAGTTGTAGTAAGACCGTGATAGTCAACCCTCCCTTCTAATCTCCTTAGATTGTCATAGAAACTCCCTAACAGTCCAATACTTGTCAATAATTATAGCCAATGGTTCTCAAGAGCATTGGAGCCAACTGCTCCATTGGTTAGTCCCACTAGATACAAGATTATCCAGTAGATCCTTGGGGACTTGGGTCAATGCTCACAATGCTCCGAATCCCATGAATATGCATCCAAGGGTTCACTTTCCCATCTTGTATCTTGTGGTTGTATTGTGCCATACTTGCCTCTAGTCTTCCACATGCCGTAATCGGTGCTCGAGATGTATGCCATCCATTCAATCAATTATAAAGGTATTCTCAGGATCTCAGCCACACTACCACAACAAACATGTATCCCACACAATATACTCTTAACAGGAAATGCCCTTGATGCAATGGATTACGGAGGTGATGAGGAAGAACTCCTTTCGGATGTATCCCATGCATGTTATCAAGGCTCAAAATCAAGAGTTGGCTTAGGAGTAAAAGATAGAGGGTATAATATCTTTGATCACACATGATGTTGTGATAGATGTGCAAGTGGTGGAGGTTAGAAAAATCATTTAGACATTTCCATAATGTGCAAAGTGAAGCCAAGAGGCTATGCTTTACATACAAAAGAAAAGATCTCATTATGGATTTTCCATCTTAAAAAAGGAATCCTTTTTGCCTTTAGTCAAAACCACACATGGGACATAGAGATGCCCTTAAGTCTTTTTTGAAGGTCTTCTCCTTCAATTTTAATCTCTTGAAGACAAATTAAATCCTCGTTTAAGCTTATGTCATGGAGCCATTGACCAATAATGGTGGCTCTTGTGATTCGTGACAATCACAGTTGGCAAAACCTTCGATTTTAAAACTACCTATGTAAAAGAGAGAGCACTCCGCTTACCACGCACACAAGATTGTGCTCGCCTCTCCACACGTATACACCACGTGGCTGAAGAAATACAATGAACTGCTCTATCGATCAAGTCAATCGCGGTGAGCACGCGATGGACATCGAGATTCACGCCGTCTATCAATCGCGATGGGTCGTCGAAGTTTGCAATGGACACAAAGCAATGGTCACCCGCATGTCAATCGCGATGGGTTGCCAAAGATTCTTTCTGGTGGAGCATTGCTTCATCAATTGTCAACTGGCGAAGTAATGTTGTGGTGTTTAGTAGTTCCATCAAGGACAGTTCAGTTGTCGGCATGGTTCACCATAACAACAGCTACGTCCATCAATCCACATTTCTTAGAGATCTCCCACAGAAGCACGATAGAGCGACAGAGTCTTTACTGCTCTCAAAATTGCTCCACAATCTTTAATGCTTCCGTCTTCAACCTCATGAGACAATTAAAATCTCATGCCACTAACGACCTTCCTCCGCATCTTATTGTGTTGTAAAGCTTTTAGATGATAGGTCTTCTTGCTTTGCAACTCATTTTACAAACTTCAGTAGAGCAATGGCCTATTCATAGTCCTCCAAGTTGCTAGTGCATCTTTCTTCACCCATAATCAAATTTCACAAGGCCACAAGAAACCTATTTCTCCTCTAAGTAAGGCTTATTTCGAGTTTATCTGAGTCTCTAAACACAACACTCACACCAAGGATTGCCAATCCACTTCAATCAGTTTCTACCCTCTTTCTTGATAGAGCTATGAGTGCATCGCCATCGTATAGCAGATTAGACCTCAAAGAATCGCACAACACATTGTGCACTCTCTTGATTCTCCCTTATCAAACTTCAAGATCTTATTTGCACCCTAGGGAGAACAATAAGTTGGGTACACTATGTGTTCCCTAACCATTTTTGTGAAATTCATGATAACATTCACAACCATCTCATTCTATATCCCATGTAGTTACAAATTCTTCTTTTTTGCATGACATGTAGTTTTAATTTTCTGATAGCTCTTCTTGTCTTGCAGCTCATTTTACATAACTCTCAATAGAGAATGGCCTATTCATAGTCCTCTAAGTTGCTAACTAATATTTCTTGCCAAATCTTCCAAAAAGCTTCACCCATGATTGAATTCCACAAGGCTGCATAAAAGCTATTATTTCTCTAAGGCTTGTTTCCAACTTATTTGAGTCCTTAAATACAACACTCCCACCAAGGATAGCCAATCCAAAGGACTCCTTGGGCACACAAAAAGAGGTATCTTAAGTCTTCTCAACCAGTCACTCTTACAAAATAGCAAAAATACTTCAGATTATCTAATACATGATACTATGCAAGAATTTAAGCTTATGTTGCTTACGTCCAAAAATAGTTGGATAGTGAGCATATGAACCAACAAGACTCAATGGAAACGGTTTTGATAAAGATCAAGGATTTTAAAGAACTATTGATTTGTGCTTATGAAATCTCACCTCGTAGTTCAGTTGTGCAAACTTTTTGTAATGTTCTTATAGTTTTCCATCAGATTTTTGTATCTACTATCTAGTTGATGATGAAGAGCAATCCAATGGCGTAACCCTTTAGGAGCTAATCTATAGTTTGTTGGGGGAATATCAATCTCGGAAAAGAATTCATTTACGTGTGTTGTCAAGCAAGCTTTTGGAGCTAATCAAAAGGGCAAAGGTAAATGGAGCTTCTCTATTAACAAGCCAAAACCTCCTAATGCTTTAATATCAAAGAAAAAAGACAAAGATGATAAGAAAATAATAAAGCAAAAATAATTTGTGAGTATTTTAAGGAAAATGATCATTTCATTAAGAGTTTGCTACACTTATGTGTCCTTGAAGCTTTGATGTGAAGCATTGTACATAGGGACTTTTTAGTGTAGAGCTAGCCAGAGTTTTCTTCCCCTTGTAGGTAGATATACATGCTATGCTCATATGTGGTTGAATATAGCACTTACGATACACTAATAACTCTAACTTGACTCATTCCTATATCATTGATCATCTACCTATATAAAGCTCATCTAGTCAATCCATGTCTTCATGTGTCGTTCTTCTTCTTCGCTCTTGTGTGTGCTTTGGTTCATTCTTTCCTACTCTCTAGCACATCCAAGTATGGTGTAACAATTATTTACGATCCTTCTAAACATGTTGTTTATCGTGTTTAATGTTTTGCACACTTTTAAGAGTGCAAATCGCTCTTGGAGCATAGAAGTACAAGGATGAACACTCGAGGAGCATTTCCACTGAGTTCACTAGAGCACCAAGAAGATGTGCTTGAAGTTTTTGATTAGCTAACTTGAAGTGCCATTTGTGGTGGTGAAGGAAATCAACTATGAGATACAACAAGGGGGAGCATGCAAGATTTTCTATTATTAGAAAGCATAAATTCAAGGTTGAATTCCAATATTTGTCCCCTCATATCCACTTTAATAGATGTGGAAGAATTAGGAGAAAGGGAGCTATCTAGCTGGACTATAACACTTAGATTGAGAAGCTAGTCAAGTCCAACTATCAACCATCGAAATAGGGCCTCTATAGATAAGTCCTATCTCATCATCAATTAGGACCTCTATAGACTTTCCAATGGAACTAGGGGAAACTTTTATGTGGATCAAGTGGTAGTCACTAAGAATGAAAATCATTTTGTGAATGAATGGGACAAAAGATATATGAGAGATATTTTCATCCATTCTTAGCATACCACAGGCCATGATTGGGATGACACCTCTAACACTACTAAATGATTGCATGTTATCTACTTACATAGAAAGAAAATATTAACTCTATTGACACTAAAATTTTCTCCATTGAAAGCTTAAAATTTGACTTTTCTAAGGAGATAAAGATCACTCAAATTAATCACTCTACAAAGAAATGTGCGTCAAAAGTTAGCAAGTTACAAAAAAGTCATTAGATGAAGATAATGATGGAGGCTGCTACTTTGGGAGGTCTCTAATTAGTTTAGTTTTAGGCTCTTCTCCTCGTTGAGTGGATCTTTTCAAAAACGCCATGCGATTACATATAATGGAAATCATAGAAATAAGTATCATAATTAGCAATTTCAAGAGGTTTGGAAACTGGAACCCTCCCCTGCCATCCTTGTTGCACCTTTCTTGATGAAGAGATTGATTGAGGTGGAGCCTTAAAATAGTTGTTTTTGTGTGTGTGGGAGCTAGAAAAGAGCACCAAGATAAGGCCCTTCACTTCATCTTAATACCACATAAAAGTTTTGAGCTTCATAGTAGGCCTATATAAGGCCCATTTAAGCCTTGTCAATTGGAGATGGCATGCATCCTTTCTTGTTTCATGTATTTGAGAGAGGGAATCTCCATCCTTCTTTGCCAAGGTGGTTGAATTGGGAGTCCACTTCTCCCTTATGTTGGGCTCCTACATGTTTAGGGCAACGTGCATCCAAGGGGGGAGGGGAGAGGGAGAGGTTAAGAGGGGATTTCTTCTTTTTGAAGTGGATCTGAAGAGGTTGAGAATTAGACTTGGATACCAAGATCCTATCGAGTTCCTAAGATAATAACTCTCATGGGATATCTTGTAGAAAATCTCATATACATGTAGATACAGTTTATACCTTCTCCATGCAAGAGATAGACAAATACGACCACCGCGACGTGCTAGAGAGATGACTCTTGTCCAAATCTTTTGTGTGTATATATAGCTTCTTGAATCAATGATGATCACAAATAGTCCATTCAAAGGCATCCAATTTCAACCTTGTTGGATTTCGTGTTCGTCTGTTTTCTAGCTTCTACAAGAGCTCACTATGTTGGGGTCTTAGAATGCCTTGAATATTAATGAGAGAGACCCCTTATTCTTATGAAGATAACTAGGTGATTTTAATTGACTACTCTATCTCTTGTCACATATTTATGCACATGTGTTGTCCCTGTTAGGGGGTCTACCAATTCTTCCGGGATATGATCAATGAAATTCGAGTTTCTCATACATTTCAAAAATGTTTAATGTGAAAGCATAGTTTTAAATACATGCTCTAACACTATGATTGATATTTCATGTGTCCACCATGATCCATGCCCATAGCTCAAACCTTGAAAGAATGTGAGCAAATGACACCTCCACGATGTTAGTGTTAGTGTCCATGTGAAAGGCCAAATAGTTTCTGGACACTTTTTTATATGCTCTTTAATAGAGCATGCAGTGGGATGGTTAGCCATAGACCCTATGTTCGACTTCATTTCTAAAACGTAAGAAATGTATGTTCGTGGTCTTTGTATTGTGTGTTTTTTGTATATTTTGCACCCTTTCTGTGGAGTACTATATGTGGCATCTAAAACTTGGTTTTCTACTAGCAGGGTAGCATCTTGGAGCACTCAAGAAGGAGAGTTGAGTGTCATGCATCGCTATCAAATTATTTCACCAGTTTTAGACCATTTTTATGCAAAAGCTTTGTTCTTGTTGTGTGAGGGAAGCGAGCACTTGCCCATGCACCCAAGGCTTATGACTAAGGCCGTGAACAAGGCATAGACCTTGGTATACCTTGTCATTCGAGTCACTGAGATCACCATTGGATATGTTGGCTTCCCATGAGGGAGGACCTCAACAATCAAGGAAGACAGAGGTTCTGAGTACTTCTCGCGAGGTCATCCATCTGAGTATTTTTCCCCTTGGAGTTCCCTTAAAAACTTCTATGAAGGTTTTTTAAGCTTAAAGAATAGGGTTGATAGACACCAGTACCAAACATGTGAGTTTACTACAGACATAAACTCCTAATGAGAAGATGGGTCTTAGCTACAAATAGTAGTAGTAAATGCCCAATCTTCATTCTACACAAGAGTAGTAGACTTTGTTTTAGGTATAGAGGTCTTTGCAACAACCATTCGAGCCTATTTCTGTTTTTCCTCCTTTGCAGCCATTTTTGGAAAAATCTTTAAGATATGATCATTTCCATTAGAATATTTGTACAATTATTTTTTCTTTTTTGTTTTCTTCCCATCTTTCTCTTCCTTCTTTGATAATGCAACATTAGCAAATTTTTGCCTATTAGTAGATGAGCTCTATTTACCTTTGCCCTTTTGATAGAGAGAGAGAGAGAGACAGAGAGGGAGAGAGAGAGAGAGAGCGAGAGAGAGAGAGAGAGATAGAGAGAGAGAGAGAGGAGAGAGGGTGAGGGTTGTGGGTCAGGTGGGGGCTGTTGGAGGGAGAGAGAGAGAGAGAGAGAGAGAGAAAGAGAGAGAGAGAGAGAGAGAGAGAGAGAGAGATGGCGGGTGGGCTTAGGAGGGGGTGGCATGCCTACTGTAGGAAGTCACTCTCTGGTGTGCATACAGAGCGTGGGCTTCCCAGTAGAGGGCTAATAGCACTATAGTGTGAAGAGAGTGGCTTGGTTGTCATTCTGTGTGAGTCAGTGTTATTTTTATGCTCTGTTCCTTAGAGCAATTTTCCACCATTTGTATTGATCAGTGCTGGTCTGCACATAATTGGTCCATCGTGCTGATCGGAAGAATCCATTGTATTCATGTTGTTTAGTTCTGGAGTGGCATGTTAGCCCTGAACATGAACTTTTGAGCATCACTTTGACTTATCTTGTAATCATCTGATTCGAACTAAGGAGTGGATGGTCTTCCTTTATGGTCATTTTGTCATTAATATTTTCTTGAGTATTCACAACTCTCTGCAATCATTGACATCTGCCTGCTCACAGAATTGTTAAAGGGTATACTTCCCTAAAGAGAACCCCCCTTGAGTAGTTGAAGTACTGGAGTGCTTGCTGCTTGTTCCTGTTAAAAGTAGATATCCCAGTACCTGCTCTATAGTTTGGCATGCTCGCTGGGATTTGCATTTCTGTGAGAGGCCCTGAGGATGTTTGCAAGTAGGTACATGACCCATACGCGAGCAGATAAGGAGCCTCGTCGTGTACGGAGGAGCCTTAACAAGTTAACTATAACTTCGACTAGTGAGCATACCTCCCCTCTACCCTCCTTGAATTTATCTATTGATTTGGGTGCGACACCATTGTCAAAAGAGAAGCATATGAGAACCCTAGACTTCTCCTCAGATACGTCAGAAGAAACACCAGTACAAATGGAGGATCTCTCTCATTTACTCTCCAGACTAAACATCAAATTCCCTACCTTCAAGGGACAAGCTTATGAGGATGCGGACGATCATGTGAGGAGATTCATCTCCTTATGCCATGGACGAGGTCTGTAGAATAGAGAGGATGCAATGCTGGCACTCTTCCCATCCACATTGGAGGGTCTTGCAGATAAATGGTATAGTGAATATGCAGATGGCCATTTTGCTACATGGGAGGCTCTAAAGGTGGCGTTCTCACAGACATTTCGACCTAGTGATTCCTTGAAAAGATCTCTAGATCAGCTAGAGAATCTATAGCTAAGATCAGGTGAATCCTTTCATGAACTTCACACTAGAACAAAAGCACTTGTTGCACGCGTGCCACACGCTCCAGGTGACTTCTTAGTTAAAAAATGGATAGAAAAATCTCTGCCTAGGTCATCTCAGCAGAAGTTACGTGAGTCTCTTAGATTGGATGCAACCCTCAATGATTTTGTTGTAGCAGCATCCCGCATCGAAGAAGCTAGGCAGCATATTGAAGGGGATACACAATCAAATTATGCTGCAGAACTAGACCCTATTGGTCAACTGAGGAGGGAACTGGAGGCATTGAGAATGCAACAAAATCAACAAGAAGAGAAGGACTTGCCACCATTGCGTCACACTGACGATGAAGTAGCCCAACTTCGCCGTGAGTTATAAGATTTGCGGACCAGTCAGGTTATAAGAAGGCAAATTTGGTGTACAATCTGTAACAACAATGGACATTCCAATGCTAATTGCCCTAACAAGGTAAGCTGTCAATTTTGTGGAAAGGATAGTCATGAAGCTAGAGATTGCTACTACCTGAAGGGTACACAGCAAAGAGGTAACCCTCAAACTTTGGATTCATATTATGCTAGTACTTCAAATCACTACAAGGAATACGGGCGTATAGCGTCGGTTAAGGCGACAGAATTTTGTCACTATAAAATTGTAACTTGCATCGTAATTAGCGTCGGGCACGGAGCGTCGATTAGACGACGCATAAAACGATGGTATTTGCGACTTGGATTGCGATGCTCCCATACAACGTCACTTAAACGACTCTATTTAAATGCGTCGCTTAAGCGACGCTTTTTTTGCGTCGCATAACGACGCCGGTAGCCATCGTAAAGCGACGCTAAAAAATGTCGCTTTGACGAGGACGAATAGCATCGCTTACACGACGATTTGTTGAGGGACAAAAATTAAAACGTTGGAGGCTCTACAATCGGCATTTTCACGCATCCGATCGAAGAGCTCTCCTACGTTCGCAATTGCGCTGCGCTTACGAGCTGAAGCAAGTATATGCAAAATTGTTGTTTTGCCTAAGCTCTCTCTTATTGTCTCCGTCTGTCTTTGTTTCTCTCTTTCTACATCTTTCTCTCTTTGAATTCTCTCTCTCTCTCTCTAGATCACTCTCTCTCTAGATCTCTCTCTCTCTCTCTCTCTCTCTCTCTCTCTTTTCTTTCTCTCTTCATTGCAGGTTATTCAAGAAGCTAACCAAGAAAAAACTATGGCTAACAATTGTTAGTACAATTTCTATTATTTGTAGATGATTTGAATTGTGTTATTTTCATTACATACCATACTCACACTTATTGATATGCACTCATACACTTATACATGATGAAGATGCACACACACATGCATAAACCTACATATACACATATACATGCACATACACACACATACACATAGAGTTATACATATACATGCATATACATATACACACACATACACATGCACATGCACATACTCATACACACATATACACTTATACATGCATGTGCACATACATACATATACAGACACATACACATGCACATACATACATATACACACACATACATATACACTTAGGTACACACATATGAATGAATTATATAATTAAAGTATTAAAACACATATACACATGCACACACACATGCACATACCTACATATACACATATACATGCACATACACACACATACACATAGAGTTATACATATACATGCATATACATATACACACATATACACATGCACATGCACATACTCATACACACATATACACTTATACATGCACATGCACATACATACATATACACACACATACACATGCACATACATACATATACACACACATACATATACACTTAGGTACACACATATGAATGAGTTATATAATTAAAGTATTAAAACACATATACATGCACACACACATGCACATACCTACATATACACATATACATGCACATACACACACATACACATAGATTTATACATATACATGCATATACATATACACACACATACACATGCACATGCACATACTCATACACACATATACACTTATACATGCATGTGCACATACATACATATACAGACACATACACATGCACATACATACATATACACACACATACATATACACTTAGGTACACACATATGGATGAATTATATAATTAAAGTATTAAAACACATATACACATGCACACACACATGTTTATACCTACATATACACATATACATGCACATACACACACATACACATAGAGTTATACATATACATGCATATACATATACACACACATACACATGCACATGCACATACTCATACACACATATACACTTATACATGCACATGCACATACATACATATACACACACATACACATGCACATACATACATATACACACACATACATATACACTTAGGTACACACATATGAATGAATTATATAATTAAAGTATTAAAACACATATACACATCCACACACACATGCACATACCTACATATACACATATACACGCACATACACACACATACACACACATACACATAGAGTTATACATATACATGCATATACATATACACACACATACACATGCACATGCACATACTCATACACACATATACACTTATACATGCACATGCACATACATACATATACACACATACACGCACATACATCCATATACACACACATACATATACACTTAGGTACACACATATGAATGAATTATATAATTAAAGTATTAAAACACATGCTTAATATAAACAATAATAACAATCAATAGAACAAAACTCCTCATTACTTAATACCATACACACAATTCAAAACATAACTGAAATGAAAAATATATAGATAAAAAAATATATATATATATCAATGTAAATACATATAATCCAATGTCATAATCAACTAAAATCCTAATCATCATCATCATGATCATCATCATCATCAGCAATATCATGATCATCCTGATCTTCCTCATCCTCATCATCATGATCACCCTCTAACGATCGGGATCATCCCTCCTGTGTTTGTCTCTCCACCTCATCCATATTTGTCTCCCCATAATACTCCTGTATTACATATAAAAAATATAAATCAATAAAATAATTAAAACATTCATAACAAGAAAATAATTATATAAAATTTAAAAATACTCACAAAGGCATCAGGATGATCTTGTATATACTCGCCCAAACACCGATATCCAAAATGTGTAGCATACTCGATCTCGTGTTTCGTAGGATATCGGCCATAATCCTTTCGCTGCAATGAAACAAATAAAAAACATTAGTTGCTTGCATTTTAACTAAAATAAAAAATATACTCACAATAACACATATACTTACAAAGGTAGCTACAAAACCATTATGGCCCATTTGGCTTAAGTGCGATGTGTGGCCCGACTCCACTCTCTTCTTTGCAGGAGCCTGTTTATTCAAGAAAAAAATACATAAATTAAATGTAAAAAATTACTAAAATATATGAAAATTATAAATATAAACTATTAATTTGTGTACCTTCTGCTGAGGAAATGACTCCTGAAGACGTAGCTGTCTACAAAAAAACTGCCACGACTCAGGTGGTATGTTAGCTCGCCTCTTATTTTTTTCGACCATACAATATCTCTTGCTAATTTAATCTCAAACAGAAAAAAAAGTCAAAATACATACACATATATACACACACATACACATACACATACACATACCCACATACACATATACATGCAAACATATACGCATGCATATATGTATACATATACACATATAGATGCATATAACATAAACACACATATACATATCCACATATATACGTACACACACATGCATGCATATACACTCATTCATACAAAATACATGCATTTATCCCACAATAATATGTAGTTGTGTATATGTGAATATGTGTGTATGTGTAAATGTGTATATGTGTGTATGTGTAAATATGTATATGTGATTTTTTAATTTATGTAGATAATCAAATTATTAATATCAAATACCATTATTTGTAGATTCTGACCAATCAGATGGAACTCCACCACCGTCTCCTCATCGTGCAACGACTTTATATTGTAAGTATATGAAATATTTAATTTTAACTATATTTGATGGATACATAGCTTATATTTTTTTTTATGTTTCTTATGATGTGCAGATTCTGATCAATCAGAGGGTACTCCACCACCTCCTACCCATGCAACGACTTCACATGTGTCCTCCGATAGGAATTATGATGAATTTTACTATCAAGAGCATATTATATGTTGGTGTAACTCTTGTTATGGCACGTATCAAAGACCACGATTGGAATGTATTCAACATGAGGCAGAGTATGGTACCTTTGAGCGGGACCATCACCTAGTCAACGTGATAATGCTTGGGTATGTATTTTCTATATATATTAATGTCATTATTTTATTTAAGACCATGTATAAAATCAAATTATTATTGATATACAGGAATACTTGCTCGATGATGATGATGATGATGATTTTTCTCATAATGTTAATATACCTCGTACACGTCATGGACTTGCTGTTCATCAATTACAAGCAGAGGTTTCTAGAAATCCTCTACCTCCTGGTTTAGAGAATGAAACGGCTCGAGATTATCCATTGCCAGCTCGTGATCATTCTTTAGTACAAACATATGATAGAAGAAGATATGGAGGATGGAATAGAGGACCACTTCCTTTAGATGGAGAGGTTTTCAACTTTTGGGTAATCGCTATATGATTGCTCCATCCACTATTACTAATGCTGGTCGTGGTCTCTTTATTGTAGAGGATTTGTATGTGCCTCCGAACTCTGAAATCACTCTTATGTCATTTTGTGGTCCTATATATGGATGGGGAGATTGGCATCGACTTTCACGTTATGTTCAAAGCATGAGTACTTATGGAATATGCTTGAACGCAGCATCCCTTACTAGTAGAAGGATTTTACATGCAGAAAATGAAAGATTATATATTGATGGAAGACCTTACACACATGGAAATATAGCAGGTTAAATAAATAGTAGTCGAGGGTTACGTAATAGTTCAAGGACTAATTGCACATTTGAGGAGCGTGAAAATAGTCATGAATCACCATACATGAGTAGAGATGTATCAAGATACATAGTTGTCAATGCTATTACTACATTACATGTTGGTGATGAACTATTAGTGAATTATGGATGGCGTAGACCTCCAAGAGCACCTTTTAGCTAGAGAGAATAAAAATTTTCTATCCATATTTAATAAGTTATATACTTAATTTTATATTTGAAGTTTAATTTTTATTCATTTATGGAATACTAATGAGTTTTATTTATATGTGTAGATTCCAACATATGATGTTGATGATATTCGTCCACATCATTCACAATTACTAGTAAGACCTCATTTATCAGAAGCTTCCATGAGGAGGCTACGCAAAACTAATCCTGTGCAATATGCAAAGTTGAAAGATCTATATTCAAAAGATGATAAAGTACAAGATTTGTGTGACAATGATGAAGATGATGGCATGGCAAATTTTATTGAGGATTGGTATCAAAATAACAGTGAGAGCATGGATATTTCTAAGAATGAGTAATATCTTTGAGAGGAATTTCTAAAGCATGTATATGAAGGAAGTCGTTTGACATGACTAAATGCGAGCTTACTTATTCTCAACCTCCAAAATCGTTTTGGATGGAGTAATGTATCTGTTTCGACACTATTAAGGTATAAATTTCAATTTTCTATCTATTTATATATATATATATGCATATATATATATATATATATATATAAATACATGCCAGTTTTTATTCTTACTTTAGATAAGGTAAGAACAAGAACTTGAATTGAATGGACACTTTTTGTCCGTGCATCTTTTAAAACTATTAATGCATCTTTCCAAATATTCACAATGGTGACCTGGATGAGTCGCATGCACAGAGGTTACTCAAGACACAGCAATCTGATTATAATGGAGTAGTCCACTTTGTATCCTAAAGTTCAGATGCTCATCATTGACATGCAAGAGGTTTACTGCATACCCGAGAAATCCTGCTCTATCTTGAGTAACCTCTGTGCATGTGATTCATCTAGGTCACCATTATATGACCATATGTGTGAATTGACAGGATACGATTGTTTGGATGGCAGGATACGATTGTTTGGATGGCGGGATACGATTGTTTGTTTTGGAGGATATGAATGATTTGTCGATTCACACATATGTTCAGTTTGAAAGTGTGAATTGACAAATCATTCAATGAAGGTACATACTTCATATCATCCAAAACAAACAATCGTATCCTGCCATCCAAATTTTGCGTAAATATTTTGAAAGATGCATTAATAGTTTTAAAAGATGCGCGCACAAAAAGTATCTATTCAATTCAAGTTCTTGTTCTTACCTTATCTAAAGTAAGAATAAAAACCTGCATGTATATATGTATATATATTTATTTACCTTTTTTAATATATCTTTTTTTGATAAACTTACAGGTTATTATCTGAAACGTTTTTACCAAATCAGAATATTCTTCCTACCTCACATGATGAAATGAAGAAGATAATCAACAATCTTGGTATAGATTATCAATGTATACATGCATGTCCTAACAATTGTATTTTATATAGAGGTAAATATGCAGACTCTTTGACATGTCCCAAATGTCAATCTCCTCGATATAAGGGTGAAGAAGGTAAAATCCCGAAAAAGGTATTGAGACATTTTCCATTGGCTCCACGGATTAGACATATGTTTCAAAGCCCCGAATTATCAAAGCTTTTGACTTGGGGACATGATCACAAAAGTACTCATGGAATAATCAGAATTCCTCATGATAGTGTTGCTTTTCAGCATATTGATTCTACATGGCCTGAATTTGCACAAAATCCACAGAATCTAAAGTTAGGAGTTGCATTAGATTGGGTTAATCCATTCTCCATGAAATCCAGTAAATGGTCAACATGGCCAGTGGTAGTCATAAACTACAATCTTCCGCCATATCTTAGCATTAAAAAGGAACATTTAATGCTTTCACTTTTAATCCCAGGCAAAAGACAAGTTAAAGATATGAATGTATATCTTGCTCCTCTCATTGACGATCTTCAAGAGTTATGGAGAGGTATTAATGTCATTGATGTATCGAAAAGCATCAATGAAAGACATATTATGATTCGTGGTATTGTGGCTTGGACTATTCATGATTTTCTTGGATATGTCGTTTGTTCAGGTATTGATGTAATTTTTTTATTCAATATGCATGTAAATAAATATGATTTAATCTAATTATATTTTTATCATTTTCCATGATGCAGGAATATCTACTAAGGGTTATAAAGCTTGTCCATCTTGTGGTGATTGGTTGAGATCAATCTATAGTCAGAATCTCAACAAAAATATTTATCTTCGACATCGATGATTCTTGCCTGATGATCATCCATTAAGATCTAAAAGAGAAGCGATACATTTTAATGGAAAGCTTGAAACAGGCCAGTATCCAAAACCTATGACGCCTATGGATTGGTATAAAAAATGGACAGATGGACCTCTGATAGATCGAGAAGCAGAAATCTTCAGTGATGATTCAGATAATGAGTATGTGAACAAAGGTAAAGGGAAATTGGCACTCGCAGAGAACATATCAATATGGTATTCTTTGGAGTATTGGAAAGAGTTAAAAGTATGTCATCTTCTTGATCCTATGCATATATTCAAAAATATTGGTTATTCACTATGGCAGCATCTTCTTGGACTAAAAGATACCACAGCATCAAGGAATGATTTGAAAGATCAAAAATCCAAACCAAAGTTATGGCCAGTTTTTGATAGACATCGACAAGAAACGACTTATGCATCTGCTCCTTGGGTACTTACAACAAAAGAGATACAGACTATCAACAATAGAATTCAATTGATCAAGACTCCTATAGGATATGGAGCATCGTTTCAAAACATGTTTACTATGCATGATAAGAGCTTATCTGGGTTAAAGACCCATGACTGGCATAACTTTTTGAAACATATTTTACCTTTGGTTATCGATGGATGTACAACGAAAGGAGTACGAGATGTGATCTATCATCTTGGATCACTTATAAGGTAGTTATGATACTTTTATATTTAATATGTAAGAATATTGGATATCTTTTATTTTTTAATTAACTTCTTTACAATTGTTTTTATGATTTGTATAGGTGGATTACATCCAAAGAGATCGATGAAAAATCGATCCCGCAAAAAAAACGTGAATACAAAGAGCTACTATGTTTGATGGAAAAAGAACTTCCTACTTCATTTTTTGATATTCAGGTTCATTCACTAGTCCATCTTGTAGATGAGATAGAGATTGCTGGTGTTGTCAACACTCGATGGATGTTTTGGGTAGAGCGATTTATGGGAATACTAAAAGGTTACGTGCGACAAAGAGCAAAACCAGAAGGATCCATGGCAAAGGGTGGGATGCTTGAAGAGTGCATGTATTACGTTAGTGAGTACCTTGAAAGAGTTCATGAAGAACCTCCACGTGCATGGACCAACGAGTCTTCTTCAAAAATAACAGATGAGGTATTATCAGGTAAGGGGGTTCCATTCTTATTTACATTTCAAGAAAGAAATGATGTTTCTACTTTTGTAGCATATAATAGCGAATGCATGCAAGCATTCCTTAGCAAGTACGAGGAACTTCAAAGTCTTCGAAGTAAAAGGCGAAAAAACAAAAGATCTAGACGTAATCTCGATAATAATGAGATTACAGATATACCTTCTTTCACGGATATACCTTCTTGGACAGCATATTAGAATCAAAGCCATTGATTCTTTACGTAAAATAGAGGATTCTAGTATTGTTGCTTGTTTCAAGCAACTATCACGTGCTAACTCAAAAGACACGAACCTTATAGATAGCGAACTTGGTTACGTAGGAACTATTGTTGGTATCTACGAAATTTCATTTCGTACATTCAAACAGGTAGAAAAAAGTTTATATATATTTTTTTAGAGTTAGTTATTTTTTTAAGCACCTAATAATGGGACGTTTTTGTTGTTATATATTTTGATAGGTCATTTTGAAGGTTGACTCGTATCGAGCGGAGTATAAAGGTAGTAATTCTACAATAAGAAAGGAATTATCTGGGTTTTGGGCAATTGATTCTTCCAAGGTAATGCGATCTACTAAAGAACCATATATTCTTCCTAGGCATATTGAACAAGCATCTTTTTATAAAAACCTAGATGCTCATCCTTGGTGGCAAGTCATTCATGTGCAACCTAGAGGTAGGTCATTGTTTGAACAGTTTATTGTTAGAGAGATTGAAGAAAGTCCTCTTGATGATTCAGCATCAGATACTGATACATCAACATCTGGAATAGAAATTAGACTCATTATACATGATAATGATACTAATCTTTTTGATGAAGAGGATAATTCTCTACATGCTGATTTTACTGATGAGGAAGAGGAATTACCAGAAATAGATATTAATCCACCAATAGATGATGTGATTCATGAGAACATAGATTTAACAATAGAAGAAATAAATGAAATCAATAGGGATAATGAAGATGAGACTATATTGATGTCTTACCAAAATGATGGCAATAATGAAAACATATGAGCAGATTAGATAGTAACTTGAAGCTTCTGAATGGATATCAGATAATAGGTTTTTAACTTGAATAACGATGAATCCTACTAGAGAGGTGACATCATGTTCTTCTAAGTTAGAACATGAAGCTCGGGGGTATGCCTAATTATTTTATATATAGCTTTATCTTCGATGAGTAGATTCTTATCATGTATGTATGCATATGTGTGTGTATTCATGTGTATTATATGTATCCATATGTTAGTATGCATATATATGTATTTCATGTATATGTATGTGTCTGCATGTGTGTGATATATGTATACATGTGTTAAATATGCATATGTGTATATATGCATATGCATTTATGTAAAATATTCATGTATTCATGTACGTAATATATGCAAGTGTTTATAATTGTGTACATGTATATATGTATATGTGTCTATGTGTAAATATGTACATGTAAATATGTATGCATGTATATATATGTTTATGTGTGCATGTAGGCATGTACATTTATGTGTAAATATGTACATGTAAATATGTTAGTATGTATATATATATTTATGTGTGCATTTAGGCATGTATGTATGATGCATAATATATCTACTCCATTTTATATTTATGTATCCTATCTACATGATGTGTATATATCTTTACATATATTATGATCCTCGTTGATTCGAGTAGCTATATATAGAGGCATAAGCTTGGGAGGAGAGACATCTCTCTAGTAGGACATCGGAGGTGTACATATACTTCAAACATATGGCTAAAAGGTTGAATTAGAGTTTTTAAATTAGGGATTTCAAAACCCTAATATCGAGATTAGTGTTCTCTCTCTCTCTCATATACATACATACCGTGCATTGTCGCGATGATGAACCATAAGTGTCCGCATCTCTTTTAAACACCATTTAAGAGACCACCCTCTCCCAAACTCCATCTCAAGTGAACTGAGCACGTACTTTTTATCCCTCTCATCATGCTCACTACAAAAATAAAAAACATAATATAAATAACACATCAGATATATATTTCAATTTATATGTAAAACTTTTACTTACTTCCACAGTAAGTGGATAAAGTGCAGGTAAGAGTCACATAGTGCACGCATTCTCCTCTTGAACTCCAATCCATTTCCTATGTATACAATATTCCCCTCTGGCTCTATGTCGCACTCTAGTCCTAACGTGCCTATGCATGTCCTCATAGGCAACATCTCTGCTCTGCTATCACGTGCTGCAGGTGGTATAGGTGTCCTGAAAATAAATAGATAGAAATAAATAAAAATATGTGTTATAATATCATTTAAAAAGTTTATAAAAAAAACATACCTATGAGCAGATAGCTCTCTTCCTGCGTGTGGAGCCGCAGAAGAGCCCTCGTCTGATCGCGAAAGCATCTAGATCGTATAATCCAGCTCCTCATCAGACATCTCTGCGTAGTCCCGCATTATGGCCCCTAGAGTATCTGATGGAACTCTTGCTCTCATAAGACTTTTTATGAGAGTGAGTTTCGCCTTTCTCTCTCTACTAGGATCCATAATACCAAACATATAAAACAAAATGGTTAGAAATCAATATATATACGTGTATGTGTGTGTATGCATGTGTATGTGTGTGTATGCATCATTATGTGTGTAAGTGTCTATGTGTGTTTGTGTGTGTATATGTGTGTGTGTGTGTGTGTGTATGTGTGTGTGTCTATGAGTGTGTATGTGTTTATGTGTATGTATGTATCTATGTGTGTGTATGTGTGTATGTGTATGCATGTATGTATGCATATATGTGTGTATGCATGTGTATGTGTGTGTATGCATCATTATGTGTATGTGTCTATGTGTGTATGTATGTATGTATGTGTGTGTTGTCTATGGGTATGTGTGTGTCTATGAGTGTGTATGTGTTTATGTATATGTATGTATCTATGCGTGTGTATGTGTCTATGTGTGTATGTGCATGCGTGTATGTATGCATATGTGTGTGTATGCATATGTATGTGTGTGTATGCATCATTATGTGTGTCTATGTATGCATGTGTATGTGTGTATGCATCATTACGTGTGTATGTGTGTATGTGTGTATGTGTGTGTGTATATGTGTTTGTATGTGTGTATGCATGTGTATGTGTGTGTATGCATCATTATGTGTGTAAGTGTCTATGTGTGTTTGTGTGTGTGTATATGTGTGTGTGTGTGTGTCTATGTGTATGTGTGTGTGTCTATGAGTGTGTATGTGTTTATGTGTATGTATGTATCTATGTGTGTGTATGTGTCTATGTGTGTATGTGTATGCATGTATGTATGCATATATGTGTGTATGCATGTGTATGTGTGTGTATGCATCATTATGTGTGTATGTGTCTATGTGTGTATGTGTGTATGTATATGTGTGTGTTGTCTATGTGTATGTGTGTGTGTATATGAGTGTGTATGTGTTTATCTATATCTATGTATCTATGTGTGTGTATGTGTCTATGTGTGTATGTGTATGCATATATGTATGCATATGTGTGTGTATGCATATGTATGTGTGTGTATGGATCATTATGTGTGTCTATGTATGCATGTGTATGTGTGTATGCATCATTACGTGTCTATGTGTCTATGTGTGTATGTGTGTGTATATATGTTTGTATGTGTGTATGAATGTGTATGTGTGTGTATGTATCTATGTGTGTGTATGTGTCTATGTGTGTATGTGTATGCATGTATGTATGCAGATGTGTGTGTATGCATGTGTTTGTGTGTGTATGCATCATTATGTGTGTATGTGTCTATGTGTGTATGTGTGTAGGTATATGGGTGTGTTGTCTATGTGTATGTGTGTGTGTCTATGAGTGTGTATGTGTTTATGTATATGTATGTATCTATGTGTGTGTATGTATCTATGTGTGTATGTGTATGCATGTATGTATGCATATGTGTGTGTATGCATATGTATGTGTGTGTATGCATCATTATGTGTGTCTATGTATGCATGTGTATGTGTTTATGCATCATTACATGTGCATGTGTCTATGTGTGTGTATATGTGTGTGTGTGTGTGTCTATGTGTATGTGTGTGTGTTTATGAGTGTGTATGTGTTTATGTGTATGTATGCATCTATGTGTGTGTATGTGTCTATGTGTGTATGTGTATGCATGTATGAAAGCATATGTATGTGTGTGTATGCATCATTATGTGTGTCTATGTATGCATGTGTATGTGTGTATGCATCATTACGTGTATATGTGTCTATGTGTGTATGTGTGTGTGTATATGTGTTTGTATGTGTGTATGCATGTGTATGTGTGTGTATGTATCTATGTGTGTGTATGTGTATGCATGTATGTATGCATATGTGTGTGTATGCATGTGTATGTGTGTGTATGCATCATTATGTGTGTATGAGTCTATGTGTGTATGTGTGTAGGTATATGTGTGTGTTGTCTATGTGTATGTGTGTGTCTATGAGTGTGTATGTGTTTATGTATATGTATGTATCTATGTGTGTGTATGTATCTATGTGTGTATGTGTATGCATGTATGTATGCATATGTGTGTGTATGCATATGTATGTGTGTGTATGCATCATTATGTGTGTCTATGTATGCATGTGTATGTATGTATGTATGCATCATTACATGTGCATGTGTCTATGTGTGTATGTGTGTGTATATGTGTGTGTGTCTATGTGTATGTGTGTGTGTTTATGAGTGTGTATGTGTTTATGTGTATGTATGTTTCTATGTGTGTGTATGTGTCTATGTGTGTATGTGTATGCATGTATGTATGCATATGTGTGTGTATGCATCATTATGTGTGTCTATGTATGCATGTGTATGTGTGTATATATCATTACGTGTATGTGTCTATGTGTGTATGTGTGTGTGTATTGTGTGTGTCTATGTGTATGTGTGTGTGTCTATGAGTGTGTATGTATTTATGTGTATGTATGTATCTATGTGTGTGTATGTGTATGCATGTATGTATGCATATGTGTGTGTATGCATATGTATGTGTGTGTATGCATCATTATGTGTGTATGTGTCTATGTGTGTATGTGTGTGTGTGTATACATTATGACAGTGTATGTAAGCATGTGCATTATGTATGCATATAAGTTGTATGTATGCATATGCATATGCATTATGTATGCATATGCATATGCATTATGTATGCATATGCATATGCATTATGTATGCATATGCATATGCATTATGTATGCATATGCATATGCATTATGTATGCATATGCATATGCATTATGTATGCATATGCATATGCATTATGTATGCATATGCATATGCATTATGTATGCATATGTGTGTGTGTGTATGCATATGCATGTAAGTATGTATGTATGCATATGTGTGTGTGTATGCATATGCATGTAAGTATGTATGTATGCATATGCATATGCAATATGTATGCATGTATGTGTATGTGAGTGTATGCATATATGTGTGTGAATGTGTGTGTACATGTGTTTGTATGTGTGTATGCATGTGTATGTGTGTGTATGCATCAGTATGTGTGTATGTGTGTGTATGTGTGTGTGTCTATGTGTATGTGTGTGTATCTATGAGTATGTATGTGTTCATGTGTGTGTATGTGTCTATGTGTGTATGTATCTGTGTGTGTGTATGTATCTATGCATGTGTATTATGTATGCATGTAAGTATGTATGTACATTGTATGCATATGCATATGCATTATGTATGCAAATGTATGCATGTATGTGTTTATGTGTGTATGTCTCTCTATGTGTGTGTATGCATATATGTGTGTGTATGTGTGTGTATATGTGTATGTGTGTATGCATGTGTATGTGTGTGTATGCATGTGTATGTGTCTATGTGTCTATGTGTGCATGTGTGTGTATATACTATATGTGTGTGTCTATGTGTATGTGTCTGTACCTATGAGTGTGTATGTGTTTATGTGTTTATGTGTGTATGTGTCTATGTGTGTGTATGTGTTTATGTGTGCATGTATGTATGCATATGTATGTGTATGCATGTGTATATGTGTGTATGCATCATTATGTGTGTATGTGTCTATGTGTGTATGTGTCTTTGTGTGTATGTTCTATGTGTGTATGTGTTTGTGTATATGTGTGTGTATGTGTGTGTGTCTATGTGTATGTGTCACTACGCGTCTATGAGTGTGTATGTGTTTATGTGTGTGTATGTGTCTGTGTGTGTATGCGTCTATGTGTGTATGTGTCTATGTGTGTGTATGCATGTATGTATGCATAGGTTTGTGTATGTGTGTGTATGCATTATGTATGCATATGTGTGTGTATGCATTATGTATGTGTATGTATGCATATGCATTATGTATGCATATGTATGCATGTATGTGTATGTGTGTGTATGTCTCTCTATATGTGTGTATGCATATATGTGTGTGTATGTGTGTGTGTATATGTGTGTCTATGTGTGTATGCATGTGTATGTGTGTGGATGCATCATTATGTGTGTATGTGTCTGTGTGTGTATATGTGTGTGTATGTGTGTGCGCGTCTATGTGTGTGTATGTGTGTGTGCGTCTATGTGTATGTGTGTGTGTCTATGAGTGTGTATGTTTGGATGTGTGTGTGTATGAATGTGTTTCTATGAGTGTGTATGTTTGGATGTGTAAGTGTATATGTGTGTCTATGTGTGTATGCATGTGTATGTGTGTGAATGCATCATTATGTGTGTGCATGTATATGTGTGTGCATGTATATGTGTGTGCATGTGTATATGTGTGTGCATGTGTATGCATTATGTGTGCATGTGTGCATGTGTGTATGTGTATGCATTATGCATTGTGTATGTGTGTATATGTGTGTGTATTTGTGTGTATGTGTGTGTGTGTCTATGCGTATGTGTGTGTGTCTATGTGTGTATATGTGTGTGTGCATATGTATGTGTGTGTACATATGTATGTGTGTGTAAGTGTGTGTGTGTGCGCATACTTGCCAATGGTCTCGCTCTCTCTCTCTCCCTCTCGCGCGTGCTCTTTCTCTCTCTCTCTCTCGGTCTCTCTGTTCTTGCTCGCGTCCAAGTCCCGTCACAAATGTGCGGGGAGAAATCAATTTTTTTTATTGCATTCCAGAGCGTCACATATGCGACGCTCTGCAGTTTGCCATCGTCGTTAAATTCGTCGCTAATCAGCGATGGTGATAGCAACGCTTTTTAAGTAGCATCGCTTATGCGATGCTATCGTCGCTTATGCAACGAGGGTGGGGAAAAAAAATCCGAAATTCCTACCCTCGCTTATGCGACGACCTCGTTGCATAAGCGACGGTTCCCGTTTTTTTCCCGATTCAGTGGTGTCGCTATGCCCCCCTTTTTCTTGTAGTGAATACACCTAATAGAGAAGAGAATCGGCCTGTGAAGCCTAGATATAATAGACCTTTGTTGTGCTATCGTTGTGGTGAGTATGGCCACATGCAAAATAGGTGTTCCCTTCCAGAAGATGCACCTCCTTGTCAACATTTTCCAGAGGCCAAGGATCATTATACCAAAGACTGCCCTAGAAGCCATCCTGCTCCAATCCACATGATTGCAGTCTCTCCACAAGAAGAAGGTATGATCACTCAGTCTTATGCCGTTTCATCCTCTGCAATGCCCATGATGACTAGAGCTAGGCAAGCAGAAGCAACCCATAGATAGGAACAACAAGGATTCCAGGATATAGAGGAGGAAAAGAGGTCGGGGTGGAAGGGCCAAGCAGAAATTGAAGGAGCCTATGAAAGGATGGCTACTTCTCTGAGGGACCAACCAACAACTCTGCAAGAAGACACTCATGAGGTGAACATTGAACAAATCTTGAAAGGTATTCATCAAGGTTAGTCTATACAAACTTATAAGGATGGATTCAAAAATAATAAGTGACTTATTGAAGATTATACACTCTGCTCACTTGGTCCAATCACCCAGTATAGATGGTTTCATGGTTGATTTTCCCCCTGCACCCTTGGCAGACTACCAAAGCTCAAGATTATTTGTTTGTATAAAGGATGAAGCTCTCACAGGTGTAATCATAGATGGAGGCTCTCGTATCAATTTGGTGCCAGATTTCACCATGAAAAAACTGAATTTGAACCCCACCAAGATGGCACCATTCACAGTTACGCTAGCAGATCAACATCGGGTTGCGCCTCTTGGCATTATTGAAAAGGTACTGATGATAGTATAGGGTTGCCACTTTGTTCTATATTTTTTTGTTATTGCACTTCCACAGGAGACTTCTTACCCTTTAATCCTGGGGAGACCTTGGCTGAGGCAAGCAAAAGCTTTACAAGATTGGGGGAAAAACAAGCTATGGATTTCAACTAGCACCAATAGCCAATTGCAACTACTTGGAAGAGGGATTCCACTCAGGGAAAACTACTGGATATACTGTGGAAACTCAAGTAATGCCCTCTCTACCCCAGGAAGAAGATACATTATTGAATTGGATGATGGAAAGTGCGGAGTGTTGCACGGTGGAAATCAATGAAATAGAGGAAGAAGTTGCAGATGAAGAAGTTGTAGGAAAAGGCCATGAGATTCAGAAGGAGTTGAAGAATGAGAGCTTGCAAGAGATTACTAATGTTGAAAGGGCAACAACCATAGAGATTACAGAGCAGGAAGGTTATGGGCCCGAAGGCAGAGAAGATCTCCCCTTTTTGGATATACCTCAAGGATGGATAAAAGAACATGTTGCAGAATATAAGCTAAAGTCCACTCTTGCATATAGTGGAGATGATTTCTCAAACAAGACTAGTCCTGAAACATTGGTTCAAGAAGTAAATCTAGGGGATGAAGAGAACCCTCAAGTAGTCCACTTGGCCTCTTGGTTGTGGCATTATCCTCCTTTACTTCAGAAGGTAACTTCTTTGCTTTTTGCTTACAGAAGTGTCTTCGCATGGTCCTACAAAGATCTAACAGGGATATCAGAGGAGCTTGGGTTACATCGGATACCCTTAGTTGAGGGAGCCACACCTGCAAGAAGTAGGCCATATTGACTCAATCCGAACTATGCAGAGGCGGTAAAAGCAGAAATTATAAAACTAGAAGAAGCAGGTATAATTGTTCCAGTAGAACATTCCAGGTGGCTTTCTTCTATGGTTATTGTGCCCAAGAAAAGTAGTGAAAAAATAAGAGTCTGTGTTGATTTCCGTGCTTTGAATAAAGTGACTATTCAAGATGGATTTCCTCAGCCCTTCATAGAGCAAGTACTTGAGGAAGTACCTGGTCATACTTTGTATAGCTTCTTGGATGGTTTTAGTGGCTACAATCAGATAGTGATCCATCCTGATGATAGGGACAAAACAGCCTTTGTTACTCCTTGGGGCACTTATGTCTATACTCGCATGGCTTTTGGTTTGAAGAATTCACCAACTTCATTAAATAGAAGAATGTATCTGATATTGGGCAAGTGGTTAACAACCTTTCTCTGCATTTTCATGGATGACTTTTCAGTATTTTCAGGTACACATAGAAGAGCAGCAGTCTAAGATTTCCATGATCATTTGGAAAATTTAAAAGAAATTTTTGAGCAATGTCTCAAAAATGGTTTGAAATTGAATCCTGATAAATGTCACTTTTTGGTCACCAAGTGTACTCTTCTTGGTCACATAGTATGTGCTGAAGGGATAACCGTTGACCCTGCAAAGGTTACGGCTATTCTTTCCATGCCAATTCCACAAAGCCTAAAGGAAGTGCAAAGTTTCTTGGGCCATACAGGATATCACCGAAGATTCATTCGGATGTATTCAGAGAGGGGCCATAAGGGCAGGGCTGAGGGTCGCGGGGTGGGCTGGTGGGCAGGCGGGGGAGCACAGAGAGAGAGAGAGAGAGAGAGAGAGAGAGAGAGAGAGAGAGAGAGAGAGAGAGAGAGAGAGAGAGAGAGAGAGAGAGAGAGAGAGAGAGAGAGAGAGAGAGAGAGGCAGGGCCTAAGGGGCGTTGAGGGGAGGGGAGGGGGCTGGCGGTGAGGGGAGGGGAGGGTGATGGTGGTGAGGGGAGGGGAGGGGGTTGGCGGGGGTTGTGGGGGTAGCAGGAGAGGAGAGAGAGGGGAGGGGAGAGAGAGAGAGAGAGGGAGAGAGAGAGAGAGAGAGAGGGATCGGGGGCCTAAGGGGCAGGGCTGAGGGTCGCGGGGTGGGCTGGTAGGCAAGCGAGGGAGGAGAGAGACAGAGAGAGAGAGAGAGAGAGAGAGAGAGAGAGAGAGAGATAGAGAGATAGAGAGAGAGATAGATAGAGAGAGAGAGAGGAAGGCAGGGCCTGAGGGGGCGTTGAGGGGAGGGGAGGGGGCTGGCGGTGAGGGGAGGGGAGGGTGATGGTGGTGAGGGGAGGGGAGGGGGTTGGCGTGGGCTGAGGGGGTGGCGGGGGAGGAGAGATAGGGGAGCTAGAGAGGGGAGGGGGGAGAGAGAGAGAGAGAGAGAGAGAGAGAGAGAGAGAGAGAGGTGGGGGTAGAGAGAGAGAGGGGAACATAACACCATCATTCCAAATGCCTTGAGAATTTCTTTGGCATATTTTTGTTGTGAGATGAAAATCCCATCCTTCCTTTGCCATACCTCAATTCCTAGACAAAAATTGAGTAGACCTCATTCTGTCATTTCAAACTTAGTTTGCAAGCTGATCCACGTTTGATTGATGAGTTCCTGATGATATCCTGTAATGATCAAATCATCTACATATACAATGACAACAACTAGCTTGCTATCCCTTTTCGTAACATACAAGTTAGCATCAGAAGTACTTCTTTCAAAACCCATATTTTTGAAAAAATTATCTATCCGTTGGTACCAAGCCCATGGAGCTTGCTTAAGTCCATACAAAGCTTTCTTCAACCTACAAACTTTATTTTTTGAATTGGGCACCTCAAAACCTGGTGGTTGAGATACATATACCTCCTCCTTGAGGTGACCATTCAAAAATGCAGATTTGACATCCATCTAGAAAATAGGCGAAGCCTTTTGTGTAGCTACTGCAAGTACCGTCCGAATAGTTGTCATGCGTGCTGTTGGTGCAAAAGTTTCTTGAACATCAAATCGTTCGATCTGTGAGAAACCATGTGCAACTAATCTTGCCTTATACTTTTCTAATGTTCCATCTTCTTTATACTTAGCTTTCCAAATCCATTTAGTACCTATTACCTTTTTTTTGGTGGCAAGTCCACTAGATCCCATGTATCATTTTTTAGTATACTATCATACTCAGACTGCATTGCCACTCTCCAACCTGGATCATCAAGGGCTTCTTCAATGGTGCTAGGTTTTTTTATCAAGCCCATGATATCTGCCATTAGAGCCATGTTAACAATGTGTTTTGAGGCTCTTCTTTGCTCCTCTATTCTCTTTGATCTTCGTAATCCATCTGAGGATGATTCTAGTACATCTACATGTGGATTGTGATCATCAAAGAGCTGTTGTGCCCACTTTGGTAGTGGCTTACGCTGTGCAACTACAACTAGTTGGCTTTTTATTGAGGAAATTTCTCCATCAACTTTAACCCGTCTTTTGATAGGCACAAGGTGAAATATTTCTTTGTGTTTCCTCCTCCTCAACTTTAACCCGTCTTTTGATAGGCACAAGGTGAAATATTTCTTTGTTTGATGAGATAGTAGATTTACCTTTATCTTCTACTAAGTGTGGTCGTTCATCAAACACCACATCTCGGCTAAAAAAAATCTTCCTTGCCTCAGGATCCCACAACCTGTATGCTTTAGAATCTTTACTATATCCTAGGAAGACACACTTTTTGCTTCTTGAATGCAACTTTGATCTTGTTGAATCAGGAATATGTGCATAACAGAAACAACCAAAAATTTTGAAATGCAAAACTAAAGGCTTTTTACGAGAATATGCTTCTCGAGGAGTCATCCCCTTCAGTGCTTTTTTGTAGCTTCCATTGAGGATGTAGACTCCTATATTGACTGCTTCTACCCAGAATGAATCAGGCATGTCTTGAGCCTTTAACATACAACGAGCCATTTCAACTACTGTCCAATTCCTGCGCTCAACAATGCCAATTTTTTTGAGGTGTATGGGCTGTGCTAAGTTGCCTTTTCACACCATGCTCCTTATAGTAATTATTGAATTTTGTTGACAAGAATTCACCTCCTCTCTGTTCTGAATTTCTTCACTTTCCTTCTTGATTCATTTTCCACATACTTATGCCATATTTAAAATTTTTCAAAAGCATCAGCCTTCTCTCGAATGAAAAAAACCCACATCTTTCTACTATAATCGTAGACTAACAAGAAAAAGTAGAATGATCCTCCTAAAGCAGGTGTAGATAGTTTACCGCAGAGATCAGCATGTACCAACTCTAGAGGAGCTTGAGATCGATTGCTGGTCTCTCTTGGAAATGCCTTTCCTTGTTGCTTGCCCATCATACAAGCATTACAAGGTTCCTGCAACTCTAAAAATGCAGGCAAATGAGCAACCATCCATGTTCTTTGCATCTCCTTCAGAATTGCAAATCCGAGATGCCCAAAGCATTGGTGCCATACCGTGCTTACATCTTTATCTTCTGTAGTATTTAAAGCACTTAACTCATATAATTTATCCCATCGTATGCCTTTACCTACAACATTACCTAATGAATCCATGATTTCTACATCACTCTTATTGAATTGAACTTCGAGTCCACGATCTGTTATTGTAGAAAGTAACAACAAATTTCTTTTAAGTGTAGGTCCATAGAGAACATCGGATAACTTTTTCTCAACACTTGAAGAAGTGATAAAAGAGATGGTTCCAGTTCCTTGGGCTAGACACTTGGATTCATTTCCCACCACTACATTGATGGATTCCTGCAGAGGCACGAGGGAACTATACCAATCCTTTTTACTGGTCATATGGTGAGAAGCTCCACTATCTAAAATCCATGGTTTATCAACACAAGCTTGAGTAGATGAGCATACCTCTTCAATAGCTACCCAAAGTTCCAGCTCTGTGTTGTTTGCAGACTCTTTGTTCTTCCATGATGATTTTACAATCCTATTCCGTTCATCAGCTTGCTTCTGTCTGCAATCCTTGATGGCACGGTTTTTCTTTTCACAATAGAAGCAACTTCCTATGAACTTTTTCTTCTTTGGCTTTTTCTTTGATCCATGAGAAGAGCTTTTACCTTTTGCATTTGCTGAGAATGCACCATCACTTGTACCTTGTTGATTCTTCAACCACATCTCTTCTTCTAAAAGCATCGCACAAAACTCTTCAAATGTAAGGGGAGTTGTTCTTATGTGAGTGTTAAGGGTTGTTACTAATCTATCATACTTTGCTGGAAGAACACGTACACATCTTCGAGCCAGCTCTTATGGTGTTATAACAACACCAACTTTAGCCAATTGGTCTTGAAGATGTTTTATTTGTTTGATAAAATCTTTAGCCTTTTCAAAATCAGAATGCTTTTCATTTGCCAACTAATTTTCTAAATTTTGTATCCTAGTGTGATTCTTGGTCTCATATTGTTGAGCCAATATGCCCCAAGCCTCATGTGCTTTAGTAGTATGTTGAACTAAAGTAAGCACATAATAACTTACACTAGTGAAAATTGCACATAATGCATCAGCATTTCGCCTCTTCCAAGCTCGTAGAAGATCTAGATCTGGCTGAATCATCAATCTTGAATTTTTTGGATCTTCAACTAGTATAAGCTCTGGATCCAATCCCATCGGTCCCATGACAGTGTCAAGTAATTCATAGGAGTCCAAAATTGTAGAAATTTCTAACTTCTAGAGTGTATAGTTGGTTCCATCAAGCTTCCCTTCATTGAATGGAGGTGGGCGAATTCGAATTGGTGTAGCATTAACATTAGTTAAAGCACCAAGACCAGTGTTTTACGATGAAGCGATCATGTAATCACTCAAATAATCTACTGATATTCTAGTCTGCTAGTAGGCTAAAGTAGTGATACTTCTCAAGCTATTTGAACCTTACAGCTCTAATACCATGTACGACAATAGTTACGAAATATAACACAGGAGCAATAGCAGAGAAGATAACATGTATAGGAGAATTTCAACAATTTTCTACTAGCAGCAAGTACAAAGATGATGGCATTGTCCACCCGTGCGCTCTCAAGGTAGAGCTTAAATGGTGATCTAGAAAACCTTAGATAGGGAGATACAAGGTAGAGGCATGCTGGCTCAATTCGATGTCTCAGGTAGTTGAGAAGTCATGTATATATAGGATCATGGGTGGCCTTCCATGGATGGCTATACATGGGTGGTAAAGCGTGGGCGGCCACTGCCCGCATAATTGTCATACACGGCTTAGACCAGTTGAACCAACCTAACAAATATAAATGATTTCTGACACCATTGGGGACCCTGGTAACTCCCTTTCCTTACAATACCTTACATGGTCCAACATGACCTTCATCCAACATGCAAGTTGGGATTCCCATCAATTGGCTAATGCACACTTGGCTTCTCCTCATAATGGGGCCCTTACAAAATGTGCATACAATCATTAGGGGTAGACATTGCTCATATACTAACAGCAAATGTTAGTGTCAATAGAGTTAAGTTTTTCTTTTTATGTAAGTAGATAAGATGCAATCATTTAGTAGTGTTAGAGGTGTCATCCCAATCATGGCCTTGGGTATGCTAAGAATGGATGAAAATAACTCTCATATATCTTTTGTCCCATTCATTCACAAAATGATTTTCATTCTTAGTGAGTGCCACTTGATCCACATAAAAGTTTCCCCTAGTTCCATTGGAAAGTCTATAGAGGCCCTATTTTATGAGGAGATAGGAAATCCTAAATTTCGATGGTTGATAGTTGGACTTGTCTAGCTTCTCTGCATTCTCAATCTAAGTGTTATAGTCTAGCTAGATAGCTCCCTATCTCCTAATTCTTCCACATCTATTGAAGTGGATATGAGGGGAAAAATTTTTAAATTCTACTTGAATTTATGCTTTCTAATAATAGAAAATCTTGCATGTTCCCCCTTATTCTATCTCATAGGTGATTTCCTTCACCACCAGAAATGGCACTTCAAATTAGCTAATCCAAAACTTCAAGCACATCTTCTTGGTGCTCTAATGAGATGAGTGGAAATGCTCCTCGAGCTTTCATCCTTGTACTTCTATGCTCCAAGAGTCATTTGCACTATTAAAGTGTGCAAAACAGCAAACATTATAAACATGTTTAGAAGGATCGTAAATTATTGTTACACCATACTTGGATGTGCCAGTGAGTAGGAAAGAATGAACAAAAGCAGACACACGAGCGAAGAAGAAGAATGACACATGAAGACATGGATTGACTAGATGAGCTTTATATAGGTAGATGATATGTGCCTACAAGGGGAAGAATACTCAGGCTAGTTCTACACTAAAAAAGTGCCTATGTACAACGATTCACATCAAAGCTTCAAGGACACATAAGCGTAGCAAACTCTTAATGAAATGATCATTTTCCATAAAATACTCACAAATTATTTTTGCTTTATTATTTTCTTATCATCTTTGTCTTTTTTCTTTGATATTAAAGCATTAGGAGGTTTTGGCTTATTAATAGAGGAGCTCCATTTACCTTTGCCCTTATTAGCTCCAAAAGCTTGCTTTACAACACACGTAACTGAAGTCTTTTCCTAGATAGATATTCTCCCAACAAACTATAGATTAACTCCTAAAGGATTCAGCCATTGGATTGCTGTTCATCATTAACTATAGACTAGATACAAAAATCTGATGGAAATCTATAAGAACATTATGAAACGTTTGCACAACTGAACTATAAGGTGAGATTTCATAAGCACAAATCAATAGTTATTTAAAACCCTTCATCCTTATCAAAATCATTTCCATTGAATCTTGTTTGTTCATAGGCTCACTATCCAACTATTTTTGGATGTAAGCAACATAAGCTTCAATTCTTGCCTAGTATCATGTATTAGAGTATCTCAAGTATTTTTGCTATTTTGTAAGAGTGAATGTGAGGAATGATCACATGTTGTATAGAAGAAACTATTAATGTATGTGCTTGTGTCCTTCTACTATCTCAATAAAGTTGCTCTATAGTAGTTGCAATAGAAAATGTAGTAGAACCTAGTAATTGAAGATCATCATGTTAAACACTATGTACATCACCCTCAATCATTCTATTTGCACTTATAGGAAGATATTTTTTCAAACCTTGCTAAAAAAAAAGTCCCCAAAGTGGCCTGGAAAGTGTGCTGTCTCCCTAAACATCAAGGTGGATTGGGCATTATTAATCTTGTGAAAATGGCAGACAACTTGGCTTCTAAATGGATTCTGAGATGTATTGACTGTAATGATGTTTGGGCCTATCTTCTGAAAAGAAATACTACTAGATTCTGTCTTTCTGACTACAAGGCCTAGAAAAATCTCAACCTTTGGGACATTATAACTTCCCCTTATCCCATCACCCCTTTTGGTAGTCCCTTAGTTTGCAGAATGTGGAGGGCCTGGTTCAAAGCTAAAAACTCTTTTAAACTCACCAATGAACTTGCCTGTTCTCTTCAATTTTATTTGCAGGAGTCTCCATGGTTGGGTTGGCTTGCTTACTGTGAAAAAAATAGCCTGTCAATCAAGCAACACAAATGCCACAAAGCTGGAATTACTACTTGGAACAACTACGTGTGTGGAGCTAGGGTAAGGACTGCACAAGAAATCTTTTCTAGCACTAATCTGTCTATGTCTTGCTTGTAGGTCATTCAAAAGCACAGAATCTTGCTGATGGAAAAGAAGGACAGGTGGCATAGGAAAACAGTTGATCTGGTGGATGTTGCTAATGTCATCTTCAAACAGTTCAAACATGACAGAGGTTCTGCTGATCAAATCCTGAAGAAGCTCAACTCTAGATGGCAGGTGAATTGGTCTACACACCAGTGGTCTTACAGATTCAAAGCCCTGTGGGCCTTTCCAGATTGCAGCAAACATTCTTTTCTTCAATGGAGGATGTTACACCATGGCCTCTGGACTGGTAATAAAATCAGGAAAATTTATAATAGTGGTGGATCTTGTATATTTTGTGGCCTTGTGGAGGATGTTTCACACCTCTTCCTTGAATGTCACCATGCTAAAAACTTCTGGTCTGCTGTGGAGAAGTATCTGCTAGTGAATGGTCTCCCCAAACTTAGTAAAATGGAAGTTATTCTTGGCTGCTGTAATCACTTGGATATTTTGCTGTGGAATATTTGGAGGGGCTACATTCTTTGGTACATTTGGCTCAGTAGGAATGAGGCTACATTTGGTAGCAGAAAAAGGAACTACCTTATCACTTTGCCTGTTATTCTGAAAAATGCTTCTCTGTCCTGTATTAGGAGAATCAGAGATGCTTCTTGTAATAACTATGATGTCTTCAAGATTTTGTCTGAAAATTCTCCCTCTAGATGGAAAAAACTGTTAGCTGAACAGTACTCTTGTAAAAGGCTAGACATGTACTACTACTTGTAAATTGTCCTCTGGGACAGGTGTCTCCTGCCCAAGGCACTTTGTATATGGCCACCATTAATTTAAATTTTCCTTGTTTCTTCAAAAAAAAAAAAAAAATATTGGTGAAGCCCTTTTCTATCAATACATGAAGCATCATGTATGCTGACAATTGGTAATTAGAACCATCCAATTTATCCTAAACAACCAACATACTGAATATATAATTTTTTTCAGCCATGGCCTATGAGTAAATACCTTGATGTAAAAAAATTGATTTTATATCAAAAGATTGTACATAAATACCCAGTTAAGCTCAGTTAGATATGTAGCACACTTTTAAGCCCTTTTATTGGTGAACCAAAATTGGTATATATGGTTTGGACAAAATAAAAAAATTACCTCCCCAGTCACTCTCAGAGTGCATTTGGATGCCAAGTTGACTTCAAATCAACATTTTCATGCCAAAAAGTGAAAGACTTTTGAACTAATCATACCAAGTATGCTCACCAGCTTTTGTGTGATTCAAAGACTCTAATAGTTAGGGTATAAAAATGCCCTAAAGAAAGGAGTTACCTACTATGATACAAATTGATGGACTTCAAGTATTGTGGAAGCACAAGAACAACATGAGTAAGAAGAACTTTGGAGAATAATATAATATAAATTTTACACCAATTGAATGTACAAAAGATACGTGACCTATAGGGGTTATATGCTTGTATAGAAGCTGCGGGGAAAGGCATGCTAGAGAGGTAGAGAAGTACCTCAATAGTTAGAAGCTTGTTCACACATATCATTTCGGACATATATCCACACACCCACACACATACATACATACATACATACATACATATATACATACATACATACATACATACATACATACAGACATACATACATACATACATACATATATACAAACATACCTACATACATACATACATACATACATACATACATACATACATACATACATACATACATACATACATACATACATGCATACATACATACATAAATACATACATACATACATACAACATACATACATACATACATACATACATACATGCATACATACATACATACATACATACATACATACAAAATACATACATACATACATACATACATATTGTTGTAGTACAAATATCTTTGTGAACAATGTATAAAACTAATTTAGGCATTATTTAGCCCAAAATAGGCGTTAATCATATATGCATCCTTATTCCATTATAATTTAAGGTGTTGAAACCATTCTTCATGAAATAATTATATTAAGAATAATTATAAATACTTGTATACATACATACATGCATAATTTTTATGGTAGGGAATTAAAGTGTTATATTGACTAGTTTGGAGTGTATCCCCTCATTTGTTGAAATTTGACACTATTCAAAGGTGCATACTTTGGTACATACACACATATGATTACAAATCTCTCAATATGGTATAATTTAAGATGAAAATCATAGTATTCATATAAGGATTTTGTAGGTACCTTGTTATTTTATCTATGAAACCATGGAATTGAATCATATAATCCATTGAAGGTGTTTTTTTTAATTATGTCATTTAAAGTGCAACAATACAATTTGGTTGCATTTTTTGGTAGTGTGTTGTATTTACCAATTTCCTTTGCTGAACCTCAAGCATGATGTATTTTTCTTAGTTTGGGAAATTAAAAACTATATGAGAAACTTTACTTTTGTAGATCACATTATTCTTCATATACATACAAAGGTAATGGATGATTTCTTAAAAGGTATGATGTATGGTAGCACACTCCGTTAGAGTATCGTGTCATGTTCTCATGTATTGTAGCGGTTCTTTCTATTTCTTGAGTCACCTTACAAGAATGTATGGATGGGCATATGTATTGTAGGCTCTCAAATGTATTATACACACTCAAGTGGTATAGGCATTCTATGTATTGTAGGTACTCAAGTGGTCTAGGCACCTTCAGTTGTGGCCTTTTCCAACAAGCTTGTGGGCGAATGGATGGTTAAAGATTAGTGTAATTAGAAAGCGTTCTACACCAACTTAAGTTTTGGAAACAACAAAATTATTTTTCGTTAGGATCGCTAAATGGAAAGAGATTGATCTAATCATGGTCTTATTCTCACCTTTCCTAATTGTTCCCAAGATTTTGGATTTGATGTGCTTTTTATGGAAACGATACAACAAGATGAAACACTTTTGCACCATTCATGTTGATTGGAAGTGGGAGTCTTGTAATAGGTAGGTCAATGCTATTAGGCTCCCAAATGTAGGTATGATGAGAGTGAAGAAGGGGAATATTCAAAAGAAAAAGATGGTCTAGAACAAAGTGCTCTTTGTGGAGGACTTCTTATAGGATGTTCTATTTTTGAAAATCATCATTGACAAAGCCAAGTGGGTTTCTTTTGTTGAATCTTTGAAATACCTTGCTTGTAGCTTGAAATTTATCAAGATGGTGTTGACACTAATGGGAAATGCCTCTGCTCCAATCCATAGTAACCACAAGCTTTCCAAGTGGATTGGATTAAAGTGGTCAATCACACAAGGCTTCCGGTTGGATTCATTACTTTCTTGTATAGCTACAAATGGTCTTAGTTTCTTGGTTAACCATCATGCCTATATTGGCCAAATCCATGGACTTTTCTAGTGACTAATCAAAGATAGATGATCATGAGAATGTTTGCTGATGAAATGAATGCTTTCTTACATAATGATCTAGAAACTATGCTAGCCTTTTGGTATTGTCTCAATACCTTTTGTTATGCTTCAAGATTGAATAAAATCACTTGAAAGCAACATCCAAGGATATAATTGGGGATTTATCCAATATGTTGTAAACTAGATGGTGCTCTTACGTTTGTTGTTCTTCCATGGTGGAAGGGTTAAGACTTACTAAATCTTATTTTCTACCCTTTATTGTTCATCCCACACTCTGGATATTGTTTGTTTGTTATCTAAGAATTGCAATAAGATGATATTTTACCTCAAGATGAATGAAGGTTGAAAGTGGACTGTCCATATTAGACATAACAATTGTATCTAGTTCCCAATCAAGGGAATAAGGAAAGGTAAGGTATCAATTTTGCTTACCTCTAAAGAGCAAAAATTTTATGGAATAAAGAGGTTATCTTTGTGAAATCATCTCTAGAGTCATGGTAGAAGACTATAGATTAGATAAGAGGACATTAACTCAACTTCGAGAGTGGACTATGAAGATTGGTGTATTAAGAAATAAAATCAATGCTTATGATACCATGAATTCTCCCTTAAGTTCTCAGCCATGATCCCCTAAGATAGAAGGTATAAAAATAGAAAAATGTCAAAAACGTTTAAGAAAATTCCTAATTTAAAGATGAAATTGATTCTTAATGTACCCATTAATAGGAAATCGTGTCGCAACTGGATGAGTATCACATATAAGTTCCTTGAAAAATGAGAGCCCTTCATTGAGTACAAAGAAGGTTTTTAGATGTGGAAATTTCTGCATCTAAGAAGTTGATCTCATGTGAAAGCTCTCAGTTGTTTAAGTTTTGCCTTAATGGTAGAGAAGTCTTGTGAAATGTCTCTTTTTCTTGCTTTGAGAAGCAATTTTAAAGTAAACACAAATTTTGGTAGCCCTTCATGGTGTAAGTGTTGCCTCAATGGTTGAGAAGACTAAAGACACCTCTTTTTTGGTGTTGAGGGAGTCCTTTGGGCCGGCAATCCTTGGTGAATGTGGTATATTTAGAGACTCAAATCAACTTGAAACAAGCCTTACTTGCAGAAGCAATAGGTTTTTATGTGGTGTTGTGGAATTTGATTATGAAGTTGTTTGGAAGATTTGGAAAGAAAGATGCACTAGCAAGTTGAAGGACTATGAGTAGGCCATTGCGGCATTGAAATTAATGTAAAATTAGTTGCAAACTTGGAAAAGCTATCAAAAATTTAAATCTGCTTTTCATGTGGAAAAGAAACGTTTGTAACTACATGGGATGTAGAATGAGATGGTTGCTAATGTTATCATGAGTTTTACAAGAATGGTAAGGGAACATGTAGTGTACACAACTTATGGTTCTCCTTGGGGTCCAAAGTCTAGGATCTCAATGTCTAATAAGGGAGAACCAAGAGAGGGCACAATGGGTTTTGGGATTTTTCGAGCTCTACTCCGTTATATGTTGGCCATGCACTCACTAGAGCTTTGAGGGGAAAGTGCGCTAGAAACCCTAAAACATTGAGTGAAGTGGTAAAATAAACGTGCCATTATCCTCATTTGTCATTCCTAATTTCATGGCCCTAAACATGATACAAACCAATCGTAGGCAGGCAAACAAACATCCACAAAGCTTTGCTTAACAATTGCATGAATACTTATTCTAGGCAAGCAATATTTTTATTATGACTATGTGTAAGTTCATGCTTGGGATGTGTGTTTCTAAACCTTTGATCTTTTCACATGGATTAAGAGTTTCGCAAAGACTAGCTGGTGGTTGGCATGTGGATTACAACTGCAAGGCAAAGAATAAGGTATAGAGGAAGGTCATTGGTGGCATGAAATTTTAATTGACTCATGAGATTAAAGACCGAAGCATTCAAGATTTTGGAGCAGTATTGAGAGAAAAGTTGTATCCTTGGAGAACGTTTATACCAATGCATTTTTTGGGTGAAGAGATAGAGAAAGTTGTTGTGTCTAACTCAACATGGATTTCGAATGTTCTTTCGTAGGGAAGTCTCCTAATCATTGAAAGAGTTCTCTCGGACTACCTTTAGAAAAGAGATCAGCACTCAAAATTCTATAATGTCTCCTTATCTTTACAATGACATCTTAATTATGTTAATTGCTTATTTAATTACGCCAACCCAAGCATGTACTCGTGCGTTCCAAGCGTTTATGATACACCCAACATTCGATGTGATGAGCGGAGAGATTCGCTATCACTTCTTAGTGAGTACCACTTGATCCGCATAAAATATTCCCCTAGTTCGATTGGAAAGTCTATAGAGGCCCAATTCCATGAGGAGATAAGAAATCCTAAATTTCGATGGTTGATAGTTGGACTTGTTTAGCTTCTCTAGCTTCTCAATCTAAGTGCTATAGTCTAGCTAAATAGCTCTCTTTCTCCTAATTCTTCCATAGCTATTAAAGTGGATATGAGGGGATAGATTTTGGAATTTTACCTTGAATTTCTGCTTTCTAATAATAGAAAATCTTGCATGCTCCCCTTTGTCCTATTTGATAGGTGATTTCCTTCACCACCGGATATCGCACTTCAAATTAGCTAATAAAAAACTTCAAGCATGTCTCCTTGTTGCTCTAGTGCACTTAGTGGAAATTGTCCTCAAGTGTTCATCCTTGTACTTCTATGCTCCAAGAGCAATTTGCACTCTTAAAAGTGTGAACTACACCAAACACAATAAACAACATGTTTAGAAGGATCGTAAATTATTGTAACACCATACTTGGATATGCTAGAGAGTAGGAAAGAATGAACGGAAGCAGACACAAAAGCGAAGAAGAAGAATGACACATGACATGGAATGACTAGAGGAGCTCTATATAGGTAGATGATCAATGATATGGGAATGAGTTAAGTTAGAGTTATAAGTGAATCCTAATTGCTATATTCAACCACATTGTATATGTGCCTACAAGGGGAAGAAAAATCTAGGTAGCTTAAGACTAAAAAGTGCCTATGTACAACGCTTCACATCAAAGCTTCAAGGACACATAAGTGTAGCAAACTCTTAATGAAATGATCATTTTCCTTAAAATACTTGCAAATTATTTTTGCTTTATTATTTTCTTATAATTTTTGTCCATTTTCTTTGATAATAAAGCATTAAGAGATTTTGGCTAATTAATAGAGGAGCTCCATTTACCTTTGCACTTTTAATTAGCTCCAAGAGCTTGCTTTACAACACACATAAATGAAGTCTTTTCCTAGATAGATATTCTTCCAACAAACTATAGATTAACTCCTAAAGGGTTCAGCCATTGGATTGCTCTTCATCATCAACTAGAGAGTAGATACAAAAGTCTGATGGAAATCTATATGAACATTACGAAATGTTTGCACAACTGAACTATAAGGAGAGATTCGCTATCATTTCTTTGATACTGCTTTCTGTTTTCAAAGTATACTTTGGTCTCCTGCTAATAGGTTAATAGAGGAAATCGAGCTCCGTATCCGCACAAAAGTGCAGCTCGCTTCAAGTGATGGTGATGATGATCTTCTTCTTGAATTGTGGGCGGAGCTGGCCTCCCTCAAGATATAAAGGGCTTATATGACTAACAGATGCGGTGTGCGCGTGATACTTGCACATAGAGAGAGAGAGAGAGAGAGAGAGAGAGAGACAAATAAGTTTCTAACTTCTATGTTCATGGGCTGTAAGGTTCGAAGTGAACTTCGCATTGAGTTATGTACTCTGTCTATCTTCTGTTACTGGTTGTTTTCATCTACTACATTAATCAAACAGTCCATATGCATTTGATCTTCAGTTTGTGCTAAACTTCATATATCCTTGTTTGAGCGTCTCTAAAATCGATGACTATTTCCCCTCCGTTACAATGATCAGCAAAAGGTTACAAGCAATATGTCTCGCCTTCCTGTTGTTGTTTCTCTTCATCATTCAAGATACAACAATTTGGAGCGTCAGCAAACCAATTTATTAATCTTCATTTTTATGCAGTGCATCAAACAAGCAATGAAGCATCACGTAATAGTCATTCTATGCTGAAATTCTTGCATACTCCTCTCTGAAGTCTCTTGTACCGTCAGTGTTCATCATCTACATTCTGTACAGATTTCCTCTCTATCGTGCTGATGCACAAACGCTTCTAGGCGATTTCGTCTGTGCATGTCTCGCTATCTTATTGTTCCTCTCCTTCTTCAATCTATAACGTTTTTGATACCGATGAACAGTAGAAATCTAATGTTAACAAGTACTCAAAGAAGCCGAAATGAAGACTCACCTCACCTTTTCTACCGATGAACAGTAGAAATCTAATGTTAACAAGTACTCAAAGAGGCCGAAATGAAGACTTACCTCACCTTTTCTTTTGCTATCAGAGAGCAGGATACTCGTATGAGAACACAATAATCATAAGAGTTTGTATACTAACCATATCAATGTGATTGCATTCACATTTGTGATCGATTTTTTTTTGATCCTTGTAAGATGTAATTCCTTCCTAAATAGTGGATGAGCTATTTCATGACTGTAATGCCAAGTGCATCAAGATAGACCGGCATTGAAACCACGTTCAAACACATAGAATTTCATCAAAATGACTCTTTGAGTTTCAACCTTGAGAATATCAAATGCTCATGTTATATTATTCCCATAAAAGACATAAGCCGCAGCATAGTAAATTACCTAGTCATGTAACATTTCATGTAACATGCATCCACACAAATTGTGTAGGAAATATAAGAATGATTGCATAAAGAAGCCACATGACATGTAAAGTTTAGGAAATCTGAAAAGCGAAAAGAAATAGTCGCTTTGAAAAGATTACAATTTTTTATGGCATGATGCCTTTCTAGTAGCATTATGTATGAAAGTGACAAAGTAAAGAGAGCCCTGTAATGAACTTGTGGGCATTGGAACACACATATCTGTATGAAGGAGTTCTAAAGGAAACATTGAAGAGTCAATGTGCGTTTTATGCACATTCATAGATCTCCTATGGCGAGGATTGCTAAGTCTTCCACCTGCAATATCATCAAAGATACTCCAATGTATGTGTGTCTCCTAGTTAAGAGAACGTCACCATCACACTTTTTATTGAACCTAAAATGCTTTATGTAGAAGAAGTAACCGTTATATCAATGCCCACATGAACATACATAAGAAGTATCTAGAGAAGCGTACATTGTGTGTATGTGCTCAATATACGCAGTAGAATGGAAACGAAAGGTTGAATTCCGAGCCCAAACTGTAGCTTAAAAAACCTCCAAGTGTCTATCAACTCTATGTGATTGCATTTAGATTCGTTGATCGATTCTATTTCTAATCCTTCTAAGATGCAATTCCTTCCTAATATAGTGGATGAACTATTATGAATGTAATGCCAAGTGCGCCAAGAGATACCGGCATTGAAACGAGGTTCAAACACATAGAATTTCATGAAAGTGACTCTTTGAGTTTCAAATTTCATCTAGGTGAACTTTCAATTTCAAGCTTGAGGAAATCAAATGTTCATTTTATATTATGCCCATAAAAGACATAAGATGCAGCATAGTAAATTACCTACTCATGCATTTCCATGTAACATGCATCCACATAAAGTTTGTAGGAAATATAAGAATGATTGCACAAGGAGCCTTTTCACTTCAATGCATTTGCATATGAACATGGAAAACGCTCAAACCATCTTATACCAAACGAATTTATGGAGAATCAACACATTCCCAATCAAATTTTCAAAGTCATCTCTCTAGCATGTCGAGGTGGTCGTATTTGTCTGTGTCTTGCATGCAGAAGGTATAAATTCTATCTACACTTATATGAGTTTTTCTACAAGATATCCCATGAGAGTTATTACCTAAGAAATTCAATAGGATTTTGGTATCGAAGTCTAATTCTCAACCTCTTCACATCCACTTGCAAAAGAAGAAATACCCTCTTGAACTTTCCCTCTCCGCTCCCCCCTTGGATGCATGTTGCCCTAAACATGTAGGAGTCCAAGATAAGGGAGAAGTCGACCCCTTATTCAACCATGTGGGCAAAGAAGGATGGAGATTCCCTCTCTCAAATACATCAGTCAAGAAAGGTTGCATGCAATCTCTAATTGACAAGGCTTATATGGGCCTTCTATATGCCTACTATAAAGCTCAAAAATTTTATATGGTATTAAGATGAAGTGAAGGGCCTTATCTCGGTGCTCTTTTCTACCTTGTAGACACACAAAAACAACTCTTTTAAGGTTCCAGGTCAACCAATCTCTTCATCAAGAAAGCTGCAACAAGTATGGCAGAGAAAGGTTCCAATTTCAAAACCTCTTGAAGTTGCTAATTATGATACTTATTTCTTTTGTATTATATGTAATCGCATGGAGTTTTTGAACAGATCTACTCAATGAGGAGAAGAGTTCAAAACTAATTAGTAGTGATCTCCCAAAGTAGCAGCCTCCATCGTTATCTTCACCTAGTGACATTTTTGTAACTTGCTATCTTCCAACACACATTTCTTTGTAGAGTGATTAATTTGAGTGATGTTTATCTCCTTAGAAAACTCAATTCTAAAGCTTTCAATGGAGAAAATGTTAGTGTCAATAGAACTAAGTTTTTCTTTCTATGTAAGTAGATAATGTGCAATCGTTTAATAGTGTTAGAGGTTTTATCTCAATCATGGCCTTGGGTATGTTAAGAATGGATGAAATTAACTCTCATATATCTTTTGTCCCATTCATTCACAAAATGATTTTGATTCTTAGGGAGTGCCACTTGATCCGCATAAAAGATTCCCCTAGTTCGAGTGGAAAGTCTATAGAGGCCCTATTTCATGACGAGATAAGAAATCCTAAATTTTGATGGTTGATAGTTGGACTTGTTTATTTTCTCTAGCTTCTCAATCTAAGTGCTATAGTCTAGCTAGATAGCTCTCTTTCTCTTAATTCTTCCATAGCTATTAAAGTGGATATGAGGGGACAGATTTTGGAATTTTACCTTGAATTTATGCTTTCTAATAATAGAAAATCTTGCTTGCTCCCCCTTGTCCTATTTGATAGGTGATTTCCTTCACCACCAGATATCGCACTTTAAATTAGCTAATCAAAAACTTCAAGCATGTCCCGTTGGTGCTCTAGTGCACTTAGTGGAAATGCTCCTCGAGTGTTCATCCTTGTACTCCTATGCTCCAAGAGCTATTTGCACTCTTAAAAGTGTAAACAACACCAAAAACAATCAACAACATGTTTAGAAGGATCGTTAATTATTGTAACACCATACTTGGATGTGCCAGAGAGTAGGAAAGAATGAACGGAAGCAGACACAAAAGCGAAGAAGAAGAATGACACATGAAGACATGATGACTAGAGGAGCTCTATATAGGTAGATGATCAATGATATGGGAATGAGTCAAGTTAGAGTTATAAGTGAATCCTAATTGCTATATTCAACCACATACAAGCATAGCATATATATGTGCCTACAAGGGGAAGAAAAATCTGGGTAACTTAAGACTAAAAACTGCTTATGTACAACGCTTCACATCAAAGCTTCAAGGACACATAAGTGTAGCAAACTCTTAATGAAATGATCATTTTCCTTAAAATACTTGCAAATTATTTTTGCTTTATTATTTTCTTATCATTTTTGTCCATTTTCTTTAATAATATAGCATTAAGAGATTTTGGCTAATTAATAGATGAGCTCCATTTACCTTTGCCCTTTTAATTAGCTCCAAAAGCTTATTTCAGGACACACATAAATGAAGTCTTTTCCTAGATAGATATTCTCCCAACAAACTATAGATTTACTCCTCAAGGGTTCAGCCATTGGATTGCTCTTCATCATCAACTAGAGAGTAGATACAAAAGTCTGATCGAAATCTATATGAACATTACGAAAAGTTTGCACAACTAAACTATAGGGTGAGATTTCATAACCACAAATCAATAGTTCTTTAAAATCCTTGATCTTTATCAAACCATTTCCATTAAATCTTGTTGGCTAATATGCTCACTATCCAACTATTTTTGGACGTAAGCAACATAAGCTTCAATTCTTTCCTAGTATCATGTATTAGATTATCTCAAGTATTTTTGCTATTTTGTAAGAGTGAATGTGAGGAATGATCACATGTGAGGAATGATCATGTTGAATGCGAGGAATGATCACATTTTGGATAGAAGAAGCTATTAATGTATGTGCTTGTGTCCCTCTACTACCTCAATGAAGTTGCTCTATAGTAGTTGCAATGGAAAGTGTAGTAGAACCTAGTAATTGAAGATGATCATGTTCAACACTACGTACATCACCCTCAATCATTGTATTTGCACGTGTAGGAAGTTATTTTTCAACACCTTGCTCAATATTGATGAAGCCCTTTGCTATCAATACATGATGCATCATGTATCCTGACAATTGGTAATTAGAACCATCCAATTTATCCTAAACAACCAACATATTGAAGATGTAATTTTTTTAAGCCATGGCCTATGAGTAAATACATCGATGCAAAAAATTGATTGTATCTCAAAAGATTGTATATAAAAACAGTCAAGCTCAGTTACATATGTAGAATACTTTAAAGCACTTTTATTGGTGAACCAAATCGGTATATATGTTTTGCACAAAATAAAAAAATTACCTCCACAATCACTCTCACAGTGCATTTGGATGCAAAGTTGACTTCAAATCAACATTTGCATGCCAAAAAGAGAATGACTTTTGAACTAATCATACCAATTATGCTCACCAATTTTTGTGTGATTCAAAGATTGTGATAGTAAGGGTATAAAAAATGCCTTAAAGAAAGGAGTTAACTACGTACTCTGATACAGATTAATGGACTTCAAGTATTGTGGAAGCACATGAACAACATGATGAAGAACAACTTTGGAGAATAATATATTATAAATTGTACCCCAATTGAATATACAAAAGATATGTGACCTATAGGGGTTATATGCTTGTATAGAAGCTACATGAAAAGGCTTGCTAAAGAGGTAGAAAAGTACCTCAATAGTTAGACGCTTGATCACACATATCACTTTGGAAATATATCCACACACACACACATACATACATACATACATACATACATACATACATACATACATACATACATACATACATACATACATACATACATATATACATACATACCTAAATACATACCTACATACATACATACATACATACATACATACATACATACATACATAAATACATACATACATACATACATACATACATACATACATCCATACATACATACATACATACATACATACATACATAAATACATACATACATACAACATAGAAAAATGTCAAAACTCTGAAAAAAAATCGTAAATTAAAGATGAAATTTATTCTTAATGTCTCCATTAATAGGAAATCGTGTTGGAATTGGATGAGTATCGCATATAAGTTCCTTGGAAAATGAGAGCCCTTCATTGAATACAAGGAAGTTTTTCAGTGGTGGAGAATTCTGCATCTAAGAACTTGTTCTCATGTGAAAGCGCCTTTATGGTAGAGAAGGCTTGTGAAATGTCTCTTTTTCTTGCTTTGAGAAGCAATTTTAAAGCTAACAGAATTTTTGGTAGCCCTTCATGGTCTAAGTGTTGCCTCAATGTTTGAGAAGACTAAACACCCCTCCTTTTTTGTGTTGAAGGAGTCCTTTGGGCTGGCAATCCTAGCTGAATGTGGTATATTTAGAGACTCAAATAAACTTGAAACAAGCCTTACTTGGAGAAGCAATAGGTTTTTATGTGGCATTGTGGAATTTGATTATGGGTGAAGCTACTTGGAAGATTTGGAAAGAACAATGCACTAGGAAGTTGAAGGACTATGAGTAGGCCATTGCTGTATTGAAATTAATGTAAAATTAAATGTAAACCTCAAAGATCTATCAACAAATTAAAACTACTTGTCATGTGGAAAAGAAATGTTTGTAACTACATGGGATGTAGAAAGAGATGGTTGCTAATGTTATCATGAGTTTTACAAAAATGGTAAGGGAACATGTAGTGTACACAACTTATGGTTCTCCTTGGGGTCCAAAGTCTAGGATCTCAATGTCTAATAAAGGAGAACCAAGAGAGGGCACAATGGGTTGTGGGATTTTTCAAGCTCTAATGCTTTATATGTTGGCCATGCACTCACTAGAGCTTTGATGACAAAGTGGGATAGAGACCCTAAAACATTCAATGAAGTGGTTAAAAATCAGCGTGCCATTATCCTCCTTTGTCATTCCTAATTGCATGGCCCTAAACATGATACAAACTAATTGTACGCAGGCACACCAACATCCACAAAGCTTTTCTTAACAATTGCATGAATACTTATTCTGGGCAAGCAATATTTATATTATGACTATGTGTAAGTTCATGCTTGGGATGTGTGTTTCTAAACCTTTGATCTTTTCACATGGATTAAGAGTTTCGTAGAGGCTAGCTGGTGGTTGGCATGTGGCTTACAACTGCAAGGCAAAGAATAAGTTATAGAGAAAGGTCGTTGGTGCCATGAGATTTTAATTGAATGATGAGTTTAAAGAGCGAAGCATTTTGGAGTAGTATTCAGAGAAAAGCTGTATCCTTGGAAAACATTTATGGCAATACATTTTCTGGGTGAAGAGATAGAGGAAGTTGTTGTGTCTAATTCAACATGGATTTCGAATGTTATTTCGTAAGGCAGTCTCCTAATCATTGAAAGAGTTCTCTCGGACTACCTGTTGAAAAGAGATCAGCACTCAAAATTCTATAATGTCTGCTTATCCTTACAATGACAACTTAATTATGTTAATTGCTTATTTAATTACGTCAACCCAAGCATGTACTCGTGGGTTCCAAGTGTTTATGATAAACCCAACATTCCATGCCATGAGTCGAGAGATTCGCTATCATTTCTTTGATACTGCTTTCTGTTTTCAAAGTATAGTTTGTTCTCATGCTAATAGGTTAATAGAGGATATCGACCTCCGTATCCGCACAAAAGTGTAGCTCACTTCAGGTGATGGTGATGATGATGATGATCTTCTTCTTGAATTGTGGGCGGAGCTAGCCTCCCTCAAGATATAAAGGGATTACATGACTAACAGATGCCGTGTACGCGTGATACTTGCAGATAGAGAGAGATCAGGAGACAAATAAGCTTCTAACTTCTAAGTCTATGACAAGCGTTGATGAGCATAGGCCGCCTCCTCGCAGAGGCTAAGTGAAAGCCCCCATCGCTTCTAGCATCGTTCGGTCTCTTTTTTTTTAAATAAAGGAAGTTCGGCCTTAGCTTCATGTCCCGGACTTTAATTAAAATAAAGAAAAAAAGTTACAAGTGAAAGGGACTAGTGCCCATGGGATCCCCCAAATCCCACAATGCAGGGGAGGAGTATGGAAAGCTACAGGGCATTACAGATGAGGCGGATAAAATTATCATCACCCTCATGTGCGACCCATTTGGGTTTCAACTTGTTGTTTTCGAGGAGATAAATACAATGATGTCTAAACGGTGGCGATCTCTTGACTCGGGAGATTCTTTTCCCTAGGAGAAACAAGGATTTCTCGATCGACCATTCCTTAGGAGTTTGGCCAAAATTGACAGCACATCGCTCCCTCCAAATCTTCCAGAGAGTGTGACCTCTGATGGCATTCCACAGCCTCGATGAGCAGCCGATCGCCTCACCCAACATCACCTGTAGCCAGTTTATTTGGTTCGTGAGTCTCAATACTCAGGTCACGTGATGCCAGATAACACGGGACTTGGGGCAGTCGAAGAACAGGTGAGCTAAATCTTCGATGCACCGATGGCAACGCTTGCACCATGGCGGCACACCACAGATTTTGTTAGCCCTTGCATTGGTCCAGATACCTTTATGCAAGATCTGCCACATGAGAACGGACTTTTTGACCTCAATTAGGGGGTGTCAAATAGACATGAATTTTAGCTACCACCGAAGTTTGGTCCAAGAAAGGCACCATCTCTTGTTAAGAGTGTGGTGAACATCTAAATCCTCTTTGAAGTTGGGGATTCTGGATAGCTTCTTACCATTGCTCCATTTGAGGCCCTCCAAGCAAGGAAGATCCTTACCGCAGAGAAGGCGGGTAGTTGAGCGGTCCCATGCTAAACACCTGCTTTGAAGAAGAGTCCATTCCTCAAAGGTAACTCTAAGTCTCGGATCCAATTCTTCGAACCTAATCCACTGGCTGGTCTCTTTTTTCTAGAGTTGTTTGCAATTTTTGAACCCCTTGTTCCATAACCGCCTTGTAGTTTGGAGGTTCCAAGACTCCACCCCCCGAATGCCGCTGATCGGGAACGAAATAGAGGTATTTTATTTTATGCCAGCCGCCCACTTCCACTCATCACTGATTCTGATGAACAGATTGGCCTTGTTCCAATTCTTCCATAAGGAACACACGAGGCTAGAGCCTTTAGGGAAGACTGGGTGGGGGGAGAACAAAAGCGTAAGAATCCCTATGTCCTTCCAACCAGGGTGGCCAACTAAGGTAAGGTCTTTTGTGTTTCTGAAGAACAACTTAGCCCAAGAGGACTCCCTATTGCTCCAAGCCTTGATAAGCCACTTTGCCGCCAACTTGTCAGCCAACCCAACAATATTCAAAATTCCCAAGCCCCCTGAGTCTTTAGGGCTAATGCAAGTTTCCCATTTGATTTTGGGAATCCCCCTCCTGTTGGGGTCCCCATTCCAAAGGAAGTTTCTGCAGATTCTTTCCACTTTGGCGAAGTCTTTCAGCTTAGGTCTCCCGCACGAGATAAAGTAAATAATTGTAGACAACATAAATGTGTTAACAACCATAGCACGCCCTGCCAAGCTGACTTGCATACCTTTCCAATGATTCAGCTTCCTATCCAGCTTGGATAGCACCCAGTTCTAGCGTTGGTCCATTGAGATGTCGAATCCCATCGGAATGCCAAGGAGACGGAAGACTTGACCGCTAGGGATAACTTGACACCCCTGATCCACCAACAATTGGGGAGTATGTCCGCTGATTGCTCTAAAAGCAGTTTTAGCATGGTTGATTTTTAAGCCTGATGCCACACAAAAGGTGTGAAGGCACCACCAAAACACCTCAATGTTGTTTATATCGTTATGCGCAAAGGCATTCATTTCATCAGCAAAAAGTCTCACAATCATTTGGCCGTGATTTAGAGGTAAGGAAAGACCCTTGAGATTGCCAGCATCCATGTGATGCTTTAATAGGGAGCTGAGTCCATTCGAGACGATAGCGAATAGTAATGGAGCCAGAGGGCAGCCTTGCCTAATTGATCTTTTTAAACGAATGGGCTCAGAGAGCTTATTGTTGATGTTTATTCTAGTTGAAGCATTTCCAAGAAGAGTGGAAACCATCTTCGTGAACTTTTGGCTGCATCCAAGGTCTTTCAATGATTGAAGAATAAAGTCCCATTCCAATCTGTCATACGCTTTGTCGAAGTCGATCTTAATGAATACCAGACCTCGAGCAGACTCCTCAGCAAAAGCAAGGCCTTCCCAAATATCGATAATTGCTTTAAGTATAGATCTACCTTTCATAAAACCTTTCTGGTCCTCACACAGCCATGACTTTAAATGACAAGAGATTCTATTGGCGATAACTTTTGTAATTATCTTGTATCCTGTTTGGAGCATGGTAATCGGACGCCAGTTTTCAATTTTGTTCTTATCTCCCCGTTTGTGGATTAACTTGATGACGCCATTATTCAGGCACTCAGGGAGGGCACCGAATGAGAGAGCCTCTTGCCACACGAGGTGAAGTGGGGTGGCCACTTGATGTTTGAAGGACTTGAAAAACTCATTGGTGAGGCCATCCGGACCGGGACTTTTCCCATTGGGAAGGGCATCAATAACCTCGATAATTTCATTCTCGGAGATGTTAGCATCCAGTAGAGCAATCAAGTTCGCCATGGAGTCGCGCCTGTGGGGGGAAAGAGGAGTCCAGACCCCGAGAAGATTGGTAAAGTGCTCGACAATGATAGATCTATTCTCCACTTCCGTGCAACATTCAGTTCCATTGTTATCGACCAATAGGGGGATGGATTCCCTAGCTTGTTTCCTTTTGAGGATGTTACACATCTCTTTCGTTGGTTTGTCAGCCTTCCCTGCCCACCAGTCTTTGAAGAAAATTTGAAGATTTTTCCTTTGAACCTCCGCCTCTAATCTTAGTCTTCCCTTGATTTTCAAAAGACCTTGTTGGCAATGTAACTTACCTTTGTTCACCTCTTCTTCAAGCTGTGAGAGCCTCCGGTACACCGTTTCTCTTCTTTTTTTTTTGGATTTCTCTTATAGCCTTTTGAGTCTTGATTAGAAGTTTTCGAGTCCTTTCTACTGCGCTTCTCCAACACTTAGCCGGTTCATTACAGTAAGCAAAGGCTTCTGCCCACACCTCCGAAATTTCTTAGTGGACAGAGGGGAGGGAAAATGATGTCTGACAAGCATGAAACCTAGGAGCTTTCTAGAACATGGGAATCGGTTTGAAAGACAGAGTAATTGGATAGTGGTCCAAGATAGTCAGGTCCATGCGTTGGGAAATCGAAGGAATACCCCACTGAAGGATGGTGTTCTGATCGATGTAGCATCTGTCAAGTCTTGCTTTCCTCAAAGAGTCCCCCGTTTGGAGATTTGACCACGAGAACCCCTTCATGTCTTTCACCTCGACCAGGTCGAGATGGAGCTTGATTTTATCCCATATCTCTTTCTCCTCACCATCAATATTTCTCTTTGTTATTCCATCGGTCCTCAGGAAACTCAACCATGTTGAAGTCCCCACAAATCATAACATTGTGTGAAAGGGAGTCGAGGGAAGCCCAAGTATGCATTCTATCTGCTTCACCATTAGGGGCATAAATTGAGACCACAGTGAACTGGAAAGGGAACCCGATAGAAGCAGCAATCCAACGATGATTTTGACCTTCAAAAGTCGAGGTCACATTGCCAGACAAGGAGTGACTAATGCCGATAGAAGCACCCCCCGTCCCTCTAGGGTGAGCAGTGGAGAACCAAAGGTGGTTCGGAGAAACGCATTTAAGTCGTTTCTGGAGATCCTCTCCATCGATTTTAATCTCTTGTAAGCAAATGAAGTCAGGGCCAAAGCACTTGTCTTTGAACCACTGGCCAAGAATCGAAGCTCTTGACGGGTCAAACAGACCCCTGGCGTTTAGAGATGTGAATTTCATTAATGATGGTTGCCCTCTTTGAGGGGAGGGACCCAATCTTTTTTTCTTCTTGTGGTCTTCTTTTTTCCTCCCTACTTCTTGACTTAGGATCCTACTCTTGAGGGGGCTCTTCCAAGGCATGCCCGAAGGTTGTTTTCCTTTAAGCTTTGACTTTTGTTGCGGTAATCTTGGAAAGCATATCGGGAGGGTAGGACCAAGAGAGGAGCTTTCACTGTCTGGGTTGTCTTCATTGCTGGTAGTGAAGCCTTCCTCTTTACTCGTGGTGTAACCTTCTTGGTTGTCTTCTTTGCTGGTAGAGCACCCAAGGGTATTATCAGTGGGGTCTTCTTCAAAGTGGTTGTCCCCTGGGAAGTCGACCTCATTAATGTCTTTTTCTAGGTTACAATATATGTTATTCGAGGGGGCAACTGTCGTAGTATTCCTTGTTGTTGATCTTCGAGGGCTAACTTTCCTCCCGCGTCTCACATCAGTGAATCCTTCTGCATCCGTCTCAGCAATGCGAGTTCCCTCTTCTTCCTCCATTGGAGGGGGATGACCCCGAGTGTCATCTTGGGGGAAAGGGTCTAGGGTCCCATCTAGTATAAGCTTGTTTTTATTGGTACTTTTCTTCAAGGGGCAGTCTTTGATCCTATGACCTTGATGCCCGCACCGAAAGCACGCGTTTGGAAAATTCTTGTAAGTAACGTCTTGTGCCTAGGTCTTACCATCTCCATAGTTTATTGAGATTTTCGAGGGAAGGGCTTGGTTCAGGTTTGTTTCAATGCAGATCTATGGATGCCATCTTGCATTGAAAGAATGTTGAGCACCATCGTAGATTAACCCCCCAACATCCTGTCTTGAGGCCATCGGGTGACCGATCGGTGAGACGATTTCACGAAGAAATCCATACAGGAAGAAAGGCAGATTGGGAAGCTCCACCCAAAGCGGGTAAGGAAGAGGCTTTGATCTGTTCGGGACAAAGTCTGGGGTGCACTTAAAAAGGCAAAGGGTGGACCGGCCCACTTGCCAGGAGCCGACTTGCAGGGCTTGGGAAGCCATCTCTTCGTTCTCAAATACTAGAAGCAGGTGATTCACCGGCAGGAATTGACATTTGGAGACAATTAGGCCGCGCAGGAACCACTCCTTTCGAAGCCAAGTTCTCACACTTTCAAGAGGGGGCCTAGGGCCAAAAATTTGAACGATCAGGCAAGTTTTCATCAGTTCTTTAGCATCATCTACGAAAGTGACAAAGTAATGACCAGCAGGTAATGAGCTTCTGGGTATTGGAGTGCACATATTTGTATGAAGGAGATCTAAAGGCAAAACTGAAGAGTCCATGTGCCTTTTATGCACATTAGTAGATCTCCTATGGCAAGGTTGGGTATGTCTTCCACCTACAATATCATCAAAGATACTCCAATGTATGAGTGTCTCCTAGTTAAGAGAACCTCACCACCACTGTTTTCATCGAAGGTAACATGCTTTATGCACAGACATTATAATAATGTCCACATGGATGTACATAAGCAGTATCCACAGAAGCGTACATAGTGTATATGTGCTCAACATATGAAGTAAGATGGAAGTGAAAGGTTGAATTCACAACCCAAACACTAGTTAGCAGAACCTCCATGTGTCTATCAAACCTATTCGTTAAGCTTAAAAAACCTTCATAGCCTTTTTTAAGGGAGCTCCAAGGGGAACAATACTTGGATGGGTGACCTCTCGAGAAGTACTCAGAACCTTTGTCTTCCTCGATTGGTGAGGTCCTCCCTCATGGGAAGCCAACACATCCAATGGTGATCTCAGTGATTTGAATGACAAGGTATATGGGTTGGTTAGTGCCTTAGTCATAAGCTTTGGGTGCATGGGCAGGTGCTCACTTCGCTCACACAAATGGAACAAAGCTTTTGCATCAAAATTATCTAAAACTAGTGAAGTATTTGGATAGTGATACATGACATTGACCTCTTCTTGTCCAGAGCTCCAAGATGATACCCTCCTAGTAGAAAACCAAGTTTTAGATGCCCCATATAGTACTTTGCACAAAGGCTACAAAATATGCAAAAAAACACATAGTCGACAGACCATGAACATAGATTTCTTAGGTTATAAAAATTAAGTTAAACATAGCATCTATGGCTAACCACGCCAATACATGGTTTATTAAAGAGCACATAAAAAAGTGTCCAAAAACCATTTGGCCTTTCAGATGGACACTGACACTAACATCTTGGAGGTGGCATCTACTCACGTTCTTTGATGATTGGAGCTATGGGCACTGATCATGGTGGACACATGAACTATCGATCATGGTGTGAGAGCATGTATTTAAAAATTTGGTTTCACATTAAACATTTTTGAAATGTATGAGAAACTCGAATTTCATTGATCATATCTCTAGAGGAGGTACTTGGGTATCTACTTTTAGCAAGCACTCCAGTACTTCAACTACTCAAGGGGGGTTCTCTTTAGGGAAGTATACCCTTTAACAATTCTGTGAGCAGGCAGATGTCAATGATTGCACAGAGTTGTGAGTACTCAAGAAAATATTAACGAAAAAATGACCATAAAGGAAGACCATCCACTCCTTAGTTCGAATTAGGTGATTACAAGATAGGTCAAAGTGATGCTCAAAAGTTCATGCTCACGGTTAGAATGCCACTCCATAACTAAACAACATCAATACAATGGATTCTTCCGATCAGCACAATGGACCAACTATATGTAGATCAACACAATGGACCAATTATATGCAGATCAGCACTGATCAATACAAATGGTGGAAAATTGCTCTAAGGAACAGAGCATAAAAATAACACTGACTCACACAGAAAGACAACCAAGCCACTCCCTTCACACTATAGTGCTATTAGGAGAGAAGCCCACGCTCTGTATTCACACCTGAGAGTGACTTCCTACAGTAGGCTTGAAGCCACAAAGTGCCAAGAGAGGGCCTCTGTACGCACGTATGCAAATGTGTATATATGAATTGTATCCCAAATGAACACAAATCCATTGCTTTTATAGGCTCCAATAGGCCAAGATGGCCTTGTCGATTCCTCACGACCACTGATCATGTGCCGGTTGATTGCCCAAAATTGAAGGGTTAGGTCAATTAGTCTACTTGATTTGAATTGGATCCACAAAAATAGGCCGTCGTCACGAATGGTTGACGGCAACAGAACTTTTCTTCCTTTCACTTTTACCACTTACTCTGTTACTTTTGAATGCCATCTGAGATCCACATGCCGCCCGTGAAATTTGAATGATCATATAGTAATCTCCAAATTCTTCATAAGCATCCGACCACCTCCAATTAGTGTTGTCATCCGATAGCTTCCAAGATTTGCATATTTTCCTTCAGTATCTCAAGAAAACAACCAAGGATGCAGAGCCAAGATGCCCGTTGCTGAGAGTCTGAGCCTAATTCGGGACGAATTGTAATGGACCCCTTAGTGAGGATTGAGGGGTACGTAGGAGGCTAAGAAGAGGGTGGTGAAGGGCATGTGGGAGGGGTGGTGTGGTGAGGGAGGGGTGGTGTGGTGAGGGACATGTGGGAGGGTGGTGGCGGGGGAGGAGAGAGAGGGGAGGAGAGAGAGAGAGAGAGAGAGAGAGAGAGGGGCTGGTGGTGAGGGGAGGGGAGGGGGTTGGCGGTGAGGGGAGGGGAGGGAGTCAGCGGTGAGGGGAGGGGAGGGGGCTATCGGTGAGGGGAGGGGAGGGGGTCGTGGGCGGGCGGGTGAGAAGAGAGAGGGAGAGGGGAGGGAGAGACAGAGAGAGAGAGAGAGAGAGAGAGAGAGAGAGAGAGAGGCTGGTGGGAACTGAAGGTGAGGGGAGGGGAGGGGGCTGGTGGTGAGGGAGGGGAGGGGGCTAGCGGTGAGGGGAGGTGAGGGAGTCGGCGGTGAGGGGAGGGGAGGGGGCTAGCGGTGAGGGGAGGGGAGGGGGTTGTGGGAATGCGGGTGAGGAGAGAGAGGGATGGAGAGAGAGAGGGAGAGAGAGAGAGAGAGAGAGAGAGAGAGAGAGAGAGGCTAGTGGTGAGGGGAGGGGAGGGAGTTGGCGGTGAGGGGAGGGGAGGGAGTCGGTGGTGAGGGGAGAGAGGGAGGGAGAGAGATAGATAGATAGATAGAGAGAGAGAGAGAGGGGGCTGGTGGTGAGGGGAGGGGAGGGGGTTGGCGGTGAGGGGAGGGGAGGGAGTCGGCGGTGAGGGGAGGGGAGGGGGTTGGCGATGAGGGGAAGGGAGTATGTATTGAATGAAAATGAGGTATGTACAGTGGTTGGAGTCCTTCCAATTGAACTCATCATTAAATGAGGTACTTCTTTACCTTGGAGATGTTGACCAGGGGAATCCTTTTACCCTGCAAATCCTCCATATGCACTGTGCCATGTGGTAATACCTTGATCACCCTATATGGTCCTATCCATTTGGGTGCCAATTTGGTTTAAATTGCTGGAACCTGATGCACTAAAACCATGGCTCCTACATGAACTTCATGGGACCTCAGATACCTGTCATGCAGTCTCTTGCGCTCTTCTTGTGTTACCTGAAGTTTTTTTTCATTGCTCCTTCTCTGTATTCTTCTAATGCCACCAATCTCTGAATGGGGGGTTCAATTCCAATGGTTTTGATTCCTATTTCCTTTTTGATAATGAACTCAAATGGGGCCAGCGCCTCTTTTCCATATACTAAGCAGAATGGAGTCTCACCTGTGGTTCCCTTTCTTGCAGTTCAGAAAGCCGAAACTGCTCCGATCAATGCTTGTGGCCAGAAGCTTTAATGATCGAAGGATAATTTACGAAGCAATCCAATCAAAATCTTATTGGAGCTCTTTGCTTGGCCATTTTCCCTTCGATAGTAGGCACAAGATTTTTTATGAAAAACCTTGTATCTGTCAAATATGAATTGGAGAAATTGATTTACAAAATGTGTGCCCCTATCACTAGTTATTTCCAGTGGGCAACCGAATCTTGAAAAAATACGTTTATACAAAAACTTAGCTACACTTAACGCCGTGTAGTCCACAGTAGCTTTAGCCTCTATCCATTTAGTTGCATAACATGTGGCCATCAAAATATACTTCTTACCCCCAGGTTGAACAATTGGACTAATTGGTCCTATGAAATCAAGACCCTATCGTTCAAATGGGAGCCATCCTTTAGATATGACTAATGGTTGGAAATTCAATCTGGTTGGCATTGGAGCACATCTCTAGCAAACGTGCCATTTTTTAGCAAACTTGATCGCATCCTTATAAATATGAGGCCACCATAGTCCCTTGTGGATGATTCTGTGAGCCAATTCTTCCCCCTTTAAATGTCCTTCACTCTTTGCAGCCTCTAGCAAAAGATTTACCTCCTCAGGATAGACACACTTTCTCAATATATCATCCTGACAGTTTTTATATAAATTTCCATTTATAAGAGAATATGCTTTGCCTTTTATGAGTAATCTTCTCTTTTCTATAGGCGTCAAGTGTTCTGGGATTTTTCCAGTAGTGAGCAACTGGAGAATTCCATCATACCAATCAGTCTGAATTGCCACTAGAAATAGATTACTATCCACCAGTTCATCATTAATACTTGTTGCCTTCTCGCTCCTTGCAGTCCTGGACACTTGATCTGCCATATAGTGCTCTTTTCCTGGCTTAATATGAATATCAAAATTAAATTCTTGAAACATGAGTAACCATCTCCAAATCCTTCCAGCTACTCTAGGCTTGTTTATCAAGTACTTCAAGGGTTGATGGTCAGATATAACTATAAAATGTATACCAAGAAGGTAATGCCGAAACTTCTGAAGAGGAAATACAATTGCCAAACCTTCCCTTTCCGTTGTACTGTAATTCCTTTCGGTTTGGTTGAGTTGTTTGCTGGCATAGGAGATAGGTCTATCAACCTTGTGTGATGATGGTTGAGCTAGAACTGCACCAACAACATGAAGACTAGCATCTCTATGCACATGAAATTCCAATGACCAGTTAGGAACACTTAAAAGTGGAGCAGTACATAGCCTCAATTTTAGTTCACAAAATGCTTTCTCAGCTTCAGCACTCCATGAGAAAGGGACATTTTTACTGGTAAGCCTTGACAAAGGCTTAGCTATTTCTAAATACATCCGAATGAATATTCTGTGATATCCTGAATGGCCCAAGAAACTTTGCAGTTCTTTCGGGCTTTATGGAGTTGGCATGGAAAGAATAGACGTAACCTTTGCAGGGTCAACGGTTATCCCTTTAGCAGATACTATGTGACCAAGAAAAGTACCCTTGGTGACCAAAAAGTGACATTTATCAGGATTCAATTTCAAACCTATTTTGAGACATTGCTCAAAAATTTCTTTTAGATTTTCCAGATGATCATGGAAATCTTGAACTACTGCTCTTCTATCTGTACCAGAAAATACTAAAAAGTCATCCATGAAAATGCGGAGAAAGGTTGTTAACCACTTGCCCAATATCAGTTACATTGTTCTATTAAATGAAGCTGGTGCATTCTTCAAACCAAAAGCCATGCGGGTATAGACATAAGTGCCCTAGGGCATAACAAAGGTTGTTTTGTCCCTATCATCAGGATGGATCACTATCTAATTGTAGCCACTAAAACCATCCACGAAGCTATACAAAGTGTGACCAACTACTTCCTCAAGTACTTGCTCTGTGAAGGGCTGAGGAAATCCATCTTGAACAGTCACTTTATTCAAAGCACGAAAATAAATACAAACTCTTATTTTTCCACTGCTTTTCTTGGGCACAATAACCATAGAAGAAAGCCACCTGGAATGTTCTACTGGAACAATTATACCTGCTTCTTCTAGTTTTGTAATTTCTGCTTTTATTGCCTCTGCATACTTTGGATTGAGTTGATATGGCCTACTTCTTGCAGGCGCGGCTCCCACAACTAAGGGTATCCGATGTAACCCAAGCTCTTCTGGTATCCCTGTTAGATCTTTGTAGGAACATGCAAAGACATTTTTGTAAGCAAAAAGTAAGGAAGTTACCTTCTGTAATAAAGGAGAATAATGCCACAGCCAAGAGGCCAAGTGGACTACTTGAGGGTTCTCTTCATCCCCTAGATTTACTTCTTGAACCAATGTTTCAGGACTAGTCTTGTTTGAGAAATCATCTCCACTATATGTAGGAGTGGACTTTAGCTTATATTCCGCAACATGTTCTTTTATCCATCCTTGAGATATATCCGAAAAGGGGAGATCTTCTCTGCCTTCGGGCCCATAATCTTCCTGTTCTAAAATCTCTATGGTTGTTGCCCTTTCAACATTAGTAATCTCCTCCAAGCTCTTATTCTTCAACTCCTTTTGAATCTCATGGCCTTTTCCTGCAACTTCTTCATCTGCAACTTCTTCCTCTATTTCATCGATTTCCACCGTGCAACACTCCACACTTTCCATCATCCAATTCAATAATGTATCTTCTTCCTGGGGTAGAGAGGGCATTACTTGAGTGTCCACAGTATATCCAGTAGTTTTCCCTGAGTCGAATCCCTCTTTCAAGTGTATTTGCATTTGGCTAATGGTGCTAGTTGAAATCCATAGTTTGTTTTTCCCCCAATCTTGCAAAGCTTTTGCTTGCGTCAGCCAAGGTCTCCCCAGGAGTAGAGGGTAAGAAGTTTCCTGTGGAAGCACAATAACAACAAAATCTAGAACAAAGTGGCAACCCTGTACTATCATCAGTACCTTTTCAATAATGCCAAGAGGCGCAACCCGATGTTAATCTGCTAGTGTAAGTGTGAATGGTGCCATCTTGGTGGCGTTCAAATCTAGTTTCTTCATGGTGAAGTCCGGCACAAATTGATACCAGAGCCTCCATCTATGATTACACCTGTGAGAGCTTCATCCTTTATACAAACAAATAATCTTGAGCTTTGATAGTCTGCCAAGGGGGAAAGTCAACCATGAAACCATCTATACTGGGTGATTGGACCAAGTGAGCAGAGTGTATAATCTTCAATAAGCCACTTCTTATTTTTGAATCCATCCTTATAAGTTCGTATAGACTAACCTTATGATGAATACCTTTCAAGATGTGTTCAATCTTTACCTCATGACTGTCTTCTTGCAGAGTTTTTGGTTGGTCCCTTAGAGAAGTAGCCATCCTTTCATAGGCTCCTTCAATTTCTTCTTGGCCCTTCCACCCAGACCTCTTTTCCTCTATATCCTGGAATCCTTATTGTTCCTCTCTATGGATTGCTGCTGCTTGCCTAGCTCTAGTCATCATGGGCATTGCAGAGGATGAAACGGCATAAGACTGATGGTCATACCTTCTTCTTGTGGAGAGACTGCAATCATGTAGATTGGAGCAAGACGGCTTCTAGGGTAGTCTTTGGTATAATGATCCTTGGCCTCTGGACAATGTTGACAAGGAGGTGCATCTTCTAGAAGGGAACACCTATTTTGCATGTGGCCATACTCACCACATCGATAGCACATCAAAGGTCTATTATATCTAGGCTTCACAGGCCGATTCTCCTCTCTATTAGGTGTATTTGAAGTACTAGCATAATATGAATCCAAAGTTTGAGGGTTACCTCTTTGCTGTGTACCCTTGAGGTAGTAGCAATCTCTAGCTTCATGACCATCCTTTCCACAAAATTGACAGCTTACCTTGTTAGGGCAATTAGCATTGGAATGTCCATTGTTGTTACAGATTGTACACCAAATCTACCTTCTTATATCCTGAGTGGTCTGCAAATCTTCTAACTCACGGCGAAGTTGGGCTACTTCATCATCAGTGTGACGCAGTGGTGGCAAGACCTTCTCTTCTTGTTGGTTTTGTTGCATTTTCAATGCCTCCAGTTCCTTCCTCAGTTGCCCAATAGGATCCAGTTCTGCAGCATAATTCGATTGTGTATCCCCTTCAAAATGTTGCGTAGCTTCTTCAATGCGTGATGGTGCTGCAACAAAATCATTCAGGGTTGCATCCAATCTAAGAGACTCACGAAGCTTCTGTAGAGAGGACCTGGGTAGAGCCTTTTCTATCCATTTTTTAAACCAAGAAGTCACCTAGAGCATGTGGCAGGCGTGCAACAAGTGCTTTTGTTCTAGTGTGAAGTTCATGAAAGGATTCTCCTCATCTTAGCTTTAGATTCTCTAGCTGATCTAGAGCTCTTTCGGAGGAATCACTAGGTCGAAATGTTTGTGAGAACGCCGCCTTCAGAGCCTCCCATGTAGCGAAATGGCCATCTGCATATTGACTATACCATTTATCTGCAAGACCCTCCAATGTCAATGGGAAGAGTGCCAGCATTGCATCCTCTCTATTCTGTAGACCTCGTCCACGGCATACGGAGATGAATCTCCTCACATGATCATCAGCATCCTCCTACGCGTGTCCCTTGAAGATAGGGAATTTGATCTTTAGTCTGGAGAGTAAATGAGAGAGATCCTCCATTTGTACTGGTGTTTCTTGTGACGTATCTGAGGAGAAGTCTAAGGTTCTCCTATGCTTCTCTTTTGAACATGGTGTCGCACCCAAATCAATAGATAAATTCAAGGAGGGTAGAGGGGAGGTAGGCTCACTAGTCGAAGTTATAATTAACTTGTTAAGGCTCCTCCGTACACGAAGAGGCTCCTTATTTGCTAGCATATGGGTCATGTACCTACTCGCAAACGTCCTTAGGGCCTCTCACAGAAATGCAAAGGTCCCAGTGGGCATGCCAAACTGTAGAGGAGGTACTAGGGTACCTACTTTTAGCAAGCACTCCAGTACTTCAACTACTCAAGGGGGGTTCTCTTTAGGGAAGTATACCCTTTAACAATTCTGTGAGCAGGCAGATGTCAATGGTTGCATAGAGAGTACTGAAGAAAATATTAATGAAAAAATGACCATAAAGGAAGACCATCCACTCCTTAGTTCAAATTAGGTGATTACAAGATAGGTCAAAGTGATGCTCAAAAGTTATGCTCAGGGTTAACATGCCACTCGATAACTAAACAACATCAATACAATGGATTCTTCCGATCAGCACAATGGACCAATTCTATGCAGATCAGCACAATGGACCAATTATATGCAGATCAACACTGATCAATACAAATGATGGAAAATTGCTCTAAGGAACAGAGCATAAAAATAACACTCACTCACACAGAAAGACAACCAAGTCACTCCCTTCACACTATAGTGCTATTAGCCGTCTACTAGGAAGCCCACGCTCTGTATTCACATCATAGAGTGACTTCCTACAGTAGGCTTGAAGCCACAAAGTGCCAAGAGAGGACCTGTGTACGCATGTATGCAAATGTGTATATATGAATTGTATCCCAAATGAACACAAATCCATTGCTTTTATAGGCTCCAATAGGCCATTGTTGGAAAACAATGTGCAATTGGTCCATTTTGTCCAGAGACTATAGAATAAGTAGAGTATTTTACTACTCCCTCTAACAGCAAAAGCGCTTAGGCGCTGTGGATAAGGCTAAAGCCTCCTAACGGCGTGGCGGGGGTTCAATTCCCGATTTCAACAGCGATCGCGTATATCTTTTTGAAAAGCTTATAATAAAGCAATTAAAAACGTACGGACAGTGCGAAGATGCCATACAACGTTTTACGGATATACGATGGATATTTTTCGATTAACTCACGAAATCACGATCGCTGTTTTATGAGTTTTTTGTGCTTTTCAAGGTGAAAACAATACTATATAAGGATTATGTTGGCTCATTGTCTTGCATCCTTCACCTAGGATCAACACAAGCTTTCTAAAGCTTGGACCTTAGTAGAGGTGGTGTTTCTTCCAGCACATGGGGCAGCCATGGTGCTAACTTGAAGCATGTTAAGGAACAGCTATGAAGTTCTTCTTGGTGATTCTTCTTGGAGAAGATGAAGGGTGTGCTCACACTCTACCTCATGGAGAGAAGGTTATCTCTTGTTCATGGCAAGAAGACTTGGTCATTAGCAGCTTGATGGTGAGGATCGCCCATCTACATGATGTATTTGAAGGTTGTCTTCCTCAGGAAGATATTAGGTTGAAGATTCTCTTCTACAAGAAGATGTCCGGCTACTTCAAAGACATTGGATGGAACCATCTACATGGCGTATTTGAAGATCATCTTCTACAAGAAGATGTTAGGTTGAAGATTGTGTTCTACAGGAAGATATCGGGCTACTTCAAAGACATTGGATGGTGGTTAACATAAGATTCACATCTTATGTTAAGTATTCAGGTACATATTCTCTTTATTCTACAGGTACTACTTGAAGTTTATGGAGGCCGTGGCATTCATATCAGAAGGAGTCCTATTTGGCATAGCTACAAGAGAATCAGTACGTATATGCTTTATGCATATTTTATGAGGTGTTTAAGAAGGTGTGTTCACATGAGTTTGAGGATTTCTGTTCACACTAATCCTTCCTCTTTCAGTCACTCATATTCACTCTTCTATAACCTATAAGGTCACACATCTCATATATATATATTCAGATTATTGCCCACACATCTGAATATGTTTGTTACATTGTACATTCACTCATTCATCTATTTCTCATCACATAGAGTGGTTGAGAGTTTTGCTCCCACATTGTACATTGAACATTGGTATATATGATACTATGAGTAAGCGATGGCTTACGTAACAACTTACACATGTCGTCTATTCTTTCTCTATCTTTATCTCATCATTTTTATGAATAAGTTTTGGTATGTTCATGTTTTGTCAATATGGAAGATTGCTGGAATTAATGTTGTACATGACTGGACCTATGGAACCATGGACGTGTGACATGAGCCTAAGGGCCTACCTCACTTCCAACATTTGGTATCAGAGCACTAAGGTTTTGTTACAGAACTTTAGATCTTTGGCATCAATGCATTAAGGCTCATTCATATCTCAGGTTCCCAGAATTCCAGATTTACAACATATGATTTGAAAGCATCTTCTAATATTTGACATTTGACATACACACTTAATCTAGATGAGTAGAGATTTGAGAATTAGACAATTCAGTTACATGTGTATTCATCAGTGTGGAGTATGAAGTTGATGATCTGTTGGCAGCCGAATATTTTTGGAAGAGTATGCAAATACTTTACAAAAGTATTGTTTGAAGACCCAGACTTGATGAAGAGAAGACTACTTCAAATTCAAGGAAGAACGATGGTTTAGAGAAGATGAAGGAAGCATATCAACATCAAATCACAGGTATCAGTTTCTACTATCAGATTATCATTTGCAGGTCATATCTTAGAAGAGCAGTTATGAAGAGATTTGAAAAAAATTCAAGGAGTACTTTTATACACTTTCATTATTTGAAAGTTAAAGGCTACATCAAAACAGGTATCTAGAGGTTTTTCTAGAGAGTTTTGAGAGATCTCTTTCATGGCAAGAAAGTTCATCTAAGAAGACAAATGTGAAGATGGAATGAGTTTTTACAACCAATTTTCTGTTGTAAGTTGGTTGGAAATCAAGGTACAAATGTATCTAGAGAAGGTAACTCTAGAAGGGTAATTCATCATTCAGACAACGATTGGTGAATTTAGTCGTTTCAGACATTTGAAGTAGAATTTTGATTCAGAGATATGAGGAGATGATAAAACATGTTTCTATATTCACTTCCATTTGTATACCATAGTTGTTTTATCTCTTACTCTTAGCACTAGAGGAAGAGAAAAGTTCATTCGAAGAAGTCAAGAGTGTTTGCTACTTCAAGATGAAGAGAACAAAAGGTACGGAAGAGAAGTTTGAAGATGTTGACATCATCAGATGGAAGAAAGATGCAGAAGAAGAAAGTCCATCATTTCCAAAAGAAAAGTAAGACTTCCTTTTCTCATATATTTTCCATATACTTTTCCTATTTTATCCTCTACATCCAAAGACAAGTCTACGAGAACATCTTGTTTAAAGAAGAAGCAGTTTCTTGTTTTGCATTACACTTGGTCATGATTTAGTAGATTTGACAAAGAATTGCATTGAGAGAAAGAAAAAGCAGCAGATGTAACTTTTGACTCATATATATATGAGTTATGTTGAAGCTATTTAAGCAAGCAGCTTATATGTTCCCTCAAAGAATTCTTGGTATGTCAATACAGAGCTACTTGATATATGACAAGTTGCCGAGAAGTATATTTCTTCTTAATCTAACTCTTAAGGTAAAAGAGCTTTTTGTAGCAGATGTTGAAGACTTGGGTTGAGGTTTTATGTTTGGAAAAGGTTACCTCATATTCAGTATTTTCAGAAGACTTCAGAAAATTCAGAATCTTGTTGATGTACAAGTCAATGGAGAATCTACTTTCTATGATTGTGTAGATTTTTGGATACATGCTTTGTATTCAAAAATGTGTTCCATCAGATCCTATCACTTGATTGAAAAGTGGAGTTAACCAAAAGAAGATCAAGCAGGTACTATCACATTTCACCCGGGTAAAATATGAAAGTTATGAAGTATCAACTTGCAGCTTTTGGAGTTCTCAAGGTGAGAAGTATGTCCACTTATGTTTCAAGTAAGAATTGCAGATTCTTGGAAAGGCTTTGTTTGTAGAAAAGTTTTACAACTTTTTGAAAAGCATGGACACTTGGAGACATTCAGGAAGTAAATCAAACATTCAGTCATGAAGGTTTGATAAGAGCAGATTCTACACAGGAGAGATCATTGATCTTGAATGATCATGTATGATCTTGAGTATTTATGATTCAGTTGTCTATCCTTTTGTTTGATTCTTAAACATTGGAAGAAGTAAGTCAAAGATTCAGATTCTATCAGATTTGTGTTGCAGAGAGAAGAAGATACTTGTTATGTTGCAGAAGGTTATGAATCCTAAAATGCTTTCAGTAAGGTTTTGTTATGTTAGGATCAGCTAACCTTATTCTACAATATGAAAAGCTGAAGACTTATAGTGGAAGCTATTGGCAACTGCGTAGTGCTAATAAAAGGGTTCAGAGATTTTGTTTCAAATACAGGTATTGATCACTGAACATCAGATTTATTGAAAGAAGGAAGACGTTCCACATTTCATAAAGTCTGATATACTTTGAAGAATTTTGGATACTAGTGTTAAGTCATCTAGGGGGGTGATGAAACATGAAGACTTATTTTCAAGCCATATGTAAAAGAATGCAGAGTCATACCTACAGGTATTCCTATTTCAGGTATTCCTATATTTCCTTTGTCAGGTTCTCTTTATGTTCCAGCTTTATAAGAAGAAGGAAGAAGAAGAATGTTTGGAGAAAGTTCCTGTTAGGATGTTCCTGTTCAGGAGAAGGTTCCAGATTTCTATTTGAAGAGAAGCTTGATATTTTAGAAAGGTATATTTCAGAAGTGCGCACATATATGTTTATACCAAGTTCTGAAGGAAAGAAGTATGAAGGATTTAAAGGATGAAGACATGATGATATCATAGATTCTTTGACTCATATTTCAGTTGATTTCAATTGAGTTGAGTTGATTTGACTTCAGTACAGTCAAAGATGAACCAGCAGTGTTCATAATGCGTTGTGGATAAGGCTAAAGCCTCCTAAAGGCGTGGCGGGGGTTCAATTCCCGATTTCAACAGCGATCGCGTATATCTTTTTGAAAAGCTTATAATAAAGAAATTAAAAACGTACGGACAGTGCGAAGATGCCATACAACGTTTTACGGATATACGATGGATATTTTCCGATTAACTCGCGAAATCACGATCGCTGTTTTATGAGTTTTTTGTGCTTTTCAAGGTGAAAACAATACTATATAAGGAGTATGTTGGCTCATTGTCTTGCATCCTTCACCTAGGATCAACACAAGCTTTCTAAAGCTTGGACCTTAGTAGAGGTGGTGTTTCTTCTAGCACATGGGGCAGCCATGGTGCTAACTTGAACATGTTAAGGAGCAGCTATGAAGTTCTTCTTGGTGATTCTTCTTGGAGAAGATGAAGGGTGTGCTCACACTCTACCTCATGGAGAGAAAGTTATCTCTTGTTCATGGCAAGAAGACTTGGTCATTAGCAGCTTGATGGTGAGGATCGCCCATCTACATGATGTATTTGAAGATTGTCTTCCTCAGGAAGATATTAGGTTGAAGATTCTCTTCTACAAGAAGATGTCTGGCTACTTCAAAGACATTGGATGGAACCATCTACATGGCGTATTTGAAGATCATCTTCTACAAGAAGATGTTAGGTTGAAGATTGTCTTCTACAGGAAGATATCGGGCTACTTCAAAGACATTGGATGGTGGTTAACATAAGATTCACATCTTATGTTAAGTATTCAGGTACATATTCTCTTTATGCTACAGGTACTACTTGAAGTTAATGGAGGCCGTGGCATTCATATCAGAAGGAGTCCTATTTGGCATAGCTACAAGAGAATCAGTACGTATATGCTTTATGCATATTTTATAAGGTGTTTAAGAAGGTGTGTTCACATGAGTTTGAGGATTTCTGTTCACACTGATCCTTCCTCTTTCAGTCACTCATTTTCACTCTTCTATAACCTATAAGGTCACACATCTCATATATATATATTCAGATTACTGCCCACACATCTGAATATGTTTGTTACATTGTACATTCACTCATTCATCTATTTCTCATCACATAGAGTGGTTGAGAGTTTTGCTCCCACATTGTAAATTGAACATTGGTATATATGATACTATGAGTAAGCGATGGCTTACGTAACAACTGACACATGTCATCTATTCTTTCTCTATCTTTATCTCATCATTTTTATGAATAAGTTGTGGTATGTTCATGTTTTGTCAATATGGAAGATTGCTGGAATTAATGTTATACATGACTAGACCTATGGAACCATGGACCTGTGACATGAGCCTAAGGGCCTACCTCACTTCCAACAGCCAAAACGGCCTTGCCGATTCCTCACGACCACTGATCATGCGCCGGTTGATTGCCCAAAATTGAAGGGTTAGGTCAATTATTCTACTTGATTTGAAATGGATCCACAAAAATAGGCCGTCGTCACGAATGGTTGGCGGTGAGGGGAGGGGAGGGAGTCGGCGGTGAGGGGAGGGGAGGGGGCTGGCGCTGAGGGGAGGGGAGGGGGTCGTGGGCAGGCGGGTGAGGAGAGAGAGGGAGGGGAGAGAGAGGGGGAGAGAGAGAGAGAGAGAGAGAGAGAGAGGCTGGTGGGAACTCAAGGTGAGGGGAGGTGAGGGGGCTGGTGGTGAGGGAGGGGAGGGGGTTGGCGGTGAGGGGAGGGGAGGGAGTCGGCGGTGAGGGGAGGGGAGGAGGCTGGCGATGAGGGGAGGGGAGGGGGTTGTGCACAGGTGGGTGAGGAGAGAGAGGGAGGGAGAGAGAGAGAGAAAGAGAGAGAGAGAGAGAGAGATAGAGAGAGAGAGAGAGAGAGAGAGAGAGAGAAAGAGAGAGAGAGAGAGAGAGGGGAGGGGCTGGTGGTGAGGGGAGGGGAGGGGTTTGGCGGTGAGAGGAGGGGAGGGAGTCGGCGGTGAGGGGAGGGGAGGGGGCTGGCGGTGAGGGGAGGAGAGGGGGTCGTGGGCAGGCGGGTGAGGAGAGAGAGGGAGGGGAGAGAGAGAGAGAGAGAGAGAGAGAGAGAGAGAGAGAGAGAGAGAGAGAGAGAGAGAGAGAGAGAGAGAGAGAGAGAGAGAGAGAGATAGAAAGAGAGAGAGAGAGGCTGGTGGTGAGGGGAGGGGAGGGGGTTGGCGGTGAGGGGAGGGGAGGGAGTCGGCGGTGAGGGGAGGGGAGGGTGCTGGCGGTGAGTGGAGGGGAGGGAGTCGTGGGAAGGCGGGTGAGGAGAGAGAGGGAGGGAGGGAGGGGGAGAGAGAGAGAGAGAGAGAGAGAGAGAGAGAGAGAGAGAGAGAGAGAGAGAGAGAGAGAGAGAGAGAGAGAGAGAGAGAGAGAGAGAGAAGGGACGGGTGGGAATTGAACGTGTAGGGGAGAGGGCAGGCAGGGGACTGAGGGGAGGGTGGTGGCGGGGGGCTGAGGATGGCGAGGGGCTGAGGGTGGCAGGGGGTTGAGGGAGAGGGAGGGATGCACGGAGTGGCGGGGGACTGAGGGAGAGGGAGATGGAGGGGAGGGGTCGCGGCGGGGGAGGAGAGAGAGGGAAGGGAGAGAGAGAGAGAGAGAGAGAGAGAGAGAGAGAGAGAGAGAGAGAGAGAGAGAGAGAGAGAGAGAGAGAGAGAGAGAGAGAGAGAGAGAGAGAGAGAGAGAGAGAGAGAGAGAGAGAGAGAGAAAGAGAGAGAGAGGGAGAGAGAGAGAGAGAGAGGGAGAGAGAGAGAGAGAGATAGAGAGAGAGAGAGAGAGCAGAACTCAATGTAAAACATAGGAAAAATGTTGAGTTTTGCTCTCGGGTTCCTGGTATGTTTAACACACAACCTCGGTATACTCATCGGTATGGGCATCGGTATGGGCATCGATAACTTCTAGTAAATTACCGACGCTTATACTGACGCTTATACTGATGCATATACGGATGCTCATACCGATGCTTGTACCGGCAATCGAGAGACATCTCGATGATCCGTTTTAAATGGTCATACCGACGGTCACTTGATCGTCGGTATCTTTAAGTGGACTTTTCCAACATTTATACCGATGGCGGGAGTGACCATCGATATAGGCAGCATTAGTATGCCCCTCATATGTTGTAGTGTTACTAACGAATTCAATTATGGGTGAAGCTATTTGGAAGATTTGGCAAGAAATATTTGTTAGCAACTAGAGGACTATGAATAGGCCATTCTCTATTGAGACTTATGTAAAATGAACTGCAAGCCAAGAAGAACTATCAGAAAACTTAAAACTACATGTTATGCAAAAAAGAAGAATTTGTAACTACATGGGATATAGAATGAGATGGTTTCTAATGTTATCATGAATTTCACAAAAATCGTTAGGGAACACATAGTGTACCCAACTTATTGATCTCCCGAGGGTCCAAAGTCTAAGATCGTGAGGTCTGATAAGGGAGAATCAAGAGAGTGCACAATGTGTTGTGGGATTCTTTGAGGTCTAATCTGCTATACGATGGCCATGCACTCATAGCTCTAACGAGAAAGAGGTTTAGAAACTGATTGAAGTGGATTGGCAATCCTTGGTGTGAGTGTTGTCTTTAGAGACTCACATAAGCTGGAAATAAGCCTTATTTAGAGGAGCAATATGTTTTCTGTGGCCTTGTGAAATTCGATTATGAGTGAAGAAAGATGCACTAGCAACTTGAAGGACTATGAATAGGCCGTTGCAAACCAAGAAGATCGATAGAGTAGCTCATTGTATTTCTTGAGCCACGTGTTGTACACGTGTGGAGAGGCGGGCACAGTCTTGTGTGCGTGGTAAGCAGACTCGCGGAGTGCTCTCCGTTTTACACAGGTAGTTTTAAAATCGAAGGTTTTGCCAGCTGTGATTGTCACGAATAGTTAAGCATTTTGTCTTCAACTTCCAATTCCAATTCATTGCATTCGAACTATTCTTAAAGAGCTAACGTGATGGAAAGCTTTGGAAGGTATGGGATGTGAGTTATGGTGGCTAAAATTCCTAAAGCGTGATCGGAAGATTGGAGTGCTGTAGAGACTGAGACTTCATTGGACGACTGCAACACTTGAGACTTCAATAGAGGAATGGCGTGCGATCGATAGGCAACTCCTGAGCATATCGTTCATTTGTTTTGAGTGAATGAGAACAAAGATTAAGCTTTGGTTCCTTAGCATCTCTAAGAACAAAAGATTAACCTTTGTTTCCTTAGCATCTCTAAGAAGATATAAAGGTTCAAGGGTTCTTCTTCTCGGTCTTCTAGAGCTCAGGCTAGGATGCGTGGGCATTTTGGTTTGGATATAAGAAGACTAAGCTCCTTTCTCCTTGTGGCCGCCTCTATGGACGCGAGGGTCCCTTCCCTCATTATTCGTAAGTTATCTCCAGTAATCACTAGTGAGGCGGATGTTGCCACTAGTTCCTCAAAGACCATGGTGACCTCTCGGATTGCACTTAATCGCGATGCAATCCTTTCAACACAAGAAGAGCTCAGGAGAATTCGCCTCGTTGGCTACCAATTTGTTCCTAGGCCCCACTGGATACTGTGTGCCAATGGTTTAGCATAGAGTGGTTCCCTCGTGGCATAATAGTGAGTAAGTGCCAATTCTTTCCAACCAGACACCTCTTCAAATGGGCCCCCAATTTTGTGCCGGACAACTCTAAACCCCTTTGGTACCCTCTCTGGGTCGAGCTCCCTAATCTCCCTTACTTCCTTTACGAGTTTTTGTGGGATATTGTCTCTCGGATTGGCAAGTTGTTTGCCTCGCACGGAGATGTTGGGGGTTTCATTTATGAGGGCACAAAACATGCATTTAATCCTCCTTGGCATCCTCAAATATGCGTGGAGCCAGATCTCAGCAGGCCTCTCCCCTCGAAAATTATTTTCGACTTGGGTGAAGGGGAATCTTGGGTTCAGGAAATCACTTTTAAAAACCTACCCAATGCTTGCTTTCAATGTGCTCAACAAGACCATAGAATTAAAGATTTCCCCCTGAAGCATAAGAATAAGCAAGAAACAACCAGCAGTGCCCAAATACTCAAGGGGAAGCAAGTGAGCCCAACCTTTGAAGATAAAGAAAAGGATGACGAGATCCTAGAAACCGGCTTAGAAGGGTTTACAGAGGTTAGAAGAAGAAGGAAACCAAGCCCTAGGAGAAGCTCAAGCTCAAGGAGATTTGTCGAGAGGACCCACACACCAGAAAAGTCACTCAATATCTTATACTCCAACCTCGAGAAGGAGGTTAATGAGCTTGATTATCGGAGAGGGATCCAAGACTTTGCGGGCAGAAGTAACTTACCCTTGAAATGGCCCCTCCTAATGAGCTTAATCAAGAGGACTACATAGCTAGCAAAGAAGATGGATTCACCACAAGTAATGAGGACCATATGGACAGTGAAACTTCCATCATTGGAACAACAATACCAAAAACGACCTCTCCATCTCTCCTAAAGGAGGCTTCCCGCAAGGGGAAACAGTTGGCAAGTATGCCTTGGAAAATGCCCCTTAAACCAAAGATGCATGATTAGGACCATCCCCGCTCAAGAAAGAAAGAAGACTCCAAGAGGAAAAAAGAGAAGTCCCACCCTCCAGATGAAGGAAGTGCAAGAAAATGATCATCACTTCACTAAATACTAGGGGGCTAATTGACCCCACAAGAACCACTCTTATTGGTCAATGGCTCCATGACATAAGCTTAAACTTGGATTTAATTTGTCTTCAAGAGATTAAATTGAAGGAGAAGACCTTCAAAAAAGACTTAAGGGCATATCTGAGTCCCATGTGTGGTTTTCCACGACCCATCAGCGTGGTTCTGGTGGAACTGCCATTGGTATCAATCGCATCTAGGCTAGTAAGCTTGACTACACTAGCAAAGACAGAAGTCATAGGTGGATGGCAGTTACATTCAATACCCCCTTTCAATTCACCCTGATCTCTATGTATGCTCCAAACAAGGATGCTGTGAGGATCGATACTTGGTCCTCCTTGGACTTGTTTTCTCATAATGTCATGATTTGTGGTGACTTCAATATGGTGGAAGACCCTTGTGATAGGTAGAACAACAATGGCCAAGAGAAAGAGATAGGGGACCAAACCAAACTCTTTTTGGATGTGGTTCAAGTCAAGGAATCGAATGGTTTTTCTTGGTCCAATCTTCAATTGGCTGAGAACATGAGGAAAGTGAGACTCGACAGAAGCTACATTTCAGAGAATCGCATCCATGCATGGGGTCCTCCTAGCCTAGCGCAACGTATCGACCTCACCATCTCAAACCATAACCCAATGGTGCTCACCTTCCGCCCTCTATCTAAAAGTCCCAAGGCACCTTGGTTTCACACAATCCGTTTCTCTTCTCACTTCCCTCTATCCACCAAGAAATCGCTAACACTTGGCTTGAGCCCTTCCTCATCTACACCTTTCCAGCCAAATGTTGGAAAAATGCAGTGGAAAAGTCTCATTAGATCTTGATTAGGACAACGAAGGTTCTCAAATCCATCTGCCAAAGACGTAGAGAAAACCTATACCACCGGCTCCGGAGACTCGATGAAGAAGTTAATAAAGGGAGTTCAATCTGAGAAGGGACTCCAAAATATCATAGGAAGACTAAGATAGGAGGAGGAGATCAAAAGGAAAAATCTTCAAATTTATTTAAGGGATGGTGGGTTGGTAAGGAAGATAGACCTTCCAAAGAGATTTGCAATATTCTCAGATGAAAACAAATTAGATACAAGATCGCGCTACTGCTTGACAAGAATGGGGTGCATGGAATGTAAGATAGAGGAAGAGATCATTGTCATTATAAACGCACGCTTCACGAGTCTGTTGGGTGGTGCTTGCCCTGCATAGAATCCCATGCAACTTGAGTGCTCTACTTGATGCCACCATTTCCAAACAAGAGATCCTTAAAGTTATTGATTCGCTTCCGAATGGCAAGAGCCCGGGGCTTGATGGCTCACTAATGATTTCTTTAAATCATTCAAATATGTGGTGGCCATCCGCCTTCATCTTGTTTGGCTTGAGGCACTCGAGTTTGGTGCCCTTCCCGCTTGTCTCAACAACGACATCATCAAACATGTTCATAAAAAAGGTGGAAGGAAAAGAATTTAGAACAGGAAACCTATCACAATGCTTCAAACCCGATATAAGATTCTTGCTAAAGTCATTGCCAACAGGATATCCTTCCATTTAGACGAGTGGCTTAGCAAAGACCGAAAAGGCCTCATTAAGGAAGATCAATATTGGAAGCCATCATTGATATTTGGGAAGGTTTGGACTTCGCTGAAGAATCTAATCACGACATTGTCCTCCTCAAGGTCGACTTTGATAAAGCCTACAACAGATTGGAATGGGACTATATTTTACAATCGTTGAAAGACCTCGGGTGTAGTCAGAGATTCCTTAGAATGATCTCCACTCTCCTTGGTAATGCTTCAACCAAAGTCAATGTCAATGGGCAACTTTCAAAGGCAATCAAACTAAAACAATGAATCAGGCAAGGCTGCCCATTGGCCCCACTGCTCTTTTCCATTTCGATAGAAGGACTTAGCCCACTTGTGGAGCGACAAATGGAGCTTGGTCGCATAAGAGGCATCATTTTGCCACATAACTCTAGGCAAATGACCATGAGGCTATTTGCACAGGACACAAGTGCCTTTCTTCACAATGATGATACCGACTTGGAAACCTTTTGGTGGTGCCTCGACACTTTTTGTGAGGCCTCTAGGTCTAGAATTAACCATTCCAAGACTGCATTTAGGGTTGTCAAAGGAAATCAACCTAATCTCCTCATTGTGCAGGGATGCCAAAACATTGAATTGGGTTAGGTTGTTTGCATTCATGGTATCCTCATGGGATTTGGTGTTACTCTGGAACAAAGGTAGGCTTGGGCCCTTGCCAGACTTAATAATAAACTTAACTATTGGAGGGGTTTGCAACTTAATCTTGTTGTCCAAGCCATGGTGATCAACACGTTCCTCATATCCTCAATCATATACTTTCTTTCTTGTTGGAGACCGAAGGATCAAGAATTAGCCAAATTGGAAAGTATTTATAGGGACTTTCTCCGGGCTGGGGACCATAGCAGGAGGGGAGTGCCTAAAATCCAATGGTCCATATGCACTAGCCGAAAGGAGAGTGGAGGTCTAGGTATTATGGACATTGGCAGCATGGACAATAAACTTGCGGCAAAGTGGATGATTAAGGCCTAGTGCAACAGAGATTCCTTTTGGGCCACATTAATTTTTAGAAACATGAACGGGATTACTCTGTTGGGCAACCCTGGATTGAAAAATCTCGACATCCTCACCCTCTTATTTTCTTCGATTCCGATCGCACCGAAAGGATCGATCCTGGTAAGATCCTTTTGGATGAGTTGGAATAGATTGAAACCTCACATCAAGATCAGTGAGGATTGGAAGTGGGCTGCAGGTATAAAACAAAATGACTCTATTTGGTTCCCGATCCAAGGCATGAAAAACGCGGAGCCTTGGAATGTCTTAAGTGCCAAGAGACTTTAGAATAAGGGATTCAAACAATGGAAGCACCTCTAGAAAGAGGACACGAACAAATGGGTGGAGTTTGAGGACCTTGACCCTAGTGCTACTGTCACGTATGAGGAATGGAATATTTTATTGAGGAGACACCATGCATGGGACCACTCTAAAATCCAACTACTTATTGGATAGGATGCTCCGGACCTACTCGGCCTTAAATGGTATAATGGTAATCACCTTTCCAAGCTTCCGTATGTCGAAGCTCCCAATGACATTCACATTAGTCTCAACAAGAAATGGTGTCTCAACTAGACGCAACTTCGATGGGATATGGAATTTATTTCTATATGGCACCCTCTCATTGAAAACAAAAAGTCGGTCCTCCTATGGAAAATTTTATGCCGTGGAACATGGACCAATTCAAAAGCTAAGAAGATCTCTGGTGTTCCGCCCTGGTGCAAGCAATGTTTCCATAGAAAAGAGGATATTGGTCACATGTTCTTTTCTTGCCCTTAATCCCTTCAACTATGGAGGGTCCTTGGTCATACTCTAGGGCTCCATGAACAAATCAATTGGAAGCTAGCCCTTATTGGTGAAGCGATCGGCTGCTCTGCGGCATTGTGGAATGCGATCAGGGGAGAGATTCATTGGAAGATTTAGCAGGAAAGATGCACTCACAAGTTTGGCAATACCCCTAAGGAGTGGTCGATCGAGAAGTCCTTATTCCTTCTCGACAAAAGAATTGCTAACTGTAAGAAAACCCCCCCTTCAGACATCACAAAGAGCTAAAGTATGTCAACAATAAGCTTAAAACCAAGTGGGCTCTACATGATGGGGATGCGAGGATTATCAACCTCCTCTATAACTTCATGTAAGCTTTGTAAGGTCTACCACGAAAGCATGACTTCTTGACGTGTTAGTGTTGCCCCTGCCTTGTGGGACTTGGGGGGTCCCGAGGGCACTAGTCCTATTCACTTGTGTTCTTCGTTTATTTAATTAAAACCAGGGAGAGTAAGCATTGCCAAACTCCCTTTTATTAAGAATCAAAATAAAAATAAAGAAAAGTTGTATCGTTCGTAAAAGTTCATAGCAATACATTTTTTTGGGTGAAGAGATAGAGAAAGTTGTTGTGCCTAATTCAACATAGATTTCCAGTGTAATGTATATGCTATTTAGTAAGGCAATCTCCTAATCATTCAAAGAGTTCTCTCCAAATACATGTAGAAAAGATATCTGCACTCCAAAATATAGAATGGCTCTTATCCTTGAAATGACAACTTAATTATGTTAGTTGCTTCTTTAATTATGCCAACCGAAGCATGTACTCGTGCGTTAATCCAAGCCTTTTTCCGCAAGTCTCCTTGCCTTTATGATAAAGCCAACACTCCATACCACGAGCAGAGAGATTCGCAATCATTTCTTTGATGCACCTTTCTGTTTTAAAAGTATAGTTTGTACTTAGGTGATGGTGATGATGATGATTATCTTCTTCTTGAATTGTGGGCGAAGCTGGCCTCCCTCAACATATAAAGGGCTTACATGACTAACAGTCTACAGATGCGGCGTGCGCGTGATCCTTGCAGAGATAGAGATGAGTAGACTAATAAGCTTCTAAGTCTATGACAAGCGTTGATGAGCATAGACCGCCTCCTTACAGAGGCCAAGTGAAAGCCGTCATCGCTTCCAGCCTCGTTCGATCTTTTGCAAACGCCATCAATTCCTCTTTTATGCCCCGGCGCTCCTATGCCGATACACCGTCATCCCTGTCTATGAGTGCAGGAAACTTGTCGAGCAGCAGTACTGCATCATCTAGTCGTTAACCGTCTGAGCCATGCCACCGTAGGTTGGTTCGACTATCCGGTTCAGCGTCTGAGTTATGGCATCATAGATAGGTTTGAGTCGTTCTACATGTTCATGGGCTGTAAGGTTCGAAGTGAACTTCGCATTTAGTTATGTACTCTGTCTATCTTCTGTTACTGGTTGTTTTCATCTACCACATTAATCAAACAGTCGATATGCATTTGATCTTGACTTTGTGCTAAACGTCATATATTCTTGTTTGATCGTCTCTAAAATTGATGACTATTTCCCCTCCGTTACAATGATCAGCAAAAGGTTACTCTTGTTGTTTCTCTTCATCGTTCAAGATACAACGTTTGGAGAGTCCGCAAACCAATATTTACTAGAATTCTGGTGCCATTTTCTTAATCTTCATTTTCTGGTACCAATGAAGCATTACTTAATATTGATTCTATGCTGAAATTCTTGGATACTCCTCTCCCAAGTCTCTTATGCCGTTAGAGTTCATCATCTACCTTCAGTAATCTATTCGGATTTCCTCTCTGTCGTGCTGATGTACAAACGGTGCATCCACACAAATTACGTAGGATCCTTTTCACTTCAATCCATTTTGTTGGGAGAGATGGTTGGATGCACTCAGAAGATTGAGTTGGTACTGCTAATCCTGCTTTGCACCAGCCCTCTTTGATCCTTTTCTCCGATTCTACTCCTTGATAACGCGACGAAGACTGAGCCTTGCCGAAACCGCCACGCCAAGAAGAACTAAGTTAGAGTGATTCAGAAATTCTCTGTAATCAATCAATAGCTTAGCAAAGTCTAGTGCTCAACATATGCTCTAACTTTACTGGAAAAATTTCACCGAAATTTCACCGAATTGCCACTCGACTGACACCGTAATCGTACCGGAATTGTACCGGAATGAACTTCAATTCTGTTTATAATTACTTCAAGTGAACATACATGAAGTAAGGAAGTGACGCGTGAACTTTCTTAACTTACTGAACTCTTTTTGAAGTTTAGAAAAAACTCCTCTAGTTCAGACAGCCTCTTTTCGGTCAGACTTTGTACTGTGTGTAGATATCTTTTTCACCGGAAAGATTGATCAACTAAAAATAGAGATGTCTAGCTATAGAGTGAGCTATCTCTCATACAAAGCTTCGCATTACTCTACGAGATCTACTTCGTTCTTCTACCGGAAATTACTCGTTTACTGTAAGAACTGCAACAGTGAGCACTTTGGCCACGATTTCTTGAAATTGGCTGAATCAAATTGCTTCAAACTTTGTATGCTTGTGGTATGCTTTGAGCTGAATCTATCAAGCTTTGAATCACTTGATTTGGTTCAGTAGGCACTGAGATATGTCTCTTTGAAGTTGACAATAGTTGAAGTGGTACACTCAGAGAATAACAGAGATGATGAATGTAAATATTTGTATTAGATCATGTAAATGTACATTCTCATTGGCATGATAAACATAGCTCAATGGTACTCAGAGGTGTAGGCTATAGAGTAGACCTCACACACTCAATGATTGATACAGTAATGCCTCGGGATGAGTGAAGGACACCCGCGACATTTTCCTTGTAGCTTTCATAGGAATTGAGTGATGACTTGAATTAGAATTCAAATCAATCTCCTAAAATCTTTCACCTAAAAAAGTTGATAGAGATATTCTCTCAATCAATCAACAACCTTTTCCGCGACTTTCAATCAATTAGGCGTGATTGCATAATGCACCAAGTCATATAGACTTTTACAATGGATAAAAAGGTAATAACTCATAAGCTAGTGTTCCTATGCTCCTTGCTTCATGTAGAGTCTTCAAAGTAGATGTCCAAGCCAAATGTGAAGGCTTGACTTGTACCAACAGCTCCCCCTCAAGCCAAACATTTTGGCTCAAGTCTTCAGCTTCATTCTTCAATCACATCGTGCAATCCAATCATGGATTTGAATCTGCATAACTTAGTTCCATCCAAAGCTTTAGTGAGTAAATCTGCACATTACATATTAGTGGACACATAAGTCAACTGAATGTCTTTACTAAGCAACTTCTCTCTCACATAGTGGTAATGAATCTCTATGTGTTTTGTCCTAGCATGATATATTGGATTAGCTGCAAGGTGAAGAGAACTTGTATTATCTCCAAAGATAATTGGTGATCTTGTATATAAGCCTAACTCTGTATACAAAAGCTTCAACCAGATAGCTTCTTGAGTGGCATTTGCTAGCCCTCTATACTCTGCTTTAGTAGATGACAATGCTACTGTAGGTTGCTTCTTGGCTGACCAAGAAATTGGTTTATCACCTGCAAAACATATGTATCCTGATGTGCTTCTCCTATCATCCTTGCATCCTGCCGAATCTGCATCTGAATATACTTTAATATCAATATCTGATGTATAAGGAAAATACAAACCATGGTTCTGAGTTCCCTTTAGATACTTCAAGATCTTCTTTGCTGCTTCTAGGTGAGGTACCCTTGGTTTGTGCATGAATTGGCTAAGCACACTTACACCATATGCTATGTCAATTCTAGTCAAGGTAGCATAATTCAGACTACCTACCATACTTTGATATCCTGTAATGTCTTGGACTTCATCCCCTTCATGAGCACTTAGCTTTAGATTAACCTCCATTGGAGTGATTGAGATTTTAGCTTCCTGCAAATTAAATTTCTTGACCATATCTTGTACATACTTCTTTTGAGTGATATATATACCTGAATTAGTGTAGACTAACTCAAGACCTAAGAAGTACTTCAATAATCCAAGGTCCTTGATCTTGAATTCCTTCATCATCTGTCCTTTGATGTGTCTAATCCCACTGACATCATTGCCTTTAATGATGATGTCGTCAACATAAACACACAAGTAAATTACCTCTATACTACTCCTCTTTATAAATAGAGAAGTGTCTGCTTTACTCATCACAAATCCTTGGTCTTGGAGATATGTTGTCAACCTGTAATTCCATGCTCTAGGTGCCTGCTTCAATCCATATAGAGCCTTCTTGAGTTTACAAACATAATTTACCTTCGTGGGATCTTCATAGCCAGGTGGTTGTGACATGTAGACTTCTTCAGATATCCATCCATTCAAGAAAGCATTCTTGACATCTAATTGGTACATGTTCCAATTCTTGGATGCAGCTACACTCACCAATACTCTGATTGTTGGCATCTTTGCCACAGGAGAAAATGTCTCCTCATAATCAATGCCTTGGGTTTGTGCAAAACCCTTGGCTACCAACCTAGCTTTGTACCTGTTGATTGTTCCATCAGAGTTTCTCTTTAGTTTGTAGATCCATCTGGATCCTATCACCTTCATAGAATCCTTCTTGGGTACCAAGTCCCAAGTGTCACTCTCCTTGAGAGCTTCTATTTCTTCATTCATAGCTTCTTTCCATTCTGCTTTGGTGATTGCCTCCTCATATGAACCTGGTTCTTCATTTAACAAATCCTTTGCAAGATATACAGAATGCTTAGTTACAAGAGAAGTGTCATACCCATATCTGATAGGCTTCTTACTTTCTCTCTGAGATCTCCTCATTGCTTGAGTTGAAGATTCTGGTATATCCTCTAGCTTCTTCATCTTCATGTTTCCTTTGGACTTCCATGCCTTGAATTCCTCAAGGTTAATTGTATCATCATCATCTGAGCTTGAGTCTTCTTTCTGGATTGGTTCCTCCTTGGTGAGCTTTGGGAAGTCTTCTTCCATGTCATAAGGTAGACTAACCTTCCTGCATTCATTCTCATACCATGAGTCATTCTCATCAAAGATGACATCTCTGCTTACCTTGAAACATTTGTTTGAGGGGTTGTAGAATCTATACCCTTTCTGGTTCAAGTCATAACCAATGAAGATACATTTTTCAGCTTTAGGATCTAGCTTTCCCCTTACCTGTGATAGTATATGCACATATGGAATACAACCAAAGATTTTGCAATGATCCAAAGATGGTCTCTTACCATGCCAAGCTTCATATGGTGTCATTCCATCAAGTGTCTTTGATGGCAACCTGTTAATGAGATATGTGGCAGTAGATACACTCTCTGCCCAAAGATAATTTGGCAACTTCTTTTCATTAAGCATAGACCTTGCTGTTTCTACAATGAGTCTGTTTCTTCTTTCAGCTACCCCATTTTGTTCAGGTGAGTACCTTGTGGTTATCTCCCTCTTGATGCCTCTTTCTTGCAAGAAGTCTTCAAACTCATTTGAGAAGTATTCTCCTCCTCCATCTGACCTTAGCTTTTTCAAGTTTCTTCCTGTTTGGTTTTCAACCAGTGCAAGATACTTCTTGAAACAATTAAACACTTCATTCTTATGCTTCATAAAGTATAACACAGTCCATCTGCTATGGTCATCAATGAAGGACACATAATACCTTGATCCTGAAATGGAAGGGTCCTTACTAGGTCCCCAAACATCTGTGTGCACCAAGTCAAGGTAGTCTCCATGCATAAAACCTTTCTTTGAATAGGGCAATCTGTGTGACTTACCAAACTGACAAGCTCCACACTTGTATATCATGTGTTCCTTGGATACATTAGGTATCCCAAGCACACATTGATCCCTGCACATTTGCTTTAAGGTCCTTTCACCAATGTGACCTAACCTTTTGTGCCATATTTCTAATTCTGAAAGTGTTTGATCCTTGTAATTGTATAAAGCAATGTTTTTGGTGTCTTCAAGCTCAAAAGTAAATAATCTACCTGATTTTTCTCCCTTGGCTATTCTTCTGAATCCATGTCTTGGGTCCTCCACATATGCTCCATGTTGATTGAATTTGACCTGTAAACCTTTCTCCACAATCTGACCAACACTCATTAGATTCTTGGTAATAGTTGGAACATAAATTACTTTGCTCAATAAGTTCTGATTACCATCACTAGTCTTTACATTACCAACCTTTACAACAGAATGCTTAGTATCATCACCTGTCTGTACCTGATGTTTGCCCTTGGGTTCTTCCAAATCAGAGAGTAGTGCCACATTACCAGCTACGTGATTAGAACACCCTGAATCAATATAAAATAAATGATCATCATTTGTACCTTCCTTGGAGGTCATATTCATGATCAATAAGGAGTCATCTTGCTCCTCTGTGTAGTTGTTGTAATCCCTTCTATTTTTGAATCCACCTTGGTAGTTACTGTTGTGGTTGTGGTTGTAATTGTTGTTGTACTGATTGTTGTATCCATTGTAGCCTTGGTGTTGGTTGAATCTGCCTCTACCTTGAGAGTATCCACCTCTTTGATAGCCTCTTCCTCTCTGATTCTTATAATTTCTGTAGCACTCATCTGTGGTATGGTTAGACAATCCACAAATGTTGCATGGTGATGAGTTATAGGGTCTCCCCCTACCTTGCTTACTTCCTCTGCCTCTACCTCTTGAAGATCTACCTCTCCCTGCATAGTTTGCTTGGGAGGTAGAGCCTTCTTCATAAACCTTCTTACTTTTACCTTTATCTTTAACCTTCTTATCAGTGTATAAAGCAGAGGAGTTGTTACCTTTTGATTGTTCTCCATTCTTTGTTAGCTTTGCTTCATGTGTGAAGAGTTGACCAATCAGGGTTGTTATATCAAGAGCATGTATGTCCATGTATAGGTCCATTGTTGTGGTAAAGCTCTCCCATTTGTCATCTGCATTTAGTCCATTGATTACCTGCCTTACTATTTGTTCCTCTTCAATCTCCTCTCCAATACTTGCCAGTTGCTCTGCAATGTCTTTGACCCTAGTGACAAAATCTGAAACTGATTGCTTTGATTGCTTCCTAAGAGTAGTGAATTCGATCCATAGTTGATTCTTTCTGGCCCTTGTACTTGATGAAAAATATGTTGACAAGGTTTCCCAAGTCTCTTGGGAAGTCTTGCAATTCCTTATGTGAGGTAAAAGGAAATCAGATATAGAGTTAAGAAGATAAGACCTTGCCAAAGCATCTTTTGCACACCATGTGTTGAGCCTTTCTTGTTCATCTTTGGTGGGTAGGCCTCTAGCTTTGAATGAGGGCAATTCCTCATCTCCTGATATGAATCCAAATAAGCTTCTTCCTTGTAGATAGGTCCTCATCCTTAGAGACCAAGCTTGGTAATTGTTCCTGTCCAATTTGTCAATGAATGAAGGAAAACCATCTCCCATGTTACCTTATTTGCTCTGATACCACTGTTGGGAGAGATGGTTGGATGCACTCAGAAGATTGAGTTGGTACTGCTAATCCTGCTTTGCACCAGCCCTCTTTGATCCTTTTCTCCGATTCTACTCCTTGATAACGTGACGAAGACTGAGCCTTGCGGAAACCGCCATGCCAAGAAGAACTAATCTAGAGTGATTCAAAAATTCTCTGTAATCAATCAATAGCTTAGCAAAGTCTAGTGCTCAACATATGCTCTAACTTTATTGGAAAAATTTCACCGAAATTTCACCGGACTGCCACTGGACTGACACCGTAATCGTACCGGAATTGTACCGGAATGAACTTCAATTCTGTTTATAATTACTTCAAGTGAACATACATGAAGTAAGGAAGTGACGCATGAACTTTCTTAACTTACTGAACTCTTTCTGAAGTTTAGAAAAAACTCCTCTAGTTCAGACAGCCTCTTTCCGGTCAGACTTTGTATTGTGTGTAGATGTCTTTTTCACCGGAAAGATTGATCAACTAAAAATAGAGATGTCTAGCTATAGAGTGAGCTATCTCTCATACAAAGCTTCGCATTACTCTACGAGATCTACTTCGTTCTTCTACCGGAAATTACTCGTTTACTGTAAGAACTGCAACAGTGAGCACTTCGGCCACGATTTCTTGAAATTGGCTGAATCAAATTGCTTCAAACTTTGTATGCTTGTGGTATGCTTTGAGCTGAATCTATCAAGCTTTGAATCACTTGATTTGGTTCAGTAGGCACTGAGATATGTCTCTTTGAAGTTGACAATAGTTGAAGTGGTACACTCAGAGAATAACAGAGATGATGAATGTAAATATTTGTATTAGATCATGTAAATGTACATTCCCATTGGCATGATAAACATAGCTCAATGGTACTCAGAGGTGTAGGCTATAGAGTAGACCTCACACACTCAATGATTGATACAGTAATGCCTCGGGATGAGTGAAGGACACCCGCGACATTTTCCTTGTAGCTTTTATAGGAATTGAGTGATGACTTGAATTAGAATTTAAATCAATCTCCTAAAATCTTTCACCTAAAAAAGTTGATTGAGATATTCTCTCAATCAATCAACAACCTTTTCCGCGACTTTCAATCAATTAGGCGTGATTGCATAATGTGCCAAGTCATATAGACTTTTACAATGGATAAAAAGGTAATAACTCATAAGCTAGTGTTCCTATGCTCCTTGCTTCATGTAGAGTCTTCAAAGTAGATGTCCAAGCCAAATGGGAAGGCTTGACTTGTACCAACACATTTGCATATGAACATGGAACACGCTCAAACCATCTCATACCAAACAAATTGATGGAGAATCAACACATCCCTAATGAAATTTTAAATTTTGTTATCACGGTACCGGTGAGGATTTTTGGGGTGTAAATAAATCTTGCAAGATTTGTTTTAACTTCTAGGATGTATCTTTATGTAGTAGCTCATCTAGGTTTATACATAGATAGGCACAAGACACAATCAATGGGTGCTTCTTTACACAAAAGCCCTAATTTTTACAACAATATGACTTTTAAAATCATAGAAAAGACCTATTCTAATATGTTTTGAATAGGTACTCCCCCAATGCTTATACATGTACTCCCACTTGAAATGAGAGAGAGCTTCTACAACAGAGGACCTTTAAATGCGAAATCAGAAATGCAGTTCTTGAAAATGACATGTGGAAATAAAAGAAGCACAACAGAAGAGCTAAAGTAATCCTAAAAAGAAACCATATATATCATGGAAAATGAAGTTTTTTTGTAATGAAATTCCCCCAAATGCAAGAAAATGCCTTAAGCTTAGCATGTGTGGAAGTAAAAAAATCATTTAGAGCTACTTTGTTATGATGAGTCTGTTGAGAATATAAGAGTGCATCTGCCTTTTGTATGTTGGAGTCATTTTATTTCTATTCCAGTTCCATTTTATATTATATCCTCTGTATTCTCACTGGACAGTTTTAGTACACAAGGAATGGAGAAGTCCCATTACATGGATAGAGGTGTTTACTTTAAGAAACACTCATCATGGAGGTGGTCTACTACAATCAAACTATTCCGAAGAAATGTTCAACTGGATTTTTTGTACGACATTCACCAGAAAATATGTAATGGAATGAGCATGTGTTGCATGATTAGCAACGATTACAAGAAAGATACAACATTGATATTTCAAGAGAGAAGTGGATGTCATCATCAGGACTGGTAGGACATGCCCAATGGTGTGCACAAAGAGTCTGCGATGGTTCTTCTTGGAAATAGTTTCCCAAATCCTAAAATGCATTATTTTCTATCAAAACATTTTTGGAGGACTTTATAACTCCTTTCACATCAAATAAACTTTCAATGTTTTTATGAATATTCTTTTAATATTTTAAAACTAATTTTAATCCATTTAAATGTGAATTGGATAAGTGAAAGGCTATAAATAAAGGTGTCTTTCTTCATTTTACCACTTTACTTCCAAAGAGAACGGCACACACAAAGCATATTATTAGAAAGGATCATGTCATCTACCCTCGCCATGTGCAAGGTATTCCATGCCCACCATGGATGACACCCCACAAGAAGCGTCAAACCACAAGCCCCTCTTCTAGAAAAAACTTGGATGCTGGGATATACTCTGGCAGCATTCCATCAAGGGGGGATGGAGCTTCACAACAAGAGAGAGATGTAACACAAGAAATGTAATATTCCCTTTTATATCTGATGATGAGCCCCCACAGAGGACATCACTCAAGGCAAAGCCCAAACAATGAGGATGGAGACTAGTTGCATTGGAGAAAACGTCAAATTTAGAGAGTTCCTCGAATGAAGAAAGTGTTAACAAGCTACCATGGACCCATGATCATATCCCCGTGAACCATCGAGTAAGACAAGGAGGCAAGACACTCCCCGCAGGACAAGGACAAAGACCAAACATTGAAGAAAGAGAGCAAAGTGGGTTAGAGCAAGTAAATGATGAGGTAGGACCATGTAGGCATGCTCCAAGAGAAAGAAGAATTATCAACAACATCCTACACCACAACGACCACAACCCAACATGCCACCAAATGCAAGAGCACTCCAAAGGTGCAGAAAGCAAACCAAATCCTTTAGAGACGTTTGACATGATCAAAAGTCTGTGGAGCTTCTTATTCCACGAAGGTCATTTGCAAGAGTTGTGAAGGCAGAGATTGAAAACTATTGTGCTAGACTTCATATCCAAAGGATAGCCATTGAAGCCCTCCAAGAAGCTCCAGAGGCATATCTTATCTCAATGTTGGAGGCCTCTAGCCTGTGTGCTATCCATGCAAAGAGAGTGATAATACAACCTAAAGATATGCAGCTAGCTAGAAGAATTAAAGGGAATAAACCTTAACATTTGTATAGTCTTGTTTGGAAAACTTTTTATATATCCCAAATGATTAATATAATCCTTTTCTTATTATATTTGCTCTCCCAAGTGTTTGTCCCTTAGTGTACATTTTTTGAAGTCTCTTTCACCTACGTATCTAAAAGTGTCTTTGAAGTCATATCAAAATCTCATAAGTTTTGCACAATTTAATCTATCTTTTTCAAGTTGTTCTTTAAAGTGTTGTTGCCCAAAATGCATGCAATGGCCTAGGAATGCAAAAAAAGGTGTTCCACAGAAATGCGGGGATGGGCCCTGCAAAACTTTTGCAGGGCCCATCCCCATGTTTTTATGGCACGTCTATTTTTTTTTCTTGCATTTCGAGGCCATTAAACCATATGCCATGCACATTGGAGCATATGATTTACCTTAGATAGGGTGCAATTCATGCAAACCCTCTAACCAATAGATAAACAATCTTGATGAACATTCAAATGCACTTATAAATCGATGCATGCTTATATGCATCCAGAGGAGTCTAGATATTCTCTAATTATTGCACATAAGAAGATTCTTCCGCACTTCGGCAAGTTTAGGTTGTAATTGAGGGACATAGACTTCCAATATTGGGCAACTAGTCCATGCAATGGCCTAGGAATGCACAAACGAGGCCTGCTAGAGAAACGTGGGGATAGGCCCTGCAAACGTTTTACAGGGCCCATCCTCGTGTTTTTGTGGAAGGCCTTTTTTTTTGCATTCCTAGACTAGTACAAGCATTTTGGGCAACAACACAAGAAAGGATGCATGCCATCTCCAATTGACAAGGCTAATATGGGCCTTATATAGGCCTACTATGAGGCTCAAAACTTTTCTGTGGTATTAAGATGAAGTGAAGGGCCTTATCTCGATGCTCTTTTCTAGCTCCCACACACACAAAAACAGCTCTTTTAAGACTTTAACTCAATCAATCTCTTGATCAAGAAAGGTGCAACAAGTATGGTTGAGGAGGGTTCCAATTTCCAAACCTCTTGAAGTTGCTAATTATGATACTTATTTCTACGTTTTCCATTATATGTAATCGCATGGCATTTTTGAAAAGATCCACTCAAGAAAGAGAAGAGTCTAAAACTAATAAGTAGAGACCTCGCAAAGTAGCAGCCTCCATTATTATCTTCACCTAGTGACTTTTTCGTAACTTCCTATCTTTTAATGCACATTTCTTTGTAGAGTGATTAGTTTAAGTGATCTTAATCTCTGTAGCTCAGTGACGAGTAGCACCTCCTTTAATGTCAATCCGGGAGGACATGAGGATGGTATGAAGAACTCGAGCAAGTGGCGGCACAAGTGCGTGAGTGAGAAGCACACAAACATGCACACACATACACACACACGCGCACACACGACAAGACAAAGAGTGAGAATCAATGGAGTTCTTAGATTACTTTCCAAAAAAGTTCTTACAAGTTTGTTTCAATTACAATCTAACCTCAAAAATGAGCTCTCTAGCTCTTTTTATAGTTTTTGACTAGCTTTGGCCCTGTTCAGACCTAGTGTCCAGCCTAGTTAAAAATTAGGTTCCAGGGCTTATTTGAGGGCTCAAACGAGATCTAAAAAATACGAAAATTGGCAGGTAGATACTTCTAAGGCTCCTCAAGCTCAAGGACTCCTTGGCTTGCACAAAATGGAGCTACAAAAATATGAAATGGTATTTACAATGGTGTTTAGTGATGAGAATCACTTTTAATTGGTGTAAGGGTTTTGAAAAACTAAAGGGTTGCCTTAGTGCTAGATCTGCGTGAATGCTCATACGTGCTTCTTCCTGAAGAAAATTATTGGCCTATTTGCCAGATCTTCGTTGACTCCCTTGTCTGCTTGTGCCTTCTCTCCCTTCTGACTCTCTTCTCTGACTGCCATGCCTCGTTAGTCCTTCAGTTCCTTGTCTGCTGCTAACACCCCCCCCTCTCTCGCGTCTGTCATCCCTGACAGACCCTTGTTGTGTGGGTTTTTGGATGTAGTACTCAACGACATCCTGCGCTAAGTGATGTTCGGCAATCCTCAATCCTTTGGCCAAATCTGTGAGTAGAGCATCCCAATCTACCGGCCCGGGAACCTCTGGATGTGGTATACATAGCTTTTCGGAATGGAGAGCTTGTTCCACTGCAAACAACTGCAAGAGATGGGATGGTCTGGGAATGAATATCTCGGAGTGATATTCCCAGAATCCCATGACAAACATCTCTTCAAACGTTTGTTTGAAGCAGGCCGGTAGATATTTGATGCGAGCGGGCCATGCATACACAACATTAATGGATGGGGTTGTGCTCATGTCGTATACAAGGTCGTGATTACCTTCATTAAATCCTAGTGCTGAGAGATGCGGTTCCTTGACATTTTTGAAGGCACATCTGAGTCATGACATCAGGTACATTCTTCAATCGGACCCCCCAATGTCGAATCGTCGAAATCATATATCCAATAGTAGGTGGGCCCTTAGGGGGTGTGAAGTACACATAATTGAGCCACTTCTCACATCCTTTAATCGTCAGCACTATTTGTGTGTACTCCGGCCATGATCTCCTTCGAAATACAGGGCAATAACATGGGTTATATTTGATGTACAATGGCATGTTGTTCCATGTTCTTACCATTTCCGGGTAGGTTTCAAGCAACCGAATTCTCCAAGTCGGTTGGCGAATATGTCCCTGCTTGGCACTTTCTGGGATGTCATCAGGTGCAAAGTGTGTGGCAGAGGTTGGTTCCCTTGAGGTGTGGTGCTTGATCTCCGCATTATAATCCACCATTAGAATGCAAAAAGGAACATACAGGTCGTCCGATGGGCCGATCCACCTATGGTGCGAGAGATTCTTAAAATAATCGGATTTTATTACAACCTCCTCCAATTGTGACATCAATGCGATTTGGACTGCCACCCTGTCATCATGCATCGTGGCTACTTTCTCTAATTTTTGCATCCATTCAGGTGCCTCAATTTCAATTGTGTCCATGCCCTGTTCCGTTCGCTTACCCCCGGGTGTTGGCATCGGGACATAGGGATCCTCGAATGTTTCTTCTACTTCGATTGGCACGAGATCGTTATGCTCGGGCTCTACCAGAGGGGAGGGCTGACGCTCGTATTGCATGACCTTGCTACGTAATTCCTCAAGTTCTGCCCGGAGTTTAGTGACCTCTTCAGATGTATCTTCTGCGGTTGTGATCTTGCTGGGTGATGTCTGTCGGGTGGCCAACTGCCTTAACAAATCATCTCTCTCTTTTTCTAAAGCGGCATGGGCCTCCATTAGATCAGCATGAGTTTCTAACACCACTTTCATATTCTCAGAGGGAATTGCCTTGAATCGCTCTGGGTCAATCTCCTGTGGGGAACCCTCCATGGTCGCCTCCAGATTTTCTTCGTTCTGTTTCTGTAATCGTTTATTCTCCTCTAGCGCTGTAGACATGTGCTTGCGTAGGAGGCCCAAGTTCCGTCGAAGCTTAAGGTTTTCCGTGATCTGAGAATGTAGCAGCTCGTCCATGTGTCGTCGTTCTTCATCATCTGCTTGGGGTGGGTTGGCTACTAATTGTGCAGATTGTTCCTGTAATGTCACGTGCTACTGTTGTAGTAGCTGCTTCTGCTCTTCAAGATCCCTACATCGTGCTTGGAGATCTGCGTGGCTTCGGAAAAGCCTTGTATGTTGGTTGTCAAGGTGTTGGTAGTGTTGCTGAAGTTGGGACATGCATTGATACATATTATTAAATACATTATTAAGAGGGATGGTGGGAGAAATGGTGTTGAATGCAGAGGGGAAGGGAAAGGGAAAGGGAATTGTGGATGCAGTACTGGAGAAGGGTGAGGGGGGAGGTGGGGGAATGGGAGATTGTGGGTAAATGGGGGGTGGGAGAGGTGCAGAGGTGGGTGACACTTCCATGGATTCAAAAGTGGAGGCCGTGGTGGGAGTGATTGTGAACATGGGAATTGTGGTTGCGGTGAGAGTTGTGAACGTGTATAGAGGTGTGTGTAATTGTGAACTCCTAGGAAGTGTGATCGGAGTAGTGGTGTTTACCGTGGCTGTGGGTAGACTTATGTTTTCAGTGGAAATAGAGTATGTGGGTTGACTGATGGTTTGTGCATCGGTGTGTGTAGTGGATTCGGAGGGGGTGACAGTAGAGGTTACAGTGGTAGAGGGAGGTGAATGGGGCGGATGTGGGGGAGAAGGTGGCAAGGGAGGTGATGGAGGTGCACTCGATGTGTGGGCTTCCTCGGTGTCGTGAACAGTGTGTGCTGTGCCAGTGGTTGTGGGGGTGCCTTGTGGTCCTGATCCTAATACATTTATTCGTTTTCCCGTTCGTGGGGGGCGTCTGCCATATCTTTTCTCTGTCCTTCGTGATTGCACTAGTGCAGTATGCACCGTTTCAGGTACTCCCAAAGCATCCGATATCATTTCCAAGGTGGCACGGTATTGCTCGTCCACACCTTCCTCCTCCAGAATCTGGTTCATGAGGGCTTTACCTGCAGCTAATGATAGTCTATGTTGCTCTTGATCTCGGTTCATCGTATCGTAGAGCTTCTTTAATGCGTTAGTATAGGCTGGGGCACCTTGCAGTACTTGTAGGGCTTCCTGATCATACTCTTGTTCTTCTGCTTCTGATTGTCCACCCTGTGCCTCCTCATGTGCTTCTTCTTCATCGTCCACATTGACTACGTCCGGTTGGCTGGGCTGGGCTTGGTCTGGGGCAGTTTGCTGTCCACCAGCTTGCTCTGCTTCAACTTCCGCATTTACAGCTTCGATGATTCTAGCAACTTCTTCATCCGTTAGATCCTCCAAAGTGAATCCATGCAGGAATTCCAGATCAGTAGGTACTGGTGGAAACACAAGGTTAGGGCCATCTATGCTGTGCCTGGGTAACCTGATAGTAAATGGCTGTACTCGTCGGGGAAGTCTTGGGGTTGTTTCAGGCGTTAGGGTTGCACCGCGAGCTTGTGCACAAGGCATCTGGACAGCGCCTCTCATCTTCTTTGAGGGAGGCCCTACAGCTGACAATCTGCGTTGAAACTCCTGTGCTCTGGTCCAAATGAGAGAAGAGAGTCAGAAGGGAGAGAAGGCACAAGCAGACAAGGGAGTCAACGAAGATCTGGCAAATAGGCCAATAATTTTCCTCATGAAGAAGCCAGTACGAGCACTCACGCAGATCTAGCACTAAGGCAACCTTTAATTTTTCAAATCCTTTACACCCATTCAAAGTGATTCTCATCACTAAACACCATTGTAAATACCATTTCATCTTTTTGTAGCTCCATTTTGTGCAAGCCAAGGAGTCCTTGAGCTTGAGGAGCTTTAGAAGTATCTACATGCCAATTTTCATTTTTTTTAGATCTCGTTTGAGCCCTCAAATAAGCCCTGGAACCTAATTTTTAACTAGGCCGGACACTAGGTCTGAACAGGGCCAAAGCTAGTCAAAAACTATAAAAAGAGCTAGAGAGCTCATTTTTGGGGGCTAGCTTGTAATAGAAACGAACTTGTAAGAGCATTTTGAAAGTAATTGAAGAACTCCATTGCTTCTCACTCTTTGTCTTGCCGTGTGTGCGCGTGTGTGTGTATGTGTGTGCATATTTGTGTGCTTCTCACTCACGCACTTGAGCCTCCACTTGCTCGAGGTCTTCATACCATCCTCACGTCTTCCCTGATTGACATTAAAGGAGGTGCTACTCATCACTGAGCTACACCAAATTTTGGCGCCGTTGTCGGGGATGAGTAGCTCAATGATGAGTAGCACCTCCTTTAATGTCAATCCGGGAAGACGTGAGGATGGTATGAAGACCTCGAGCAAGTGGAGGCTCAAGTGCGTGAGTGAGAAGCACACAAACATGCACACACATACACACACACGCGCCTGTCTGCTTGTGCCTTCTCTCCCTTCTGACTCTCTTCTCTGACTGCCATGCCTCGTTAGTCCTTCAGTTCCTTGTCTGCTGCTAACACCCCCCCCTCTCTCGCGTCTGTCGTCCCTGACAGACCCTTGTTGTGTGGGTTTTTGGATGTAGTACTCGACGACATCCTGCGCCAAGTGATGTTCGGCAATTCTTAATCCTTTGGCCAAATCTGTGAGTAGAGCATCCCAATCTACCGGCCCGGGAACCTCTGGATGTGGTATACGTAGCTTTTCGGAATGGAGAGCTTGTTCCACTGCAAACAACTGCAAGAGATGGGATGGTCTGGGAATGAATATCTCGGAGTGATATTCCCAGAATCCCGTGACAAACATCTCTTCAAACGTTTGTTTGAAGCAGGCCGGTAGATATTTGATGCGAGCGTGCCATGCATACACAACATTAATCGATGGGGTTGTGCTCATGTCGTATACAAGGTCCTGATTACCTTCATTAAATCCTAGTGCTGAGAGATGCGGTTCCTTGACATTTTTGAAGGTCCTGAAGGTGACCAACATAAGTTCGAAAATCTTCAGGCACATCTGAGTCATGACATCAGGTACATTCTTGAACCGGACCCCCCAATGTCGAATCGTCGAAATCATATATCCAATAGTAGGTGGGCCCTTAGGGGGTGCGAAGTACACATAATTGAGCCACTTCTCACAGCCTTTAATCGTCAGCACTGTTTGTGTGTACTCCAGCCATGATCTCCTTCGAAATACAGGGCCATAACATGGGTTATATTTGATGTACAATGGCATGTTGTTCCATGTTCTTACCATTTCCGGGTAGGTTTCAAGCAGCCGAATTCTCCAAGTCGGTTGGCGAATATGTCCCTGCTTGGCACTTTCTGGGATGTCGTCAGGTGCGAACTGTGTGGCAGAGGTTGGTTCCCTTGAGGTATGGTGCTTGATTTCCGCATTATAATCCGCCATTAGAACGCAAAAAGGAACATACAGCTCGTGCGATGGGCCGATTTACCTATGGTGTGAGAGATTCTTAAAATAATCGGATTTTATTACAACCTCCTCCAGTTGTGACATCAGTGCGATTTGGACTACCACCCTGTCATCATGTGTCGTGGCTACTTTCTCTAACTTTTGCATCCATTCCGGTGCCTCAATTTCAATTGTGTCCATGCCCTGTTCTGTTCGCTTACCCCTGGGTGTTGGCATCGGGACATAGGGATCCTCGAATGTTTCTTCTACTTCGATTGGCACAAGATCGTCAAGCTCGGGCTCTATCAGAGGGGAGGGCTGACGCTCGTATTGCATGACCTTGCTACGTAATTCCTCAAGTTCTGCCCGGAGTTTAGTGACCTCCTCAGATGTATCTTCTGCGGTTGTGATCTTGCTTGGTGATGTCTGTTGGGTGGCCAACTGCCTTAGTAAATCATCTCTCTCTTTTTCTAAAGCGGCATGGGCCTCCATTAGATCAGCATGAGTTTCCAACACCACTTTCATATTCTCAGAGGGAATTTCCTTGAATCGCTCGGGGTCAATCTCTTGTGGGGAACCCTCCATGGTCGCCTCCAGATTTTCTTTGTTCTGTTTCTGTAATCGTTTATTCTCCTCTAGCGCTGTAGACATATGCTTGCGTAGGAGGCCCAAGTTCCGTCGAAGCCTAAGGTTTTCCGTGATCTGAGGATGTAGCAGCTCGTCCATGTGTCGTCGTTCTTCATCATCTGCTTGGGGTGGGTTGGCTACTAATTGTGCATATTGTTCTTGTAATGTCACGTGCTGCTGTTGTAGTAGCTGCTTCTGCTCTTCAAGATCCCTACATCGTGCTTGGATATCTTCGTGGCTTCGGAAAAGCCTTGTATGTTGGTTGTCAAGGTGTTGGTAGTGTTGTTGAAGTTGGGACATGCATTGATACATATTATTAAATACATTATTAAGAGGAATGGTGGGAGAAATGGTGTTGAATGCAGAGGGGAAGGGAAAGGGAAAGGGAATTGTGGATGCAGTACTGGAGAAGGGTGAGGGGGGAGGTGGGGGAATGGGAGATTGTGGGTAAATGGGGGGTGGGAGAGGTGCAGAGGTGGGTGAAACCTCCATGGATTCAAAAGTGGAGGCCGTGGTGGGAGTGATTGTGAACATGGGGATTGTGGTTGCGGTGAGAGTTGTGAACGTGTATAGAGGTGTGTGTAATTGTGAACTCCCAGGAAGCGTGATCGGAGTAGTGGGGTTTACAGTGGCTGTGGTTAGACTTATGTTCTCAGTGGAAATAGGGTATGTGGGTTGACTGATGGTTTGTGCGTCGATGTGTGTAGTGGGTTCGGAGGTGGTGACAGTAGAGGTTACAGTGGTAGAGGGAGGTGAATGGGGCGGATGTGGGGGAGAAGGTGGCAAGGGAGGTGATGGAGGTGCACTCGATGTGTGGGCTTCCTCGGTGTCGTGAAGAGTATGTGCTGTGCCAGTGGTTGTGGGGGTGCCTTGTGGTCCTGATCCTAATACATTCATTCGTTTTCCCGTTCGTGGGGGGCGTCTGCCATATCTTTTCTCTGTCCTTCGTGATTGCGCTAGTGCAGTATGCACCGTTTCAGGTACTCCCAAAGCGTCCGATATCATTTCCAAGGTGGCACGGTATTGCTCGTCCACACCTTCCTCCTCCAGAATCGGGTTCATGAGGGCTTTACCTGCAGCTAATGATAGTCTGTGTTGCTCTTGAACTCGGTTCATCGTATCGTAGAGCTTCTTTAATGCGTTAGTATAGGCTGGGGCACCTTCCAGTACTTGTAGGGCTTCTTGATCATACTCTTGATCTTCTGCTTCTGGTTGTCCACCCTGTGCCTCCTCATGTGCTTCTTCTTCATCATCCACATTGACTACGTCCGGTTGGCTGGGCTGGGCTTGGTCTGGGGCAGTTTGCTGTCCACCAGCTTGCTCTGCTTCAACTTCCGCGTTTACGGCTTCGATGATTCTAGCAACTTCTTCGTCCGTTAGATCCTCCAAAGTGAATCCATGCGGGAATTCCAGATCAGTCGGTACAGGTGGAAACACAAGATTAGGGCCATCTGTGCTGTGCCTGGGTAACCTGATAGTAAATGGTTGTACTCGGCGGAGAAGTCTTGGGGTTGTTTCAGGCGTTAGGGTTGCACTGCGAGCTTGTGCACAAGGCATCTGGACAGCGCCTCTCATCTTCTTGGAGGGAGGCCCTACAGCTGACAATCTGCGTTGAAACTCCTGTGCTCTGGTCCAAATGAGAGCCCTCTGCACTGGTACATCATATGCGAGACATCTATACACAATTCTTGTTAGCGCACAGCAACCATACAGTACAGACTTTTGCTTCTTATACCATCTCTGATGAGCCATATGAATCTGGTCGATAATCCAGTGGGGCATATTGATTGTCAAATCAAAAGCATCCGCTAGGTAGAGGCTAAACCAGATCTTTTTGGGAGGCATTGTGAACCTTTCCTGCGCAGGGAATGCGAAATGTTGCATGACCATGCGTAAGTGAATGGCGATCATAGGTGTCATCGCAACCATGTCCTTCAACTTCGTCAGATTCCTATTCTTCATATTGTCTGGAACCATAGTCTCTTTCTCTGTTGGAATGTGCATACCTTTCATGTCGAGTGCTTCTCTTACCAAGTTGATAGTCAAGCCGAAGCGCTTCAGCTCGTTGCCCCTTGTGAGTGATGGGAGCACAAAGGAGCTGTATCCTTTCTTGTCTTTGCTTGGAGTGAGGGTACTAATTAAGTATGAGCACCTTAGAAAATCTCGCTTTGGTAGTTGGAACTTGAAGTAATCATAAAGCCCAGCCTTCTTCCATATCGACTTCAGTCCTTCATTGTTATGTAGCTTTTCAAACTCCCTGGTAAAGAAATGGTATCTGCCCCAACGTCCATTGAATTCTACCTCGGACTCCCACATATATGTGCCTTCACCCAGAGGTCCAGCAACATCACTGAACCAGTGTGAGGTTTTGCCCACCGGCATTGTGTGACCCTGTGGAGGATTTTGAATCGGTATGGCATGTAATGCCCTTAATGCCACTCGTCTTTCCTTTAATTCCTCCTCGACCGGAAGGCTTTCGATGTCCACCACTTGGGGGCTGGTGCCTGCCTGGGAGCTAGTTCCTACGGTATCTGCCATGTTACTTCTTGCTACCTGTCTCTGTGAGAATATACAAACATGTGTTAACATTGTACAGGACAAGGGAGGACCGTTGTTGTTCCCATTACATAATAACATGAGGGTCGGGAGCGAATAATGGGTTAGTAAGTGCTCGGTGCGAGTGTGTGTGCAGTTAGCCGTTCTGTAGACCTAAGAGTTAAGTGGAATGGTGTAGTGTGATAGTGATGTGGTTAGTAAGTTATCATGGATTTACAAATGGGGTCTGGGGGTTTGTTACAAGTTTGAGGCTGCCAGATGCAGTTGATGGGTTTTGCTCTTGGTTTCGTAGAGACTCTAGAGGGCTTTATCGGTGTCTCGGTTTGAAAATGAGGCCTTTTAGGGACCCATTTACCAGTGATTATGTGCGTGTTCATGGGCCTTGGTGTGTTCCTGAGTGTTGAAAACGAGTGAGTACTGGCTGTGCGAGTGGATGGGTTATGCTATATAGGTTGTGGCCTCTGCGTAGCTACTTGAGCCCGCAAACAAGCCTTAGGCACCCAAATTTGTCTTGATTGTGGGCTAGCCGTTATCGACTTCTTGGGCACCCAAATTGATGTCACGTTAGCAGAAGAATTTCTGAAAGACTTCTTATTAGTATCGTGTTGTTGGTGACTAATAAGAGGCTTTGCCTGTGTGGTTGGCTTGAGTGCAACCGGGTGTTCGCCTTTCCGTACCCACACTTGCATCAGTTGCTGGGACGTTTTGCTGCGTAAGTACTTTTGATTTCGGACATAGGAAGTACTCTGCTTCTTCTGCCTTTGATCCTTCTTTGGTTGCTGCCGCCTTCTGGCCTTTGGGAAAGAAGGGAGTTCCGTTGCATCCCTGAGTCCTTTTTTGCGAACATCATCCCTCTGCAACACATAGTTTTGGACAAGAACAGCATGGTCAACTTCATGTGCACTCCTGGAGGGACCAGGAGTCTGTGCCTTTCCTAGTTCCTTGAGTGCTCCATTATCCAACTCTACTGTAATTCGACTATGATTGACCCAAACCTGAAGGAGTCCACTTCTTAGGTTTAAGTTGACTGCTTGGTCATAGATCCAGTCTTGACCCAAGACAAGAGGTTCAGTGAGATCCTCGTCTTGACACACTAGTACTTTAACCGTTATTGCCTCATCATGAATGTAGAGGGGAAGTTCCACCTCGCCCATGCAAGGGGTTTCCACGCCTCCCAATCCTATGAGATATGCTTCCACAGGATTGACAGTTAACTGCAACTCTTGACAGTAAGACAATTTAACAGCACTAGTGGCTGCACGTGAGTCAATCAAGGCTCTCACGGTCCTTGCACTCTTTCCTTGTCCTATATCTAGGGTTATGAAAGGACGTCGATCAATTATCCTATGCGAGCTTGTTCCTGCGACTTCACACATGGCCATAGGATATCCTTGATCTGCATAGTCATTCGTTCTAGGCTGATCTCTACCTTGCCTTCGTAACTTCATCCTTCTGATGCGTTCTAAAGCTTCTGCTTGAGCTTCTTCTCGAACTCGCTTTTCTTCCTCTTTGCGTTTCTTAGCAGTGTTGAGTCGGCTGAGCATTTCCTCCGTAAGGGGTTCCTGATACAACTTGACTCTGCATCCGCTAATATAGTTTCGGAGAACATCACCCTCTAATGTGGCTAGTTGTACTGCTCCACTAGTGGAAATCCTACTGATGATCATAGGTCTGTAGCCTCTCCTTTCTAGTTTCCTTGCGTGTTGCTTCAGTGTGTAGACTAAAACTAGATCTCCCGCTTTCAAACCCTTATCCTTCACATGGGCATCCAAGTATGCCTTCTGTCTCTTCTTAGCTGCATATATCCCTGCAGCTGCTCTCAGTCTTGTTTCTCCTAATCATTCCAGGTCAAAGATCCTAGAGGAGAGCTCATGACCTGTTCATTCGTGCTCTTGTGCTACTTTCAACGTAGGTATTAAGAAGTCCAAGGGTAACACTGCGTTTTGGCCAAATACCATCTGAAAGGGGGTGGCTTGGAGTACCGTTTTGTAGGCGACTCGGTATGCCCAAACAACATGGTGCAGCTGTTTGTCCCAATCAGAGCGTTTAGTGTTCACTAATTTTGTCAGCACATTGCATAAGATCTTATTAGTGCTCTCAGCTTGTCCATTAGCTTGAGGGTGATAGGGGGCAGACTTCTTGTGTATTACCAAGAATTCCTGGAGTAGATTTCCAATCACTTCGCTCAAGAAATGAGTGCCTCTATCACTTACAAGCTCTATAGGTAACCCATATCTTGTGAATACATTCTCAAACAAGAATTTAGCAGTTGTCTGAGCGTCATTCTTTGTCGTAGCCTTTACCTCTACCCACTTGGTGAGATAATCTGTTGCAACAATGATGTATTCTGCATGGGAACCCTTAGCTGGGGGATTAATAGGATCTACGAAGTCTATTCCCCACTTAGAGAACGCACGTCCACCCATCATAGGTTTCAGTGGCATCTCATCTTTGCGTATAGGATACTGAGTTCGTTGACAGACATCACACCGTTTCACATAGGTATGTGCATCCATGTGAAGGGTAGGCCACCAGAAGCCCACAAATAGTATTGCCTGGATCACCCGATCTGGTCCAAAGTGTCCTCCTGCTACACCTTGGTGAGCAGTTTCCAAGATCTTAAGATATTCACTTTCATGGACACATAGCCTAAGGTAACCATCTTTACCACGCTTATATAGATTATCACCAACGAGTGAGTAATCCAGGGCTTCTTGTTCTAAACTCCTTTTCCTAGCCAGAGTCATGTCTGGAGGGAATGTTTTTGTCCTCAGGAAGGATACTAGTGGTTCACTCCAATCTGGCACTAGGGACACTTGATAAAGAGTGGAGTGTTCCACACGTGGTTTAATGCCACAGATTGGGCATTCCTTGCACAACTTTTGGACATCCGCTTCCATAGTCGGCCAATGCACTCCGAGTCTCCTTAGTGTCTGTAAAGTTCGTTGCTTTGAATGGTGTTGCTCTAACGCACCTACATGTGCTAATTGCAACCATTTAGCGTACTCATCCTCTTCTACGCAACAAGCCAAGATCCCTTGATCTGTGTGCTTGTACATACTTCCTGCCATGATGTGGTACTTTTGGGCTTTTACAACCTCTCTATTCCGTGTGTTTACCACTGGATGGTTAGGCCCGTATGTCAATACTGGTACCAATGGCTTAGCCCACTGTGGCACCACTTCCAAATTAAACAAGTAAGCGTCAGGGAGGTCATCTGATACTCCTTGTGGGGCTTCTCCCGATGTGAGCCTAGAGAGATGATCAGCTCTCAAATGAGTCCTCCCTTTCATCACCACTACCTCAAAGTCATATTCCATGAGCAAGAGAAACCATCTCACTAATCTTCCTGTATTGCATGGCTTATTTACGAGGTATAGCAATGCTTGATGATCAGTAAAAAATTTAAACTTATTTGCAAGCAAATAGTGTCTAAATTTCTTAACTGCATATACCATGCCTAAACCTTCTCTCTCCGTAGTGGTGTAATTTCGTTCAGCTGCATTCAATTGTCTACTGGCATAGGCAATGGGAAGATCCATATTACCTTCACCAGTAGGTTGAGCAAGCACACACCCAATGGCATAATTGGATGCATCCACATGAACATGGAATGGTTTATTCCAATCTGGTGTGGTCAAGATTGGTGCTGAACATAATCTTCGTTTAAGCTCCTCGAAGGAATTCTCACATTCATCCGTCCACTCAAAGTTAGTCAGAAGTCCGTACATGGGCTTTGCAATTACAGCATACATGTGAATGAATCTTCGGTAATAACCACAATGCCCCATGAAAACTTGTACTTCCTTGACATTCTTTGGCCTAGGTAGCTCTGCTATGGCTCTCACTTTCTCCTCGTCAGTAGATATGCCATTCTTTGACACTATGTGTCCTAGAATCTTGCCTTGCCTTACCATAAACACGCACTTTTCTGGGTTCAGGAAAACTTGATATTCTCTACATTTGTCAAAGATTTGTCTGAGCTCAGGGATATGGGTTTGTCTAATGTTGGAATGAGCACAAAGATCATCAACATAGACCTCTAAATTCTTCCTCAGGAACTCCTTAAACACATGGCACATCAGCCTCTGGAAGGTAGCTGGTGCATTGGTAAGCCCAAATGGCATTACTCTAAAGGCAAAAATGCCCCATTCTGTGGCAAAGGCCGTCTTATGCTGATCCTCTGGAGCTATGGCTACTTGATTGTAACCCGAAAATCCATCAAGGAAGCTGTAGACTTCCTTGCCTGCCACTCTTTCTAAGAGATGTTTTGTGATGGGAAGCGGATAGTTATCTCGAATAGTGGCTGCATTAACCTTCTTCAAGTTAATGCATACGCGTAGCTTTCCATTTTCTTGGGCACCACAACGATGGGGGATACCCACTCGGTGTGCTCAATTTCATAGATAAATCCAGCTTCAACTTGTCTATCTATCTCTTCTTTGATCTTAGCAGCGTAATTATCGTTATATGTATAGGGCTTTTGCTTAGAGGGTTTGGCATCTGAAGTCATGGGGATGGTGTATGAGCATATGTCCGGGTCAACACCTTTCAAATCCTTGTAACTCCAAGCGAATACATCTCTGTATTCTCTTAGCAAGGCAATTAACGCATGCTCTTCTTCCTCTGTTAGGTCATGGCCTATGTATGTGCATCTCTCCTCTCCTTCTTCTAGGGCCACTACTATTTTCTTGGTGGTTTCTTTGTTATCATAGACCTCTCCTGATTGTGCCTCTCTTTTCGGCATTCTGATCATGACTCTCCTGTCATCTATCTCATACTTCTTAAAATTTTCTGGGACCTCAAACAAAGATTCTTCCTCTTCTGGTGAGACTTCTCTCTTCTTTCGTTTCTTCCCTTCTTCCTTGGGGGTCACATGTGTGGCTAATCTTACATCATTTGTGAGCTCTCCATGCCTCTGGGGTTGAAATTCTACTTCATGGAAGTATTCTTCATCTGATGCAAATGGTAGGTCCATAATGATTGACTCTAGGTCGGAGTCACTTGCATCCTCAAATGCATCAGGACTAGGTTCGCATTCTTCTAGAACTGCCTCTCCCATGATTGGCTCTATGGAGAAGACTGAAATGTCATAGCCATCCTCATCACAGTGAGGTGTCCATTGTTCTTCATTGATGGCTACGTCCATGGTTGCTAAAATTTCTGCCCAGCCATGGGGTTCGAATTCCTCATCAGGAAAGACTACAGGTGCATAGGCTGGGTCTTGGATTGATCTATGGGTTTCTTTCGCACCTACCTCTCTGGCTTTCTCTCTCTTCTCTTCTTCTACTGCTACCTTGCACATCCATAAGTGGGTGTCTTCATGCATCCAAGAGGATCCTGACCCTATGGAATGCATCGATTCTGTATCATCTTTGGCTCTATGGATGGGATGCCATTGGATAGGAGGGACATCTCTATGAGAGTAATCCTTGAGATTGACTTTGGTCGTAACACCTAAGTGTTGCAGGGACAAAGAATTGGTTTCTCAGTCCTGTACCACTTGCAACTGTCGCATGAATGGTCTTCCCAAAATCATCTCATAGGCATGATTTTTGCTAAAGTCACATATAGCAAATGTATGCTCAAACTCGACACCACAAGTGGTGAGAGTTATTCCTTCTAGCAATCCTAAGGGTCTCTCAATATGACCATCTGCCATCTGCAATTTCATTCTCGTTGGCCTGAGTGCAGGCTTGCCCCAACGCTTCCATAGGGAAGTGGTGGCAATTGCAACTCCTGCACCTGAGTCCAAAATTGCCTTGGTGGTGTACTCCTGGTAAGTGATGGGAAGATAGGTGTTCCCTTCTTCGCCTTCACACATATCTCCTATCTTATCCAAGGGAATTTCTGGCACCGTCCTATGGGATCCTACCTGGGAACAAGGTTTGGCAATTTCTAGTACTTGTTTGGCGCCATGTTTCCATAATTCAGGTCTAACCTTGAGTAGCTCTTCTAACTTGAGATTGCACTGCACGTTAGTGTTCTTCACTACCTCTATGTTCCTAGGTATGACTGAATCTTTGTTTCTTACCATGACTGTAGGTGTTCTCATACACGTGGACTTTGCTTCCCATGGGCCTGTGAAGTGGGGTAGCTCTTGTATGGAATTAGACTCAAAGTCCAATCTCTCGTGAGACTGAGTACTCTCATGTTCCCCGTAAATAGATGGGATGTCTTGTGGGAATTGGTCGTGTGCATCATCCACAAGTTCAAAGGGAGGGGCGACTTCACTTTCGTTATCCCATTTGTCTTCTTGAATCTCTCGTAGGAAGTCTGGTGCAAACCGATTCATAGAAGAAGAAGTGTCTGGCTCCGTAGAATTAGGCGCATAAGCAACCTGGGAAGGAGGGTTTATTCTATCGTTGGCTCTCTCCTCGTTCTCATAGATGGCTGGAGCACCAGCTTCCTGGGGAGGATTACTTATTCTATTACTTTTCCGAACAGGCTCATACGCTCCCTCAGAAGGAATGTAGGTAACCTGTGGAGGTACGTAAGCTTTCGAGGGAGGCTCATCTGCCTTTTGGGGGGAAAGATAAGCTTCTTGAGGAAGCACATGGGCTTCCTGAAGAGGCTGGCTTATCCGTTCTCTTGCCCTTTCCTTTCTTTGAGGGGCAAGTTCCTTTTCTGATTGTGCAATTAGCCTCTCTATTCTTTCTAGCAGTCTATCAAAGTGTAACTGCGTCTTAGCTGAGCTAGAGATGTTAAAGAGGCGGCTAGCCTCGAACATGGCTTAAGCCAATTCCACCATCTTGGCACAAATTTTAGTTCGTTCAAGCTCTAGCTTGGCTCTAGGGTAGCATTTTTCATGATCGGTTATGGTTGGCCCTTCTTGGATTCTAGCCTGATATGCTTTAAGCATCATGTTTAGGTCCTCAGGAGTGGGATCTGCTAGGACTGATCCTACTTTGGGGGGTGGTGGAGTCGTATGAGGCGGGTTGGAAGGTGGTGGGTCGGATGGAGATGGGAATAGTGGTGGTGGAATAGTGTGAGAGGGAGTTTGAGATGTGAGTTCAGTTATCCTCGCTTTGGTTTCTCTTATGCTTTCCTCATGTTCACTCATCTTTTTAGCCCATTGTCTTTTCATTCTTTCTCGACTATCTTTCCACGCTCTAGTCCTTTTCTTTGTCACGCTCTCGGTTTCAGTAGCCTCTGGGTTCTTATCCTGGTTTACCCCTTGGTTTTGCTGCAATGCTTGAGCTCTAGTGACTACCTGTACGGGAGCAGTGGAAGTGACACTTCCTGTGAAATCTACCACTAACTCAATAACATTGATAGGCGTGATTTTTGGCATATTGTTGGGGTTCTTTGGGCAATCTCGTAAGAGATGCTCTTTTCCACAATCTTGGCAAAAGCCTTGGATCGTCACTGACTGGGGTTGTGTAGGTGGAGGTAAGGGACAATCACGAATGAGGTGATCTCCTTGGCATCTGTAGGACGGTCCTCTTGGGAATGGAGGTCTTACTTGCCTAGGTTGAGGCCTAGGGTTAGGGTTTGCATACATGACGTGTGTGTAATCTGACTCCCAACTAGGTTCACTCGGTTCTTCATTATAGTAGGACTCACCATGTTCAGGAGATTGCATGTAGTAAGCCTAGGGACTATCAACATGTGTAGAATCAAAGCTATGGTCACTGGGATCACTTTCAGAAAGCAGTGGTGTTACAGGGACTATAGCTCTATTCAGGTTTTCTTCTGCAATAGCATACTTTACCGGAATCACATTAGCTGGAGCTGGGGGTTGTTGTGCTAACACAGGCTGAGGTCTTTGTTGGTTTTGGTATGGTTGCTGATAGGGTTGTTGTGGCCTGCCATATGGCTATGGAGGGTACTGGTTCTGGTATCTTCCCTGCGGTGGATAGGGTTGAGGGTAAGTTTGCCTAACTGTTTGCTTATTGTAGGGGCAATCTTGTGCGGTGTGATTGGTGTACCTCCGTTCTATAGTGCAGTACTGGCTACTAGGATTTACTTGGGGCTGAGCCATAATGGGACACACGTTTGCCATATGGTCACCACCGCATGTATAGCACCTCTTCGCTGGGGTAAACCTCGGAATTTGTTTGCTAGAGACGCCTAGTTTTTGGGCCACTTTCTCTGCGAGTTCCTCAATTGATGTGGATTGCGTGGAAGAGTGACTAGATGCACTATCTGAATGTTTGTAGATTTTGGAAAGCTCTAGTTCTTCCCCTAGGTTATCTTCAATGTCAATGCACATGCGTACACACTCTTCTATAGTCCTAGGGTCCTTCAGATACACATAGGATCTCAATTTCGTACTCAGCAATCCATCAAGGAATAAGGCTACTTGTTTGGCAGGTGTGGGTAGCTCCGAAACAGGGCACCTTTCAAGATATTGTCTAAATCTTCTTCGTGCCAATCTTACAGTCTCTTGAGGAGTCTGTTTGAAGCTGTGAATCAATGAGGAGGTATTGTGTCTTATGCCACTCTTAGAGAACTCTACAATGAAAGCCTCTAGGAGTTGGTCTATACACCTGAATTGTCGCTCATTTAGTGGCTGAAACCATGTCAGGGCAGTGTTCCTAAGGGTCAGACCAAAGGCATTGTACTGCGTGAATAGATCCTCCACTTGTTCAGCTCTCAAGACTTGCCTAAACTCAGCCACATGATCGTATGGATCTCCAGTGCCATCGAAGTAGTTCTTCATGGACTTCACTAGCTGAGTCGGTCTCAAAGTCCTTGTGTGCTCTCTAGGTCGTGGTAGAGGGAACTCCTCTGCATTTCTTTGATTCCGGTGAGCTCTAAGTATCTCAGGTTCTACTCTATTCATCTCCGTCCTCGTTCTTTCTCTGCCCACGGGGTTGGCAAAGCTTACTTCTGGTCTATCTCTACTTCTGTCTCTTTGCATTCCATGAGCTTGGGATGTTCCAGCCCCAGGGTGACCATAGGATACATTTGATCTTGGTTGGGGGAAAATGAATTCACCCTTCCAAGTGTAAGCATGCCTATCATTTTCTGTCACCACAAAGATCCTTTCCGAAGTGTGCTCTAAGTAGGTCACTCTAGCTGGGCTATCCGGATCCTTAAACTCATAGATCATGATAGCTCCTATATCAGTTGGCTGATTAGATTTATACCTCCAAAAGGCTTCGTCAGTTTCTCGATTGAGGAGCAACTCTATGCTCTTGTTGTCTTGGGGAACCCACTCAGGTGTGATAATCCTAGTGAGAACAGATTTGCCTCGGGGGGTTCTAGGTTCCACACCCATGTTTCCTTGTTCCAAGTCACCTAAGTCCGCCTCTGAGATTACATTCCCAAATTCATCTGTCCTATCTGGGTGACTGGTAACTACGTATGTGGTTCCTTCTTTGTCCAGATAAGCTCCGTTTTCAAATGACGGCTGGGTGCTCTAGTCCTATGGATTGGTCAGGGTTTTTAATCTGTACCACAGATCTTCCTAGGCCATCCTCATAGATGCTGGCACCTAATTGGTTGGTCCTAAGGTATTCCAACTGTGTTTTGTAAGGGCCTTCTACCCTGTACAAGTATGGCACACCTGAACTTCCCATAGGTCTTTCCATGCCTTGAGACATCCCTGATTCACTGGTATCAGAGCTAGGGTAATGAGAGTGGTGACTCAACTGCTGGGCCCAAGACCTAGCAGTGTGGTTAACACTGGCCTCTGAAGACCTAAGGCTTTGTCTCTCCCTTACTAGATGTCGTCCTAATCTAAGGTTCATATGCCTATCTAAGTAGTCCAATTCTTTGCCCAGAGTACAACCTCGTTGCTGATCAATTGGTATCAGTCACTTGATTCTTTTTAGTTATTTATCGTGTTTAAGGTCTTGTCTGATATTACGTCATCAGGAATTCTTGAATGTTCTTCGTGCTTTCAGGTTGATCGTTCCACGTTAGGTTCTTTTCCTTTATGTTATCGACAGTACAGAGATTAGGTTTTTAGCTTGAACTTGAGTTTTTAGGTAGTCTTCAACTTGATACCTGCCTATCGTCGCCCTGACTTACTCCTACCTCTTGTCGTTCTCAGCCTAAACTATGAATTGACAGAGGGGGTTAAAAGTTTCCAACCTTTTGTTTCCTGCTTGGTTGCCCTTGAGTGCCCAGGAAGTGTGTTCCGAAGCTTGCACTTACACTTGCTTAGAACGCCTTTCAATGCTCTCAATAGATCTGTAAGAGTTCCAAAGTTAGCTTAAAGATTTAAATTCCAAAGACAGAACCAATTATTTTCATTCCTGTAGCACAAACACAAACTTGCATAGTGATTTTTAAGAAAAAAATTCTAAAGACCCCTGACTTTGATCCCCCTGGGTATGGTTAACTTTCAAAATTCCCTCTCTGAAAATCTACGCATTATCTTTATAAAAAACAGTTGAGGGCGTGTAGTATATGCCACAAGCTTTCGAACAAGCCCTAGAGCTCAAAAAATTGATTTCGTATAAAGAAGTTAAGACTGTTCAGGGTTTAGAGGGTTAAGACAGGATTCAATCTCGCTGATAGATCCTAGGATTTTCTCCCAAAACACAAGTGTAGGAACCTCCCTAAATGCTATTGGATTGACTATTTTGCCCCAAAATTATCCCAAAGTTAGAACAAAGGCAAACCCTAATTTTTGGCCGAAAAGCTTGTCAATCGCGATCGACAGGTCTGTCAATCGCGATTGACAGAGGTGTCCGTCGTGGCTGTCAGTCGCGATCGACAGTGTCAATCGCGATCGACAGAGTCGATCGTGGCTGTCAATCGCGATCGACGGTGTCAATCGCGATCGACACGTTGTTCGGATTTTTTGCCGATAATTCAGTCAATCGGGGGCCTATCAATCGCGATGGACACGTGGCTACGCGTAAAAGTCAATCAGTCGTGGAATTTCAGTCGATCGCGATCGACGGTGTCAATCGCGACTGACAGAGGTGTCGGTCGTGGCTGTCGATCGCGATCGACGGTATCAATCGCGATTGACAGGGTCTGTCGGTCGCGGCTGTCGATCGCGATCGACGGTATCAATCGCGATTGACGGTATCAATCGCGATTGACAGGGTCTGTCGGTCGCGATTGACAGAGGCTGTCGGTCACGATTGACAGAAAAACACGGAATTTTTCTACTGTTTTAGGTGATTTGGGGAGTGCTCATCATGCTTGTGCTAGTGGTGAACTTTGTTTTACCAAATGATCGAATTTTTTGTCGATCGCGATCGACAGAGGCTGGCGACTGCGAGACAGATTCGACGAGTTTCGTACTTGCGCAGGGAGCTGAGGATGGTGATTCAGCAAGGTCCTGCAAAAAGCTCAAGAAACATGCAAGAAAACACACACGAAGTATCGCTCTCTCGCTCTCTCTCACAAGTGAAATGAGGGAAATGAGGTGGGAAAGGTGATATGATCAAAAAACAGAAATTTTCGCGATGATGGAGATGGAGGTGGGAGATGGTGATGATGATGATGGAGATGAAGATGGTGAAGGAAAAACAAGAAAATAGGTGAAAGTGAAGAAAATACCTACAACTCCAATGCGTCAACTCTACGTCTTACCATCACACGCTCGTCCTCAAAATTCGATCCCCGGCAACGGCACCAAAATTTGGTGTAGCTCAGTGATGAGTAGCACCTCCTTTAATGTCAATCCGGGAAGACGTGAGGATGGTATGAAGACCTCGAGCAAGTGGAGGCTCAAGTGCGTGAGTGAGAAGCACACAAACATGCACACACATACACACACACGCGCACACACGGCAAGACAAAGAGTGAGAAGCAATGGAGTTCTTCAATTACTTTCAAAATGCTCTTACAAGTTCGTTTCTATTACAAGCTAGCCCCCAAAAATGAGCTCTCTAGCTCTTTTTATAGTTTTTGACTAGCTTTGGCCCTGTTCAGACCTAGTGTCCGGCCTAGTTAAAAATTAGGTTCCAGGGCTTATTTGAGGGCTCAAACGAGATCTAAAAAATATGAAAATTGGCATGTAGATACTTCTAAAGCTCCTCAAGCTCAAGGACTCCTTGGCTTGCACAAAATGGAGCTACAAAAAGATGAAATGGTATTTACAATGGTGTTTAGTGATGAGAATCACTTTGAATGGGTGTAAAGGATTTGAAAAATTAAAGTTTGCCTTAGTGCTAGATCTGCGTGAGTGCTCGTACTTGCTTCTTCATGAGGAAAATTATTGGCCTATTTGCCAGATCTTCGTTGACTCCCTTGTCTGCTTGTGCCTTCTCTCCCTTCTGACTCTCTTCTCTGACTGCCATGCCTCGTTAGTCCTTCAGTTCCTTGTCTGCTGCTAACAGAGCTGTATCCTTTCTTTTCTTTGCTTGGAGTGAGGGTGCTAATTAAGTATGAGCACCTTAGAAAATCTGGCTTTGGTAGTTGGAACTTGAAGTAATCATAAAGCCCAGCCTTCTTCCATATCGACTTCAGTCCTTCATTATTCTGTAGCTTTTCAAACTCCCTGGTAAAGAAATGGTATCTACCCCAACGTCCATTGAATTCTACCTCGGACTCCCACATGTATGTGCCTTCACCCAGAGGTCCAGCAACGTCACTGAACCAGTGTGAGGTTTTGCCCACCGGCATTGTGTGACCCTATGGAGGATTCTAAATCGGTATGGCATGTAATGCCCTTAATGCCACTGGTCTTTCCTTTAATTCCTCCTCGACCGGAAGGCTTTGGATGTCCACCACTTGGGGGCTGCTGCGCGCCTGGGAGCTAGTTCCTACCGTATCTGCCATGTTACTTCTTGCTACCTGTCTCTGTGAGAATATACAAACATGTGTTAACATTGTACAGGACAAGGGAGGACCGTTGTTGTTCCCATTACAACATTAACATGAGGTTCGGGAGCGAATATTGGGTTAGTAAGTGCTCGGTGCGAGTGTGTGTGCGGTTAGCCGTTCGGTAGACCTAAGAGTTAAGTGGAATGATGTAGTGTGATAGTGATGTGGTTAGTAAGTTATCATGGATTTACAAATGGGGTCTGGGGGTTTGTTACAAGTCTGAGTCTGCCAAATGCAGTGGATGGGTTTTGCTCTTGGTTTCGTAGAGACTCTAGAGAGCTTTATCGATGTATCGGTTTGAAAATGAGGCCTTTTAGGGACCCATTTACAAGTGATTATATGCGTGCTCATGGGCCTTGGTGTGTTCCTGAGTGTTGAGAACGAGTGAATACTGGCTGTGCAAGTAGATGGGTTATGCTGTATAGGTTGTGGCCTCGACGTAGCTACTTGCGCCCGCAAACAAGCCTTAGGCACCCAAATTTGTCTTGATTGTGGGCTAGCCTTTATCGACTCCTTGGGCACCCAAATAGCTGTCACGTTAGCAGAAGAATTTTTGAAAGACTTCTTATTAGTATCGTGTTGTCGATGACTAATAAGAGGCTTTGCTTGTGTGGTTGGCTTGAGTGCAACCGGGTGTTCGCCTTTTCGTACCCACACTTGTTTCACTTGCTGAGACATTTTGTTGCGCAGGTACTTTTGATTTCTGACATAGGAAGTACTCTGCTTCTTCTGCCTTTGATCCATCTTTGGTTGCTGCCTCCTTCTGGCCTTTGGAAAAGAAGGGAGTTCCGTTGCATCCCTGACTCCTTTTTTGCGAATATCATTCCTCTGCAACACATAGTTTTGGACAAGAACAACATGGTCATCTTCATGTGTACTCCTGGAAGGACCAGGAGTCTGTGCCTTTCCTAGTTCCTTGAGTGCTCCATTATCTAACTCTACTGTAATTCGACTATGATTGACCCAAACCTGAAGAAGTCCACTTCTTAGGTTTAAGTTGACTGCTTGGTCATAGATCCAGTCTTGACCCAAGACAAGAGGTTCAGTGAGATCCTCGTCTTGACACACTAGTACTTTAACTGTTATCGCCTCATCATGAATGTAGAGGGGAAGTTCCACCTCGCCCATGCAAGGGGTTTCCACGCCTCCCAATCCTATGAGATATGCTTCCACAGGATTGACAGTTAACTGCAACTCTTGACAGTAAGACAATTTAACAGCACTAGTGGCTGCACCTGAGTCAATCAAGTCTCTTACGGTCCTTGCACTCTTTCCTTGTCCTATATCTAGGGTTATCAAAGGACGTCGATCAATTATCCTATGCGAGCTTGTTCCTGCGACTTCACACATGGCCATAGGATATCCTTGATCTGCATAGTCATTCGTTCTAGGTTGATCTCTACCTTGCCTTCGTAACTTCATCCTTCTGATGCGTTCTAAAGCTTCTGCTTGAGCTTCTTCTCGAACTCACTTTTCTTCCTCTTTGCGTTTTTTTAGCAGTGTTGAGTCGGCTAAGCATTTCCTCCGTGAGGGGTTCTTGATACAACTTGACTCTGCAACCGCTAATATAGTTTCGGAGAACATCACCCTCTAATGTGGCCAGTTGTACTGCTCCACTCGTGGAGATCCTATTGATGATCATAGGTCCGTAGCCTCTCTTTTCTAGTTTCCTTGCGTGTTGTTTCAGTGTGTAGACTAAAACTAGATCTCCTGCTTTCAAACCCTTATCCTTCACATGGGCATCGAAGTATGCCTTCTGTCTCTTCTTAGCTGCATATATCCCTGCAGCTGCTCTCAGTATTGTTTCTCCTAATCGTTCAAGGTCAAAGATCCTAGAGGAGAGCTCATGACCTGTCCATTCGTGCTCTTGTGCTACTTTCAACGTAGGTATTAAGAAGTCCAAGGGTAGCACTGCGTTTTGGCCAAATACCATCTGAAAGGGGGTGGCTTGGAGTACCGTTTTGTAGGCGACTCGGTATGCCCAAACAGCATGGTGCAGCTGTTTGTCCCAATCAGAGCGTTTTGTGTTCACTAATTTTGTCAGTACATTGCATAAGATCTTATTAGTGCTCTCAGCTTGTCCATTAGCTTGAGGGTGATAGGGGGCAGACTTCTTGTGTATTACCAAGAATTCTTGGAGTAGATTTTCAATTACTTCGTTCAAGAAATGAGTGCCTCTATCACTTACAAGCTCTATAGGTAGCCCATATCTTGTGAATACATTCTCAAACAAGAATTTAGCAGTTGTCTGAGCGTCATTCTTTGTCGTAGCCTTTACCTCTACCCACTTGGTGAGATAATCTGTTGCAACAATGATGTATTCTGCATGAGAACCCTTAGCTGGGGGATTAATAGGACCTACGAAGTCTATTCCCCACTTAGAGAACGCACGTCCACCCATCATAGGTTTCAGTGGCATCTCATCTTTGCGTATAGGATACTGAGTTCTCTGACAGACATCACATCGCTTCACATAGGTATGTGCATCCATGTGAAGGGTAGGCCACCAGAAGCCCGCAAATAGTATTGCCTTGATCACCCCATCCGGTCCAAAGTGTCCTCCTGCTACACCTTGGTGAGCAGTTTCCAAGACCTTAAGATATTCACTTTCATGGACACATAGCCTTAGGTAACCATCTTTACCACGCTTATATAGATTATCACCAATGAGTGAGTAATCCTGGGCTTCTTGTTCTAAACTTCTTTTCCTAGCCGGAGTCATGTCTGGAGGGAATGTTTTTGTCCTCAGGAAGGATACTAGAGGTTCACTCCAATCTGGCACAATGGATACTTGATAAAGAGTGGCGTGTTCCACAGGTGGTTTAGTGCAACAGATTGGGCATTCCTTGCACAACTTTTGGACATCAGCTTCCATAGTTGGCCAATGCACTCTGAGTCTCTTTAGAGTCTGTAAAGTTCGTTGCTTTGAGTAGTGTTGCTCTAACGCACCTACATGTGCTACTTGCAACCATTTAGCGTACTCATCCTCTTCTACGCAACAAGCCAAGATCCCTTGATCTGTGTGCTTGTACATACTTCCAGCCATGATGTGGTACTTTTGGGCTTTTACAACCTCTTTATTCTGTGTGTTTACCACTGGATGATTAGGCCCGTATGTCAATACTGGTACCAATGGCTTGGCCCACTGCGGCACCACTTCCAAATTAAACAAGTAAGCATCAGGAAGATCATCCGATACTCCTTGTGGGGCTTCTCCCGATGTGAGCCTAGAGAGATGATCAGCTCTCAAATGAGTCCTACCTTTCCTTACCACAACCTCAAAATCATATTCCATTAGCAAGACGAACCATCTCACTAATCTTCCTGTATTGCATGGCTTGTTTACGTTGTATAGCAATGCTTGATGATCAGTAAAAAATTTAAACTTATTTGCAAGCAAATAGTGTCTAAATTTCTTAACTGCATATACCATGCCTAAGCCTTCTCTCTCCGTAGTGGTGTAATTTCGTTCAGCTGCATTCAACTGTCTACTGGCATAGGCAATTGGAAGATCCATATTACCTTCACCAGTACGTTGAGCAAGTACACACCCAATGGCATAATTGGATGCATCCACGTGAACATGGAATGGCTTATTCCAATCTGGTGTGGTCAAAATTGGTGCTGAACATAATCTTCGTTTAAGCTCCTAGAAGGAATTCTCACATTCATCCGTCCACTCAAAGTTAGTCAGGAGTCCGTACATGGGCTTTGCAATTACAGCATACATGTGTATAAATCGTCGGTAATAACCACAATGCCCCATGAAAGCTTGTACTTCCTTGACATTATTTGGCCTAGGTAGCTCTGCTATAGCTCTCACTTTCTCTTCGTCAGTAGATATGCCATTCTTTGACACTATGTGTCCTAGAATCTTGCCTTGCCTGACCATAAAAACGCACTTTTCTAGGTTCAGGCAGACTTGATATTCTCTACATTTGTCAAAGATTTGTCTGAGTTCAGGGATATGGGTTTGTCTAATGTTGGAATGAGCACAAAGATCATCAACATAGACTTCTAAGTTCTTCCTCAAGAACTCCTTAAACACATGGCACATTAGTCTCTGGAAGGTAGCTGGTGCATTGGTAAGCCCGAATGGCAGTACTCTAAAGGCAAAAATGCCCCATTCTGTGGCAAAAGCTGTCTTATGCTGATCCTCTGGAGCAATGGCCACTTGATTGTAGCCCGAAAATCCATCAAGGAAGCTGTACACTTCCTTACCTGCCACTCGTTCTAAGAGATGTTTTGTGATGGGAAGCGGATAGTTATCACGAATAGTGGCTGCATTAACCTTCTTCAAGTTAATGCATACGCGTAGCTTCCCATTTTTCTTGGGCACCACTACGATGGGGGATACCCACTCAGTGTGCTCAATTTCATAGATAAATCCAGCTTCAACCAGTCTATCTATCTCTTCTTTGATCTTAGCAGCGTAATTATCGTTATATGTATAAGGCTTTTGCTTAGAGGGTTTAGCATCTGAGGTCATGGGGATGGTGTGTGAGCATATGTCCGGATCAACACCTTTCAAATCCTTGTAACTCCAAGCGAATACATCTCTGTATTCTCTTAGCAAGGCAATTAACGCATGCTCTTCTTCCTCTGTTAGGTCATGGCCTATGTACGTGCATCTCTCCTCTCCTTTTTCTATGGCCACTACTATTTTCTTGGTGGTTTCTTTGTTATCATAGGCCTCTCCTACTTGTGCCTCTCGTTTAGGCATTCTTATCATGACTCTCCTGTCGTCTATCTCATACTTCTTAAAATTTTCCGGGACCTCAAACAAAGATTCTTCCTCTTCTGGTGAGGCTTCTCTCTTCTTTCGTTTCTTTCCGTCTTCCTTCTGGGTCACATGTGTTGCTAATCTTACATCATTTGTAAGCTCTCCATGCCTCTGGGGTTGAAATTCTACTTCATGGAAGTATTCCTCATCTGATGCAAATGGTGGGTCCATAATGATTGACTCTAGATCGGAGTCGCTTACATCCTCAAATGCATCAGGGCTAGGTTCGCATTCTTCTAGAACTGCCTCTCCCATGATTGGCTCTATGGAGAAGACTGAAATATCATAGCCATCCTCATCACAGTGAGGTGTCCATTGTTCTTCATTGATGGCGACGTCCATTGTTGCTAAAATTTCTGCCCAGCCATGGGGTTCAAATTCCTCATCAGGAAAAACTACAGGTGCATAGGCTGGGTCTTGGATGGATCTATGGGTTTCTTTTGCACCTGCCTCTTTGGCTTTTTCTCTCTTCTCTTCCTCTACTGCTACTTTGCACATCCATAAGTGGGTGTCTTCATGCATCCATGAGGATCCTGAGCCTATGGAATGCACGGATTCCGTATCATCTTTGGCTCTATGGATGGGATTCCACTGGATAGGAGGTACATCTCTATGAGAGTAATCTTCGAGATTTACTTTGGTTATAACACCTAAGTGCTGCAGGTACAAAGAATTGGTTCCCCAATCCTGTACCACTTGCAACTGTCGCATAAATGGTCTTCCCAAAATCATCTCATAGGCATGATTTTTGCTGAAGTCACATATGGCAAATGTATGCTCAAACTCGACACCACAAGTGGTGAGAGTTATTCCTTCTAGCAATCCTAAGGGTCTCTCTATGTGACCATCGGCCATTTGCAATTTCATCCTCGTGGGCCTGAGTGCCAGCTTGCCCCAACGCTTCCATAGGGAAGTGGTGGCAATTGCAACTCCTGCACCTGAGTCCAAAATTGCCTTGGTGGTGTACTCCTGGTAGGTGATGGGAAGATAGGTGTTCCCTTCTTCGCCTTCACACATATCTCCTATCTTATCCAAGGGAATTTTTGGCACCGTCCTATGGGATCCTACCTGGGAACAAGGTTTGGCTATTTCTGGTACTTGTTTGCCGACATGTTTCCATAATTCAGGTCTAACCTTGAGTAGCTCTTCTAACTTGAGATTGCACTGCACGTTAGTGTTCTTCACTACCTCTGTGTTCCTAGGTATGACTGAATCTTCGTTTCTTACCATGACTGTAGGTGTTCTCATACACGTGGACTTTGCTTCCCATGGGCCTGTGAAGTGGGGTAGCTCTTGTATGGAATTAGACTCAAAGTCCAATCTCTCGTGAGACTGAGTACTCTCATGTTCCCCGTAAATAGATGGGATGTCTTGTGGGAATTGGTCGTGTGCATCATCCACAAGTTCAAAGGGAGGGGCAACTTCACTTTCGTTATCCCATTTGTCTTCTTGAATCTCTCGTAGGAAGTCTGGTGCAAACCGATTCATAGAAGAAGTGTCTGGCTCCGTAGAATTAGGCGCATAAGCAACCTGGGAAGGAGGGCTTATTCTATCGTTGGCTCTCTCCTCGTTTTCATAGATGGCTGGAGCACAAGCTTCCTGGGGAGGATTACTTATTCTATCGCTTTTCCGAACAGGCTCATACGCTCCCTGAGAAGGAATGTAGGCAACCTGTGGAGGTACGTAAGCTTTCGAGGGGGGCTCACCTGCCTTTTGGGGGGGGAGATAAGCTTCTTGAGGAGGCACATGGGCTTCCTGAAGAGGCTGGCTTATCCGTTCTCTTGCCCTTTCCTTTCTTTGAGGGGCAGGTTCCTTTTCTGATTGTGCAATTAGCCTCTCTATTCTTTCTAGCAGTCCATCAAAGTGTAACTGCGTCTTAGCTGAGCTAGAGATGTTAAAGAGGCGGCTAGCCTCGAACATGGCTTGAGCCAATTCCACCATCTTAGCACAAATTTTAGTTCGTTGAAGCTCTAGCTCGGCTCTAGGAAGCATTTTTCATGATCGGTTATGGTTGGCCCTTCTTGGATTCTAGCCTGATATGCTTTAAGCATCATGTTTAGGTCCTCAGGAGTGGGATCTGCTAGGACTGATCCTACTTTGGGGGGTGGTGGAGTCGTATGAGGCGGGTAGGAAGGTGGTGGGTCGGATGGAGATGGGAATGGTGGTGGTGGAGTAGTGTGAGAGGGAGTTTGAGTTGTGAGTTCGGTTATTCTGGCTCTTGTTTCTCTTACGCTTTCCTCGAGTTCACTCATCTTCTTTGCCCATTGCCTTTTCATTCTTTCCGGACTATCTTTCCAAGCTCTAGTCCTTTTCTTGGTTATGCTCTCAGTTTCACTAGCCTCTGGGCCCTTTTCCTGGCTTGCCCCTTGGTTTTGCTGCAATGCCTGAGCTCTAGTGACTACCTGTACTGGTGCAGTGGAAGTGACACTCCCTGTGGAATCTACCATTAACCCAATAACGTTGATAGGAGTGATTTTTGGCATATTATTGGGGTTCTTCGGGCAATCTCGTAAGAGATGCTCTTTTCCACAATGTTGGCAAAAGCCTTGGATCGTCACGGACTGAGTTTGTGCAGGTGGAGGTAAGGGGCAATCACGAATGAGGTGATCTCCCTGACATCTGTAGCACGGTCCTCTAGGGAATGGAGGTCTTACGTGCCTAGGTTGAGGCCTAGGGTTGGGGTTTGCATACATGATGTTTGTATAATCTGACTCCCAACTAGGTTCATTTGGCTCTTCGCTGTAATAGGACTCACCATGTTCTGGAGACTGCATGTAGTATGCCTGTGGACTATCAACATGTGTAGAATCAAAGCTATGGTCACTCGGGTCACTTTCAGAAAGCAAGGGTGTTACAGGGACTATAGCTCTATTCAGGTTTTCTTCTGCAGCAGTATACTTTACCGGAATCACATTGGCTGGGGCAGGGGGTTGTTGTGCTAACACAGGTTGAGGCCTTTGTTGAGCTTGATATGGTTGCTGATAAGGTTGTTGTGGCCTGCCATATGGTTGTGAAGGGTACTGGTTCTGGTATCTTCCCTGTGGTGGATAGGGTTGAGGGTAGGCTTGCCTAACTGTTTGCTTATTGTAGGGGCAATCTTGAGCGGTGTGATTGGTGTACCTTCGTTCTATAGTGCAGTACTGGCTACTAGGATTTACTTGGGGCTGAGCCATAATGGGACATACGTTCGCCATGTGGTCGCCACCACAAGTATAGCACCTTTTCACAGGGGCAAACCATGGGATTTGTTTGCTAGTTACACCTAATTTCTGAGCTACTTTCTTTGCAAGTTCCTCAATGGATGTGGATTGCGTGGAAGAGAGGCTAGAGGCACTATCTGAATCTTTGTATATCTTGGAAAGCTCTAACTCCTCCCCTAGGTTATCTTCAATGTCAATGCACATGCGTACACACTCTTCTATGGTCCTAGGGTCCTTCAACTACACATATGATCTTAATTTGGTACTTAGCAATCCATCCAAGAATAAAGCCACTTGCTTGGCTGGTGTAGGTAACTCCGAAACAGGGCATCTTTCAAGATATTGTCTAAATCTTCTTCCTGCCAATCTTACAGTCTCTTGGGGAGTCTGTTTGAAGCTGTGAATCAATGAGGAGGTATTGTGTCTTATGCCACTCTTAGAGAACTCTACAATGAAAGCCTCTAGGAGTTGGTCTATACACCTGAATTGTCGCTCATCTAATGGCTGAAACCATGTAAGTGCTGTGTTCCTAAGGGTTAGACCGAAGGCATTGTACTGCGTGAATAGATCCTCCACTTGTTCAGCTCTCAAGACTTGCTTGAACTCCGCCACATGATCATAGGGATCTCCTGTGCCATCAAAGTAATTCTTCATGGACTTAACTAGCTGGGTCGGTCTCAAAGTTCTTGTGTGCTCTCTAGGTCTCGGAAGAGGGAATCCATCCACATTTCTTTGGTTCCTGTGAGCTCTAAGTATCTCAGTTCTACTCTATTCGTCTCCGTCATCTTTCTTTCTCTGCCCACGGGGTTGGCAAAGCTTACTTCTGGTCTATCTCTACTTCTGTCTCTTCGCATTCCATGAGCTTGGGATGTTCCAGCTCCAGGGTGACCATAGGATACATTCAATCTTGGTTGGGGGAAAACGAATTCACCCTTCCAAGTGTAAGCATGCCTATCATTTTCTGTCACCACAAAGATCCTCTCCGAAGCGTGATCTAAGTAGGTCACTCTGCCTGGGCTATCAGGATCCTTAAACTCATAGATCATGATTGTTCCTATATCAATTGGCTGATCAGATTTATACCTCCAAAAGGCTTCGTCAGTTTCTCGATTGAGGAGCAACTCTATGCTCTTATTATCCTGGGGAATCCACTCTGGTGTTATAATCCTAGTGAGAACCGATTTGCCCCGAGGGGTTCTAGGTTCTGTACCCATGCTTCCTTGCTCTAAGTCCCCTAAGTCCGCTTCTGGGATCACATTTCCAAATTCGTCCGTCCTATCTGGGTGACTGGTGACTACGTATATGGTTCCTTCTTTGTCCAAGTAAGCTCCGTTTTCAAACTTGAGAGCTGGGCGCTCTAGTCCTATGGATTGGTCAGGGTTCTTAATCTGTACCACAGATCTTCCTAGGCCATCCTCATAGATGCTAGCACCTAATCGATTGGTCCTAAGGTATTCCAGCTGAGTCTTGTACGGGCCTTCTACCCTGTGCAGGTATGGCACTGCTGAACTTCCCGTAGGTCTGTCCATGCCTTGAGACATCTCTGACTCACTGGTCTCAGAGCTAGGGTAGTACGAGCGGTGGCTCAACTGCTGGGCCCAAGACCTAGCAGTGTGGTTAACACTAGCCTCTGAAGACCTAAGGCTTTGTCTCTCCGTTACTAGATGTCGTCCTGATCTAAGGTTCATATGCCTATCTAAGTAGCCCAATTCTTTGCCCAGAGTACAACCTCGTTGCTGGTTACTTTATATTAGTCGCCTGGTTCTTTTTAGTTATTTCTCGTGTTTAAGGTCTTGTCTGATATTACGTCGTCAGGAATACTTGAATGTTCTTCGTGCTTTTAGGTTGATCGTTCCACGTTAGGTTCTTTTCCTTTATGTTATCGACAGTACAGAGATTAGGTTTTTAGCTTGAACTTGAGTTTTTAGGTAGTCTTCAACTTGATACCTGCCTATCGTCGTCCTGACTTACTCCTACCTCTAGTCGTTCTTAGCCCAAACTATGAATTGACAGAGGGGGTTAAAAGTTTCCAACCTTTTGTTTCCTGCTTGGTTGCCCTTGAGTGCCCAGGAAGTGTGTTCCCAAGCTTGCACTTACACTTGCTTAGAACAACTTTCGAAGCTCTCAATAGATCTGTAAGAGTTCCAAAGTTAGCCTTAAGATTTAAATTCCAAAGACAGAACCGATGAGTTTCAGTCCTGTAGCACAAACACTAACTTGCATAGTGATTTTTAAGAAAACAATTCTAAAGACCCCTGACTTTGATCCCCCTGGGTATGGTTAACTTTCTAAATTCCCTCTCTGAAAATCAACGCATTATCTTTATAAAAAACAGTTGAGGGCGTGTAGTATATGCCACGAGCTTTCCAACAAGCCCTAGAGCTCAAAAATTTGATTTCGTATGAAGAAGTTATGACTGTTCAGGGTTTAGGGGGTTAGGACAGGATTCAATCTGGCTGACGGATCCTATGATTTTCTCCCAAAACACAAGTGTAGGAACCTCCAATAATACTAATGGTTTGACTATTTTGCCCCAAAATTATCCCAAAGTTTGAACAAAGGCAAACCCTAATTTTTGGCCGAAAAGCCTGTCAATCGCGATCGACAGGTCTGTCAATCGCGATTGACAGAGGTGTCCGTCGGGGCTGTCAATCGTGATCGACAGTGTCAATCGCGATCGACAGAGTCGATCATGGCTGTCAATCGCGATCGACGGTGTCAATCGCGATCGACGGTGTCAATCGCGATCGACACGTTTTCCGGATTTTTCGCCGAAATTTCAGTCAATCGGGGACCTATCAGTCGCGATGGACACATGGCTACGCGTAAAAGTCAATCAATCGTTGAATTTCAGTCGGTCGCGATCAACGGTGTCAATCGCGACTGACAGAGGTGTCGGTCGTGGCTGTCGATCGCGATCGACGGTATCAATCGCGATTGACAGGGTCCTACGTGGCAATCTGTCGGTCGTGAAGTCTGTCGGTCGCGATCGACAGGGTCTGTCGGTCGCGATTGACAGGGTCTGTCGGTCGCGATTGACAGAGGCTGTCGGTTGCGATTGACAGAAAAACACGGAATTTTTCTACTGTTTTAGGTGATTTGGGATGTGCTCATCATGCTTGTGCTAGTGGTGAACTTTGTTTTACCAAATGATCGAATTTTCTGTCGATCGCGATCGACAGAGGCTGGCGACTGCGAGACAGATTCGACGAGTTTCGTACCTGCGCAGGAAGCTGGGGATGGTGATTCAGCAAGGTCCTGCAAAAAGCTCAAGAAACATGCAAGAAAACACACACGCAATATCGCTCTCTCGCTCTCTCTCACAAGTGAAATGAGGGAAATGAGGTGGGAAAGGTGATATGATCAAAAAACAGAAATTTTCGCGATGATGGAGATGGAGGTGGGGGATGGTGATGATGATGATGGAGATGAAGATGGTGAAGGAAAACAAGAAAATTGGTGAAAGTGAAGAAAATACCTACAACTCCAACACGTCAACTCTACGTCTTACCATCACACGCTCGTCCTCAAAATTCGATCCCCGGCAACGGCGCCAAAATTTGGTGTAGCTCAGTGACGAGTAGCACCTCCTTTAATGTCAATCCGGGAAGACGTGAGGATGGTATGAAGACCTCGAGCAAGTGGCGGCACAAGTGCGTGAGTGAGAAGCACACAAACATGCACACACATACACACACACGCGCACACACGGCAAGACAAAGAGTGAGAATCAATGGAGTTCTTAGATTAGTTTCCAAAAAAGTTCTTACAAGTTTGTTTCAAATACAATCTAACCTCAAAAATGAGCTCTCTAGCTCTTTTTATAGTTTTTGACTAGCTTTGGCCCTGTTCAGACCTAGTGTCCGGCCTAGTTAAAAATTAGGTTCCAGGGCTTATTTGAGGGCTCAAACGAGATCTAAAAAATACGAAAATTGGCAGGTAGATACTTCTAAGGCTCCTCAAGCTCAAGGACTCCTTGGCTTGCACAAAATGGAGCTACAAAAATATGAAATGGTATTTACAATGGTGTTTAGTGATGAGAATCACTTTTAATTGGTGTAAGGGTTTTGAAAAACTAAAGGGTTGCCTTAGTGCTAGATCTGCGTGAATGCTCATACGTGCTTCTTCCTGAAGAAAATTATTGGCCTATTTGCCAGATCTCTGTTGACTCCCTTGTCTGCTTGTGCCTTCTCTCCCTTCTTACTCTCTTCTCTGACTGCCATGCCTCGTTAGTCCTTCAGTTCCTTGTCTGCTGCTAACAATCTCCTTAGAAGACTCAATTTTTAAGCTTCCAATGGAAAAAATGTAAGACAGTAGTTACACAATATAACACAACAGCAATAGCAGAAAACATAACAGATATAGGAGAATCTTAACAATTTTGTACTAGCAACAAGAACAAAGATGATGGCATTGTCCACATGTGCGCTCTCAAGGTAGAGCTTAAATGGTGATCTAGACAACTCTAGACAGGGAGATACAAGGTAGAGGTATGCTGGCTCAATTCAATGTCTCAGGTAGTGCAGAAGTCATGTATATATAGGATCATGGGTGGCCTTACATGGATGGCTATACATGGGCAGTAAAGTGTGGGCGACCACCACCCGTGTAATTGCCATACACGGCTCAGACCAGTTGAACCAACTTAACAAATATAAATGATTTCTAACTCCGATAGGGAATATTCAATGGAATATTCCCTTTCCCTTTGCGCCAGAGGCCCTGCTGGCCCCCTGGGATCCCCTAGCCAAGGGGCCTGCTGGCCCCCTTGGACCCCCAGCTCGTGCTGCTCACCGCTACCCCGGACCCCACCATTGGGGACCCTCGTAATTCCCTTTCCTTACAATACCTTTCATGGTCCAATATGACCTTCATGCAACATGCCAGTTGGGATTCCCATCAATTGAGTAATGCACGCTTGGCTTCTCCTCTTAACGGGGGCCTTACAAAATGTGCATACAATCATGAGGGGTAGACATTCCTCATATACTAACACCCCCCTCAATGTTTATCGATGATAAATAATGTAGGTCTCGGTCCTATGCCCATCTGTTGAGGATGCCTGTTGAGTTGTTCTCTTCCAAGTGCTTTAGTGAATATGTCAGCACAATTTGCATCTGTTGGGAAATATTCTAGCTCCACAATTTCATCTTCAATTAGCTCACAAATGTAATGGTACTGTACTTCTATGTACTTGGTGCAAGCATGAAATATTGGGTTCTTGCAATAGCCATACAACTTTGGATTATCACACTTGAGTACAGTCAGCATATTTGATGGAAACCCTAGACGTGCAAGAATTCTCCTTAACTAGAATGCCTCACAAGAGGCAAAACAAGCTGCTTTGTACTCTGCTTCAGTGCAGGAGAGTGTGAGAGTTGGTTGCTTTCTACTTACCCAATAAAATATTCCTGAACCAAGTGAGAAACAATATCCAGAAAGTGATTTTCTAGATTCACAATCTCTAGCCCAATCTGAATCACAATATCCTTGGAATGTATCACCTATGGTATAAAAAATACCAAAATCCAAGGTTCCTGCAATGTACCTTAGAATTCCCATTCGAGCATTCCAGTGACTCTCCTTAGGTTTGTTGGAAAACCTGCTTAATATCCCAACAACATAGAAAATGTATGGTCTAGTGTTGCACAGAAAAATAAGACTTCCAACAAGCTTCCTATACTTCTTAGCATCTACATTAGGCATGTTATCATCCATAGATAGCTTATGATTTACCTCCATGGGTGTGCTAGTTGGTTTGCAGTCCATCATTCCAAATGCCTTGAGAACTTCTTTGGCATATTTTTTTTGTGAGATGAAAATGCCATCCTTCCTTTGCCATACTTCAATTCCCAGATAAAAATGGAGTAGACCTAAGTCTGTCATTTCAAACTCAGTTCCCAAGCTTATCCGAGTTTGATTGATGAGTTCTTCATGATCTCCTGTAATGATCAAATCATCCACATATACAATGATAACAACTAGCTTGCTATCCCTTTTTGTTACATACAAGTTAGCATCATAAGTACTTCTTTCAAAACCCATATTTTTGAAAAAAATATCTATCCATTGGTACCAAGCTCATGGAGCTTGCTTTAGTCCATACAAAGCTTTCTTCATCCTACAAACTTTATTCTTTGAATTGGGCACCTCAAAACCTGGTGGTTGAGATACATATACCTACTCCTTGAGGTGACCATTCAAAAATGCAGATTTGACATCCATATGGAAAATAGGCCAAGCCTTTTGTGCAGCTACTGCAAGTACCATTCGAATACTTGTCATGCGTGATGTTGGTGCAAAAATTTCTTGAACATCAAATCCTTCGATCTCTGAAAAACCCTGTGCAACTAATCTTGCCTTATACTTTTCTAATGTTCCATCTACTTTATACTTAGCTTTCCAAATCCATTTAGTACTATTACCTTCTTCTTTGGCGGCAAGTCCACTAGATCCCATGTATCATTTTTGAGTATACTATCATACTCAGACTGCATTGCCGCTCTCCAAGTTGGATCATCAAGGGCTTCTTCAATGGTGCTAGGTTCCTTTATCGAACCCATGACATCTGCCATTACAGCCATGTTAACAATGTGTTCTGAGGCTCTTCTTTGCTCCTCTATTCTCTTTGATCTTCGTAATCCATCTGAGGATGATTCTGGTACATCTACATATGGATTGTGATCATCAAAGAGCTGTTGTGCCCACTTTGGTAGGGGCTTACACTGTGCAGCTACAACTAGTTGGCTTTTTATTGAGGAAATTTCTCCATCATATGTTTCCTCCTCCTCAACTTTAACCTGTCTTTTGATAGGCACAAGGTGAGATATTTATCCGTTTGATGAGATAGTAGATTTACCTTTATCTTCTACTAAGTGTGGTGGTTCATCAAACACCACATCTTGGCTAACAAAAATCTTCCTTGCCTCAGGATCCCACAACCTGTATGCTTTAGACTCTTCACTATATCCTAGGAAGACACACTTTTTGCTTCTTGAATCCAACTTTGATCTTGTTGAATGAGGAATATGTGCATAACAGAAACAACCAAAAATTGTGAAATGCAAAACTAAAGGCTTTTTACCAGAATATGCTTCTCGAGGAGTCATCCCCTTCAGTGCTTTTGTGTAGCTTTGATTGAGGATGTAGACTGCTATATTGAGTGCTTCTGCCTAGAATGAATCAGGCATGTCTTGAGCTTTTAACATACAACCAGCCATTTGAACTACTGTCCTATTCGTGTGCTCAACAATGCCATTTTGTTGAGGTGTATGAGCTGTGGTAAGTTGCCTTTTCACACCATGGTCCTTATAGTAATTATTCAATTCTATTGACAAGAATTCACCTCCTCTATTTGTTCTGAATTTCTTCAAATTCCTTCCTGATTCATTTTCTACATACTTATGCCACATTTTAAATTTTTCAAAAGCATCAGCCTTCTCTCGAATGAAATAAACCCACATCTTTCTACTATAATCGTCGACTAATAACAAAAAGTAGAGAGATCCTCCTAAATTAGGTGTAGACATTTTACTCCAGAGATCAGCATGTACCAACTCTAGAGGAGCTTGAGACTGATTGTTGGTCTCTCTTGGAAATGCCTTTCGTTGTTGCTTGCCCATCATGCAAGTTTCACAAGGTTCTTGCAACTCTAAAAATGCAGGGAAATGAGCAACCATCCCTGTTCTTTGCATCTCCTTCAAAATTGGAAATCGGAGATGCCCAAATTGTTGGTTCCATAACCTGCTTACATATTTATCTTTTGTAGCAGTTAAAGCACTTAACTCATACAAGCTATCCTGTCGTATGCCTTTACCTACATTATTACCTGATGAATCCATGATTTGTGCACCTCTCTTATTGAAGTGAACTTCGAGTTGCAGAAACTAACAACAAATTTCTTTTAAGTGTAGGTACATAGAGAACATCGGATAACTTTTTCTCAACACGTAGAGAAGTGATAAAAGAGATGGTTCCAGTTCCTTTGGCTGGACACTTGGAGTCATTTCCCACCACTACATTGATGGATTCCCACAGAGGCACTAGGGAACTACACCAATCCTTTTTGTTCATATATTTAGGTAGTGGTGTGTGTGAACACTCTAGGACCGCCGGGGCACGTTTTTCCCTCTTTAGGAGGTTTTTTTCCCTCGGCTTGTATATACGCCTATTGCCCTAATGGGCTACTTATCTTTGTACATTATCTAGTAATACATTGAGTATTGTGTGTTTGTGCTCCAAGCTTCTTCTTCTTCCTTGTGTTGTTCGCGTTCTTCTGCAGACGTCTATCTCCAACAATTGCTATCAAAGTAGGTCGTCGCTTCATCTAGGGTGCCATCGACACTCCTCCATTTCCAGTCTCAGAATCACACAAATTTTGATGAGCATACTGAGCGTGTTTCCGAGATCAAAACAGCTTTGCTGTGTGGTGCCGAAATCACGATATGAGCTCGTTTCGGCCTCCGAACGCACTATCGCAGCGCTTCTGCAGGATATTTAGTCTTTTTGTGCCAAAGGTATATACCAGTTTCTGTTTGCTAGTTTAAGCGTCTCGAAGTCTGCTACAGGTCTAGCAGAACTCGTCTGGGAAGTTTTGTTGAACTTTTTGAGATACAGTCAAATTTCTGCATCAAGGTATTTTAGTCACCGGCCATGGCTGAAAGTAGTGATGTATTCCATATGTTGGTTGTTGAGGATAAGTTGGATGGGACCATGGGCTTATATGATGCGACATGTATTGGTTGCAAAAGGGTTGTGGAACATTGTGCAGGGTGTTGAAAGACGTCCTGTTACACCTCTAACTACAGGTACTGCAAATACAGGTGTTGGAGCTGATGAAGATGGTGTCGAAGATGATATTCCGCAGATTCCTATTCGTGTTGCTATTTTTGCTGCACCTACTGTAGAGAAGATTCGCTGGGCTGGCTAAGATGCCGAGGCACATGCATTGATAGCTTTGTCTGTCAAACGTGCAATTATTCCTCACATTCACTCTTCCAGAATAGCTAAGGATGCTTGGGATACACTTACCACATTGTACCAAGCTAGGAATGAGGCTCGTGTTGCTTACCTCCGAAAAGAGCTGGAGAGTGAGCACATGAATGAAGGTGATTCTATGGACAGTTTCCTAATGAAGATCAAAGACTTGAAGGAACAATTGATTTCTGCTGATGAGGTTATACTAGATAGCTCAAGGAGCTTGGATTACACCGGATACCCTTAGTTGAGGGAGCCGCACCTACAAGAAGTAGGCCATATCGACTCAATCCAAAGTATGCAGAGGCGGTAAAATTGGAAATTACAAAACTAGAAGAAGCAGGTATAATTGTTCCAGTAGAACATTCCAGATGGCTTTCTTCTATGGTTATTGTACCCAAGAAAAATAGTGGAAAAATAAGAGTCTGTGTTGATTTTCGTGCCTTAAATAAAGTGACTGTGCAAGATGGATTTCCTCAGCCCTTTACAGAGCAAGTACTTGAGGAAGTAGCCGGTCACACTTTGTATAGATTCTTGGATGGTTTTAGTGGCTAATATCAAATAGTGATCCATCCTGATGATAGGGATAAAACAGCCTTTGTTACTCCATGGGGCACTTATGTTTATACCCGCATGGCTTTTGGTTTGAAGAATGCACTAGCTTCATTTAATAGAACAATGTATCTAATATTGGGCAAATGGTTGAGAACCTTTTTATGCATTTTCATGGAGGACTTTTCAGTATTTTCAGGCAGAGATAGAAGAGCAGCAGTTCAATATTTCCATGACCATTCGGAAAATCTAAAAGAAATCTTTGAGCAATGTCTTAGAACAGGTTTAAAGTTAAATCCTGCTAAATGTCACTTTTTGGTCACTAAGGGCACTCTTCTTGGTCACATAGTATCTGCTGAAGGGATAACGGTGGATCCTGCGAAGGTTACTGCTATCCTTTCCATGCCTATTCCACAAATCCCAAAGGAAGTGCAAACTTTTCTGGGTCATGCAGGATACCATAGAAGATTTATACGAATGTATTCAGAAATAGCTAAGCCCTTATCAAGTCTTACCAGTAAAAAGGTCCCTTTCTCATGGAGTGCTGAAGCTGAGAAAGCATTTTGTGAACTAAAATTGAGGTTATGTACTGCTCCACTTTTAAGTGTTCCTAACTGGTCATTGGAGTTTCATGTGCATATAGATGCCAGCCTTCATGCTGTTGGTGCAATTCTAGCTCAACCATCATCACACAAGGTTGATAGACCTATCTCCTATGCCAACAGACTACTCACCCACGCAGAAAGGAACTACAGTATGACCGAAAGGGAAGGCTTGGCTATTGTATTTGCTCTTCACAAGTTTCGCCATTACCTTCTCGGTGTACATTTTATAGTCATATCTGACCATCAGCCCTTGAAGTACTTGATAAACAAGCCTAGAGTAGCTGGAAGGATTTGGAGATGGTTACTCCTCTTTCAAGAATTCAACTTTGATATTCACATTAAGCTAGGATAGGAGCACTACATGGCAGATCAAGTGTCCAAGACTGCAATGAGCGGGAAGGCAATAGGTATTAATGATGAACTGGTGGATAGTAATCTCTTCCTAGTAGCAATTCAGACTGATTGGTATGATGGAATTCTCAAATTTTTTACTGCTGGAAAACTCCCAGAGCATTTGAAACCCATAGAAAAGAGAAGATTACTCCTTAAAACCAAAGCATACTCACTTATAAGTGGAAATTTATAGAGATATTGTCAGGATGGTATCTTGAGAAAGTGTGTTTATCCAGAAGAGGTAACCCCTTTGCTTGAGGCAGCACACAGTGAAGGGCATCTAAAGGGGGAAGAATTGGCTCACAAAATCATCCACAAGGGACTATGGTGGCCTCATATTTACAAGGATCCGATCAAGTTTGCTAAAGAATGCCACATTTGCCAGAGATGTGCTCCTAGGCCAACCAGATTGAATTTCCAACCATTAGTCATATCTACAGGATGGCTCCCATTTGAACGATGGGGTCTTGATTTCATAGGACCAATTAGTCCAACTGGTCAACCTGGGGGTAAGAAGTATATTTTGATGGCCACATGTTATGCAACTAAATGGATAGAGGCTAAAGCCATTGTGGATTGCACGGTGTTAACAGTAGCTAAGCTCTTGTATAAACGTATTTTCTCAAGATTTGGTTGCCCACTGGAAATCACTAGTGATAGGGGAACACATTTTGTAAATCAGCTCCTCCAATTTATATTTCACAGGTACAAGGTCTTCCATAAAAAATCTTGTGCCTACTATCCAAGGGCAAATTGCCAAGCAGAGAGCTCCAATAAGATTTTGATCGGGTTGCTATGCAAATTATCTTTTGATCATCAAAGCTTTTGGCCACAAGCATTGATCGGTGCAATTTGGGCTTTCAGAACTACAAGAAGGGGAACCACTGGTGAGAGTCCATTTCGCTTAGTATATGGAAAAGAGGCATTGGCCCCATTCAAACTCATTATCAAAAAGGAAATGGGAGCCAAAACCATTGGAATTGAACCTCCCATTGAGAGATTGGTGGCATTAGAAGAATACAGAGAAGGAGCAATGCAAAAACTTCAGGTAACACAAGAAGAGCGCAAGAGACTGCATGACAGGTATCTGAGGTCCAATGAGATACAGTAAGGATCCGTGGTTTTACTCCATCAGGTCCCAGCAATTTCAACCAAACTGGCACCCAAATGATAGGACCTTACATGGTGGTAAAGGTATTGCCTCATGGAGCAGTACATTTAGAGGATTTGCAGGGTAAGAGGATACCCCTGGTCAATATCTCTAGGGTGAAGAAGTACCTAAATTAAGGTAAATTGGAAGCATTTCATTCACCGTACCTATCGTATTTCATTCAGTGATTGCAGTTTATAATATATATAATAAAAAAACAATAAAAAATAAAAAAAAAACTAAAAAAAAATTGAAAAAAATAATTAAAAGAAAAAAAAAATATTTGGTCAATATCTCTAGGGTGAAGGATTACTTGAATTAAGTCAAGGAGGAAGAACTTCCTTCACTATCTTATTTTCAGCTTCGGGAATTGCACCGAGAGGGTGCAAAGACTTGATGTGGGGGTCTGTATCGCGGCATTTCCCTCTCTCTCTCTCTCTCTCTCTCTCTCTCTCTCTCTCTTTCTCTCTCTCTCTCTCCCTCGCAACCCCCTGCAACCCCACCGTCCCCTCCTCTTTTCCCCCACCACCCCCGCGGCCCCCACCATCACCACGACCCCTCCAACCTCACCGTCCCCTCCTCTTTGCCCCCACCACCCCCACGGCCCCCACCATCACCACGACCCCCTCCAACCCCACCATCCCCTCCTCTTTTCCCCCACCAGCCCGCGGCCCCACCATCACCACAACCCCCTCCAACCCCACCGTCCTCTCCTCATTTCCCCCACCACCCCGCCGCCCCCACCATCACCATGACCCCCACCACCCCGCGGCCCCCACCATCACCACGACCCCCTCCAACCCCACAAACCCCACACTCCCCCACAACCCCCCCACAAACCCCACACCCCTCCATGACCCCCCACAAACCCCACACCCCTCCACAACCCCCTACAAACCTCACAAACCCCACACCCCTCCACAACCACTCCAACCCCACAAACCCCACACCCCTCCAACCCCACACCACTCCACCACCCCCCACAAACCCCGCAAACCCCACACCCCTCCACACCCCTCCACGACCCCCCACAAACCCCACAAACCCCACACCCCTCCACAACCCCCCACAAACCCCACAACCCTCCACAACCTCCTCACAAACCCCACAAACCTCCACGACTCCCCACAAACCCCACACCCCTCCACAACCCCCCACAAACCCCACACCCCTCCACGACCCCCCACAAACATCCACGACCCCCCACAAACCCCACACCCCTCCACAATCTCCCACAAACCCCACAAACCCCACACCCCTCCACACCCCTCCACGACCCCCCACAAACCCCACAAACACCACAAACCCCACAAACCCCACAAACCCCACACCACTCCACGACCCCCCACAAACAGCACACCCCTGCACAACCCCCCACAAACCCCACAAACCCCACACCCCTCCGCGACCCCCCACAAACCCCACACCCCTCCACAACACCTCACAAACCCCACACTCCTCCACGAACCCCCACAAACCCCACAAACACCACAAACCCCACGACCCCCCACAAACCCCACACCCCTCCACAACCCCCCCACAAACCCCACAAATCCCACAATTTCCGACGACCTCCCACAAAGTTCTCATGCAGTTTTTGATGGATATTTGGAGGATCATTTCTTAACCAAATAGCTAAGCCTTTGTCAAGGCTTACTAGTAAAAAGGTCCCTTTCTCATGGAGTGCTGAAGCTGAGAAAGCATTTTGTGAACTAAAATTGAGGCTATGTACTGCTCCACTTTTAAGTGTTCCTAACTGGTCATTGGAATTTCATGTGCATACAGATGCTAGTCTTCATGCGGTTGGTGCAGTTCTAGCTCAACCATCATCACACAAGGTTGATAGACCTATCTCCTATGCCAGCAGACTACTCAACCAAGCCAAAAGGAATTACAGTACAACGGAAAGGGAAGGTTTGGCTATTGTATTTGCTCTTCAGAAGTTTCGGCATTACCTTCTTGGTGTACATTTTATAGTTATATCTCACCATCAGCCCTTGAAGTACTTGATAAACAAGCCTAGAGTAGCTGGAAGGATTTGGAGATGGTTACTCCCGTTTCAAGAATTTAACTTTGATATCCATATTAAGCTAGGAAAAGAGCACTACATGGTAGATCAAGTCTCCAGGACTGCAATGAGCAAAAAAGCAACAGGAATTAATGATGAACTGGTGGATAGCAATCTCTTCCTAGTAGAAATTCGAACTGATTGGTATGATGGAATTCTCCATGTTCTCACTACTAGGAAACTCCCAGAAAACCTGACGCCTATAGAAAAGAAAAGATTCCTCCTGAAAGCGAAAGCATATTCACTTATAAATGGGAATTTATATAAATATTGTCAGGATAATATTTTGAGGAAGTGTGTTTATCCAGCAGAGGAAAATCTTTTGCTAGAAGCTGCACACAGCGAAGGACATCTAAAGGGGGAAGAATTGGCTCACAGAATCATCCACAAAGGTCTATGGTGGCCTCATATTTACAAGGATGCGATCAAGTTTGCTAAAAAATGCCACATCTGCCAGAGGTGTGCTCCTACGCCAACCAGATTGAATTTCCAACCATTAGTCATATCTACAGGATGGCTCCCATTTGAACGCTGGGGTCTTGATTTCATAGGACCAATTAGTCCAACTGGTCAACCTGGGGGTAAGAAGTATATTTTGATGGCCACATGTTATGCAACTAAATGGATAGAGGCTAAAGAAACTGTGGACTCCACGGCTTTAATAGTAGGTAAGTTCTTGTATAAACGTATTTTCTCAAGATTTGGTTGCCCACTAGAAATCACTAGTGATAGAGGCACAAATTTTGTAAATCAATTGCTCCAATTCATATTTGACAGGTGCAATGCTTTTCATAAAAAGTCATGTGCCTACTACCCAAGGGCAAATGGCCAAGCAGAAAGCTCCAATAAGATTTTGATCGGGTTGCTGCGTAAATTATCTTTTGATCATCAAAGCTTTTTGGCCACAAGCATTGATCGGGGCAATTTGGGCTTTCAGAACTACAAGAAGGGGAACCACTGGTGAGAGTCCATTTCGCTTAGTATATGGAAAAGAGGCATTAGCCCCATTTGAGTTCATTCTCAGAAAGGAAATGGGAATCAAAACCATTGAAATTGAACCTCCCTTTCAAAGATTGGTGGCATTAGAACAATACAAAGAAGGGGCAATGCAAAAACTTCAGGTAACACAAGAAGAGCGCAAGAGACTGCATGATAGGTATCTGAGGTCCCATGAAGTTCAAGTAGGATCCATGGTTTTAGTGCATCAGCTTCCAACAATTTCAACCAAATTGGCACCAAAATGGATAGGGCCATATAGGGTGATCAAGATATTACCACATGGCGCAGTGCATCTGAAAGATTTGCAGGGTAAAAGGATTCCCCTGGTCAACATCTCCAGGGTAAAGAAGTACTTGAATTAATGATAAGAAGGACTCCAACCATTGTACATACCTCGTTTTTCATTCAATACTTGCAGACTATTTCATTTTTTCAAATAAGCAGGTTGCACCGGGACGGTGCAACGACTTGATGTGGGGGTCTGTTGTGTTCCCCTCTCTTTCTCTCTACCCCCACCTTTCTCTCTCTCTCTCTCTCTCTCTCTCTCTCTCTCTCTCTCTCTCTCTCTCTCTCTCTCTCTCTCTCTCTCTCTCTCTCTCCTCCCCCGCCTGCCCACCAGCCCACCCCCCGACCCTCAGCAAAGCCCCTCACGCCCCCGATCCCTCTCTCTCTCTCTCTCTCTCTCTCTCTCTCTCTCTCTCTCTCTCTCTCTCTCTCTCTCTCTCTCTCTCTCTCTCTCTCTCTCCCCTCCCCTCTCTCTCCTTGCCCGCCACCCCATAGCCCCCGCCAACCCCCTCCCCTCCCCTCACCACCATCACCCTCCCCTCCCCTCACCGCCAGCCCCCTCCCCTCCCCTCACCGCCCCTCAGGCCCCGCCTTTCTCTCTCTCTCTCTCTCTCTCTCTCTCTCTCTCTCTCTCTCTCTCTCTCTCTCTCTCTCTCTCTCTCTCTCTCTCTCTCTCTCTCTCTCTCTCTCTCTCACTCTCCCCTCCCCCGCCTGCCCACCAGCCCACCCCACGACCCTCAGCCCTGCCCCTCAGGCCCAATATCCCTCTCTCTCTCTCTCTCTCTCTCTCTCTCTCTCTCTCTCTCTCTCTCTCTCTCTCTCTCTCTCTCTCTCTCTCTCTCTCTCTCTCTCTCTCTCTCTCTCTCTCTCCTCCCCCGCCTGCCTACCAGCCCACCCCGCGACCCTCAGCCCCGCCCCTTAGGCCCCCGATCCCTCTCTCTCTCTCTCTCTCTCTCTCTCTCTCTCTCTCTCTCTCCCCTCCCCTCTCTCTCCTCCTCCGCCACCCCCTCAGCCCCCGCCAACCCCCTCCCCTCCCCTCACCACCATCTCCCTCCCCTCCCCTCACCGCCAGCCCCCTCCCCTTCCCTCAACGCCCCTCAGGTCCCCCCTCTCTCTCTCTCTCTCTCTCTCTCTCTCTCTCTCTCTCTCTACCCTCCCCACTCTCTCCTCCCTCGCCACCCCCTCAGCCTCCGCCAACCCCCTCCCCTCCCCTCACCATCATCACCCTCCCCTCCCCTCACCGCCAGCCACCTCCCCTCCCCTCAGCACCCCTCAGGTCCCTCTCTCTCTCTCTCTCTCTCTCTCTCTCTCTCTCCCTCCCTCCTCTCTCTCTCCTTCCCCGCCACCCCCTCAGCCCCTGCCAACCCCCTCCTCTCCCCTCAGCGCTAGCCCCCTCCTCTCCCCTCACTACCAGCCCCTTCCCCTCCCCTCACCACGAGCCTCCTCCCCTCCCCTCTCTCTCTCTCTCTTCCTCCCTCTCTCTCTCTCTCTCCTTCCTCTCTCTCTCCCCACCTGCCCTCTGCCTCCCACCCGGCCTGAACCACACCATCCCTCCCGCATGCCCCTCACCATCCTCTCCTTAGCCTCCCACGTACCCCCCCAATCCTCACCGAAGGCTCCATTACCAGTCGTCCCGAATATGCTCAGACTCTTAGAAACGGGCATCTTGGCTTTGCATTTGATTAAAGATATTTTGTTGTTTTCTTGTGATACTGAAGGGAAATATGCGAATCTTGGAAGCAATCGGATGACAACACTAATTGTGAGTTGTTGAATGCTTATGAAGAATTAAGGGATTACTATATGGGAATGGACGCATCACTATTCATCAAATGTAAGGGTCACAAGCAAGTATAGAAAACAATGTAAGAAAGGTGCTTCTCAAGATCATTCAAATTTCACGGGCGGCATGTGGATCTCAGATGACATTCAAAAGTAACAGAGTAAGTGGTGAAAGTGAAAGGAAGAAAAGGGCTGATGCCGCCAACCATTCGTGACGAGGGCCTATTTTTGTGGATCCAATTCTAAAAATCAAGTGGACAAATTGACCTACCCCTCCAATCTTGGGTAATCAACCGGCGCATGATTAGTGGACGTGAGGATTCGGCAAGGCCCTCTTGGCCTATTTGGAACCTATAAAAAACAAGGGAGTTGTGTTCATTGGGATACAATTCAGATATACACATTTGCATACGTGCGTACAGAGGTCCTCTCTTGACACTTTGTGGCTTCAAGCCTACTGTAGGAAGTCACTCTGTGGTGTGCATACGCAGCGTGGGCTTCCCAGTAGAGGGCTAATAGCACTATAGTGTGAAGAGAGTGGCTTGGTTGTCATTCTATGTGAGTCAGTGTTATTTTTATGCTCTGTTCCTTAGAGCATTTTGCCACCATTTGTATTGATCAGTGCTGGTCTACACATAATTAGTCCATCGTGCTGATCGGAAGAATCCATTGTATTGATGTTGTTTAGTTTTGGAGTGGCATGTTAGCCTTGAGCATGAACTTCTGAGCATCACTTTGACCTATCTTGTAATCATCTGATTCGAACTAAGGATTGGATGGTCTTCCTTTATGGTCATTTTGTCATTAATATTTTCTTGAGTATTCACAACTTTGTGAAATCATTGACATTTGCCTGCTCACAGAATTGTTAAAGGGTATACTTCCCTAAAGAGAACCCCCCTTGAGTAGTTGAAGTACTGGAGTGCTTGCGGCTTGTTCTTGTTAAAACTAGATATCCCAGTACCTCCTCTACAGATGGACTGCAAACCAACTAGCACACATATGGAGGTAAATCGTAAGCTATCTATGGATGATAACATGGCTGATGTAGATGCTAAGAAGTATAGGAAGCTTGTTGAAAGTCTTATTTTTCTGTGCAACACTAGACCAGACATTTTCTATGTTGTTGGGGTATTAAGCAGGTTTTCCAACAAACCTAAGGAGAGTCACTAGAATGCTGGAATGCGAATTCTAAGGTACATTGCAGGAACCTTGGATTTTGGTATTTTTTATACCACAGGTGATACACTCCAAGGATATTGTGATTCAGATTAGGCTGGAGATTGTGATTCTAGAAAATCACTTTCTAGATATTGTTTCTCACTATGTTCAGGAATATTTTCTTGGGTAAGTAGAAAGCAACCAACTCTCGCACTCTCCTCCACTAAAGAAAAGTACAAAGCAGCTTTTTTTGCCTCTTGTGAGGCATTCTGGTTAAGGAGAATTCTTGCAGATCTAGGCTTTGCATCAAATATGTCGACTCTATTCAAGTGTGATAATCCAAAGTTGTATGGCTATTGCAAAGAACCAAGTATTTCATGCTCGCACCAAGCACATAGAAGTACAGTACCATTACATTTGTGAGCTAATTGAAGATGAAATTGTGGAGCTAGAATATTGCCCAACAGAGGCAAATTGTGCTGACATATTCACTAAAGCACTTGGAAGAGAACAGCTCAACAGGCATCTTCAACAGATGATCATAGGATCGACACCTACTTGATTTATCATCGATAAACATTGAGGGGGGGTGTTAGTATATCAGCAATGTCTACCCCTCATGATTGTATGCACATTTTGTAAGGCCCCCATTATGAGGAGAAGCCAAGCGTGCATTACCCAATTGATGGGAATCCCAACTTGCATGTTGGATGAAGGTCATATTGGACCATGTAAGGTATTGTAAGGAAAGGGAATTACCAGGGTCCCCAATGTGGGTTACAGGGTAGCGGTGAGCAGCCGTAGTTGGGGGGTCCAAGGGGCCCAGCGGGCCCCCTAGCTGGGGGGGGTCCGATGGGGCCAGCGAGCGCCCTGGTGCGAAGGGAAAGGGAATATTCCATGGAATATTCCCTATCGGAGTCAGAAATCATTTATATTTGTCAGGTTGGTTCAGCTGGTCTAAGCCATGTATGGAAATTACACGGGAGGTGGCCGCCCACGTTTTTCCACCCATGTATTGCCATCCATGGAAGGCCACCCATGATCCTATATATACATGACTTCTGCACTACCTGAGACATGGAATTGAGCCAGCATACCTCTACCTTGTATCTCCCTATCTAGAGTTGTCTAGATCACCATTTAAGCTCTACCTTGAGAGAGCACAGGTGGACAATGCCATCATCTTTGTTCTTGCTGCTAGTAGAAAATTGTTGAGATTCTCCTATATCTGTTATCTTCTCTGCTATTGCTCTTGTGTTATATTGTGTAACTATTGTCTTACATTTTCTCCATTGGAAGCTTAAAAATTGAGTCTTCTAAGGAGATAAAGATCAGTCAAATTAATCACTCTACAAAGAAATGTGCATTAAAAGATAGCAAGTTACAAAAAAGATAGCAAGTTACAAAAAAGTCACTCTAATAATTAATTTTAGACTCTTCTCTTTCTTGAGTGGATCTTTTCAAAAATGCCATGCGATTACATATAATGGAAAACGTAGAAATAAGTATCATAATTAGCAACTTCAAGAGGTTTGGAAATTGGAACCCTCCTCAACCATACTTGTTGCACCTTTCTTCATGAAGAGATTGATTGAGTTGGAGCCTTAAAAGAGTTGTTTTTGTGTGTGTGGGAGCTAGAAAAGAGCACCAAGATAAGGTCCTTCACTTCATCTTAATACCACATGAACATTTTGAGCCTCATAGTACGCCTTTATAAGGCCCATATGAGCCTTGTCAATTGGAGATGGCATGCATCCTTTCTTGTGTTGTTGCCCAAAATGCTTGTTCTAGCCTAGGAATGCAAAGGATGGGCCCTGTAAAACGTTTGCAGGGCCTATCCCCACGTTTCTCTAGCAGGCTTCTTTTGTGCATTCCTAGGCCATTGCATGGACTAGTTTCCCAATATTGGAAGTATATGTCCCTCAATTACAACCTAAACTTACGGAAGTGTGGAGGAATCTTGTTATGTGCAATGATTAGAGAATATCTAGACTCCTCTCGGTGCATATAAGCATGCACAGGTTTATAAGTACATTTGAATGTTCATCAAGATTGTTTATCTATTGGTCAAAGGATTTGCATGAATTGCACCCTATCTAAGGCAAATCATATGCTCCAATGTGCATGGCATATGGTTTCATGGCCTGGAAATGCAAAAAAAAAAAATAGACCTGGCATAGAAACACGAGGATGGGCCCTGCAAAAGTTTTGCAGGCCTCATCCCCACGTTTCTGTGGCACAACTTTTTTTCTGCATTCCTAGGCCATTGCATGCATTTTGGGCAACAACACTTTAAAGAACTACTTGAAAAAGATAGATTAAATTGTGCAAAACTTATGAGATTTTGATATGACTTCAAAGACACTTTTAGATACGTAGGTGAAAGAGACTTCAAAAAATGTAGGCTAAGAGACAAACACTTGGGAGAGCAAATATAATAAGAAAAAGATTATATTAATCATTTGGGATATATAAAAAGTTCTCCAAACAAGACAATAGAAATGTTAAGGGTTATTTCCTTTAATTCTTCTAGCTAGCTGCATATCTTTAGGTTGTATTAACACTCTCTTTGCATGGATAGCACACATGATAGTGTCCTCCAACATTGAGATAAGATATGCCTCTGGAGCTTCTTGGAGGGCTTCAATGGCTATCCCTTGGATACGAAGTCTAGCACAATAGGTTTCAATCTCTTCCTTCATAACTCTTGCAAATGACCTTCGTGTAATAAGAAGCTCCACAGACTTTTGATCATGTCAAATGTCTGCAAAGGCTTTGGTTTGCTTTCTGCACCTTTGCAGTGCTCTTGCATTTGGTGCCATGTTGGGTTGTGGTCGTTGTGGTCTAGGATGCCGTTGATAGTTCCTCTTTCTTCTTGGAGCATGCCTACATGGTCCTGCCTCATCATTTACTTGCTCTACCCCACTTTGCTCTCTTTCTTCAATGTTTGGTCTTTGTCCTTGTCCTGCGGGGAGTTTCTTGCCTCCTTGTCTTACTCGATGGTTCACGGGGATATGATCATGGGTCCATGGTAGCTTGTTAACATTTTCTTCATTCGAGGAACTCTCTAAATTTGATGTTTTCTCTAATGCAACTAGTCTCCATCCTCATTGTTTGGGGTTTTCCTTGAGTGATGTCCTCTGTGGGGGCTCATCATCAGATATAAAAGGGGAATATTGCATTTCTTGTGTTACATCTCTCTCTTGTTGTGAAGCTTCATCCCCCCGTGATGGAATGCTGCCAGAGTATGTCCCTGCATCAAAGTTTTTTCTAGAAGAGGGGCTTGTGGTTCGACGCTTCTTGTGGGGTGTCATCAATGGTGGGCATGGAATATCTTGCACATGGCGAGGGTAGATGACATTATCCTTTCTAATAGTATGCTTTGTGTGTGCCATTCTCTTCGGAAGTAAAGTGGTAAAATGAAGAAAGACACCTTTATTTATAGCCTTTCACTTAAGAATTATCCAATTCACATTTGAATGGATTAAAATTAGTTTTAAAATATTAAAAGTATTCACAAAACATTGAAAGTTGATTTGACATGAAAGGAGTTATAAAGCCCTCAAAAAACATTTTGATAGAAAATAATGCATTTTAGGATTTGGGAAACTATTTCCAAGGAGAACCGTCACAGACTCTTTATGCACGCCATTGGGCATGATGTACTAGTCCTGATGATGACATCCACTTCTTTCTTGAAATATCATGTTATATCTCTCTTGTAATCGTTGCTATTCATGACACACATGCTCATTCCATTACATATTTTCTGGTGAATGTCGTACAAAAAAACCAGTTGAACATTTCTTTTGAATAGTTTGATTGTAGTAGACCACCTCCATGATGAGCGTTTCTTAAAGTAAACACCTCTAGCCCTGTAATGGGACTTCTCCATTCCTTGTGTACTAAAAATGTCTAGTGAAAATAGAAAGGATATAATATAAAATGGAATTGGAATAGAAATAAACTGACTCCAACATACAAAAGGTAGATGCACTCTTATATTCTCAACACATTCATCATAACAAAGTAGCTCTAAATGATTTTTTTACTTCCACATATGCTAAGCTTAAGGCATTTTCTTGCATTTAAGGGAATTTCATTACAAAAAAACTTCATTTTGCATGATGTAGATGGTTTCTTTTTAGGATTACTTTAGCTCTTCTATTGTGCTTCTTTTATTTCCACGTGTCATTTTCAAGAACTACATTTTTTATTTTTCATTTAAAGGTCGTTTGTTGTAGAAGCTCTCTCTCATTTCAAGTGGGAGTACATGTATAAGCATTGGGGGAGTACTTGTTCAAAACATATTAGAATAGGTCCTTTCTATGATTTTAAAAGTCATATTGTTGTAAAAATTAGGGCTTTTGTGTAAAGAAGCACCCATTGATTGTGTCTTGTGTCTATCTATGTATAAACCTAGATGAGCTACTACATAAAGTTACATTCTAAAAGTTAAAACAAATCTTGCAAGATTTATTTACACCCCAAGAATCCTCACCGGTACGGTGATAACAAAATTTAAAATTTGATTAGGGATGTGTTGATTCTCCATGAATTTGTTTGGTATGAGATGGTTTGATCGTGTTCCATGTTCATATGCAAATGGATTGAAGTGAAAAGGATCCTACGTAATTTGTGTGGATGCACCGTTTGTACATCAGCACGACAGAGAGGAAATCCGAACAGATTACTGAAGGTAGATGATGAACGCTAACGGCAGAAGAGACTTGGGAGAGGAGTATCCAAGAATTTCAGCATAGAATCAATACTATGTAATGCTTCATTGGTACCAGAAAATGAAGATTAAGAAAATGGCACCAGAATTCTAGTAAATATTGGTTTGCGGACGCTCCAAACGTTGTATCTTGAACGATGAAGAGAAACAACAAGAGTAACCTTTTGCTGATCATTGTAACGGAGGGGAAATAGTGATCAATTTTAGAGATGATCAAACAAGAATATATGACGTTTAGCACAAAGTGAAGATCAAATGCATATCGACTGTTTGATTAATGTCGTAGATGAAAACAACCAGTAACAGAAGATAGACAGAGTACATTACTCAATGCGAAGTTCACTTCGAACCTTACAGCCCATGAACATGTAGAACGACTCAAACCTATCTATGATGCCATAACTCAGACGCTGAACCGGATAGTCGAACCAACCTACGGTGGCATGGCTCAGACCGTTAACGACTAGATGATGCAGTACTGCTGCTCGACAAGTTTCCTGCACTCATAGACAGGGATGATGGTGTATTGGCATAGGAGCGGTGGGGCATAAAAGAGGGATTGATGGTGTTTGCGAAAGATCGAACGAGGCTGGAAGCGATGGCGGCTTTCACTTGGCATCTGTAAGGAGGCGGTCTATGCTCATCAACGCTTGTCATAGCCTTAGAAGCTTATTAGTCTACTCATCTCTATCTCTGCAAGGATCACGCGCACACCTCATCTGTAGACTGTTAGTCATGTAAGCCCTTTATATGTTGAGGGAGGCCAGCTTCGCCCACAATTCAAGAAGAAGATAATCATCACCATCACCTAAGTACAAACTATACTTTTAAAACAGAAAGGTGCATCAAAGAAATGATTGTGAATCTCTCTGCTCGTGGTATGGAGTGTTGGGTTTATCATAAAGCCAAGGAGACTTGCAGAAAAAGGCTTGGATTAACGCACGAGTACATGCTTCGGTTGGCATAATTAAAGAAGCAACTAACATAATTAAGTTTTCATTTCAAGGATAAGAGCCATTCTATATTTTTGAGTGCAGATCTCTTTTCTACATCTATTTGGAGAGAAGTCTTTGAATGATTAGGAGACTGCCTTACTAAATAGCATATACATTACACTGGAAATCTATGTTGAATTAGGCACAACAACTTTCTCTATCTCGTCACCCAAAAAATGTATTGCTATGAACTTTTACCAACGATACAACTTTTCTTTATTTTCAAGTAGTCCACTTGGCCTCTTGGCTATGGCATTATCCTCCTTTACTACAGAAGGTAACTTCTTTACTTTTTGCCTACAAAAATGTCTTCGCATGGTCCTACAAAGATCTAACAAGGATACCAGGGAATGTGCAGACCGTTCTGAATGGTCTTCCTGATTCATATCAGAGTTTTGCTTCTACTCTTCATTTGATGATGAAAGGCAATCCGAATGCCTTATCATTTGAGGAGTTAGTCTCTGTTCTGTAGCAGGAAGATCAGTCCACGCAAAATAGGTCCATTATGCGAGTTGTAGATCAAGCTTTCCTATCTAGTCAGAAGGGCAAAGGAAAATGGAGCTCTTCAACTAGTAACCAGAAATCTGCTAATTCTGCATATTCGAAGAAGGAAGATAAAGATGAGAAAAAATCAGAAAAGGAGAAATTGTTTTGTAAGTACTGTAAAGGGAATGATCATATCATAAAGAACTGTCCAAAACTGGCTGCTAAAGAGGCAAAGAAGAAAGAGGTTGGAATGGTTGTTGCAGAGGCCTCTACACCAAAAACAGAGTCTGCAAATCTTGTGCAGGAAGAAGAATGGGCATTTACTACTGTATGCAGTTTTGACCCATCTGCTCATGAGAAGTGCATGTCTGCAGTAGGCTCAGATGTTTGGTATTTTGATAGTGGGGTGACCAAACATATGACCTCGTAGTGCGGTTTCTTTTCTTCACTCGAGCCTGCCCCTACAGGGAATACTGTTACATGCGCCAACAACTCCTCTTATCCTATTATGGGAGTTGGTAAGATCATTTTGACTACTACTGATGGTAGTTCTTTCACTTTGTCAGATGTTTTTCAGCCCCGCAGCTTTGTGCAGAACGGGCATGAAAACCAGGTGTGCAAGTTAAAGAAGGCATTATATGGTTTAAAGCAAGCACCACGTGCTTGGTATGAGAAGATACATGCCTATCTGATTGCACATGGTTTTGAGAACATTCCAACTGAAAGCACCTTATATGTTAAGCAAGCTAATGATGTGCTTCTGATCATTGTTGTCTATGTTGACCACATGCTGCTCACTAGTCCTATTGAGAACCATATTGCTGATTTTAACGCTGATTTGCATGCCTCATTTGAGATGTCTGATTTGGGGCATTTGCATCACTATTTGGGCATTCAGTTTATGCAAGTTGATGGTGGAATGGCTTTGTGTCAAACAAAATATATTGACACATAATTGCAGCGTTTTGGCCTTGAAGACTGTAAGCCTATTGCCAGTCCTATGGAGACACGTTTACGATTGAGTCTTCATGATGCTGGAGATGCATTTGATGCTGTTCTCTGTCAGCGAGCTATTGGATGCTTGATTTACTTACGCATTACTCGGCGAGATATTCAGTTTGCTCTCTCACAGATGAGCAGATTTATGCATTGCCTAGGAGTCAAGCATTGGCAAGCAGTTAAGCGTATATTTTGCTACTGGAGTGGTACTCGGCTACTTGGGTTGTTTTATCCCAAGGGGGGATCACTACCGCCAGATTTGCATGCTTTTTCTGACTCTGATTGGGCTGGTTGCTATGACACTCATGTGTCCACTAGTGGCTTTTGCTTCATGCTTGGTAGCTCATGTATATCTTGGTTGAGCAAGAAGCAGCCTACTATGGCCACTTCCAGTTGTGAGGCTGACTATAGGGCAGCTTTCATAGCTACTGTAGTGTGTGTGGCTCAGACGCCTTATGGTTGATTTGGGTGTTGGTCATAATTCTGCCACCACTATCTTCACTGACAGTCAGAGCACATTGGCAGTTACGAGGAACCCTATGTTCCATGCTCACACTAAGCACATTGAGGTGCATTATCACTATGTCAGGGAGAGGTTCTCTGCTGGGGAGATCAGCTTGGCATATGTGCCCACGCATGAGAACATTGCAGACCTTTTCACGAAGGCTCTGCGGAGGGAGAAGTTTGAAGCTTTCCGCAAAGCTTTGGGCTTACTTCCTTTTGTGGAGTGACTTCAACATAGCATGTCACTTCCTTATACATGAGTGCCAGCTACTTGTTCACTGCATCACTCCTAGGGGGGATTTGTTGATATATTTAGGTAGTGATGTGTTTGAACACTCTAGGACCGCCGGGGTACTTTTTTCCCTCTTTAGGAGGTTTTTTTCTCCCGTCTTGTATATATGCCTATTGCCCTAATGGGCTACTTATCTTTGTACATTCTCTAGTAATACATTGAGTATTATGTGTTTGTGCTCCAAGCTTCTTCTTCTTCCTTGCGATGTTCGCGTGCTTCTGCAGACGTCTATCTCCAACACTTTTACTGTTCATATGGCGAGAAGCTCCACTATCTAAAATCCATGGTTCATCAACACGAGCTTAAGCAGATGAGCATATTGTTAAAAGTCAAGCTTCAAGCTAAAAATTCGTGGGGAATCTTTTATGGACATGTGGAGCAATCAAAGGAAGCCAAAAGCCACGAGATTCCATCAAGAAAAGTCACTCAACCACTCCCCAAGTCATCTCAATTAATTCCTCCAAGTTAGGAGGCTGATTTGGAAAGGTAGTTCCTAGATTTTAGGGGCACACCTCTCACTATAAAAGGAGCATGTATCCCGACTTCTTTTTGGCCATCTTCTTGGAGTTTTAGCTCATGTAAAGTGAGCACTAAGTTCTGGAGTTGTGATAAGCAAGCCCCTTGCTTAAGCAACCCCCTTGCTTGCTTTTTTGTTTTCTTTTAGTAGGCATATCTATGTGTGTGCGCAGGCAGTGTTGCAACTCTCTACCCCTGAGTTGTTAGCATTGGTTCTCCCTCATATGGTATCCATTTTATGTACTTCTTGTCTTATTGGATAGCTATAAAAGTCTATTTTATGCTTACCAATTCCTTGGAGCATTCTCTGAGTAAGCTGGGAGCAACATTCATTTTAGTGAAGTTGTGTGATTGATATCTCTCTCTTTGTGTAGGCTCTGTTGGAAATATTTTGCTCTCTGTTGTAAGGGCTGGTTCTCCTTCTCTATGTATCCATTTGCTATGATTTTGGTGTCATTGGGTAGCTATTAGAGTGCTCTAAAGTTGACTCAAGTTTGAATATCATTCTCTGTATAATCTTTGAGAAAAGTTTGCTGGAGTGAAGTGAGGTCTCTGCTTGACTAGCAGTTGTGAGCATTCAACTAGCTCATGTTGTAGACATTGTTTCTCTTTGTGTAAGCATCCATTTCAAGTGAAATTTGTTTTGTTGGAAAGCCCTTGGTGTCTAATACAGGTCTACAAATGCTAAGTGGAGTTCTCTGCATAAGCTCTGAGTAAGAGCATTTTTGGTGTGCAGAGGTCAAAGAAGGATACCTGTGGAGGTCATTCGCGCTTCATCGTTGCTTAGGGGTTGAGATACTTCCCCCATCAGTGGTATCAGAGCATTTGGGCATCTTGGAGGTATCACATATAAGCAAGAAGACCTCTTGGAGTTGGTGGTTGAAGAGTTGCATCAACAAAAGCTTCTTGGAGGTAGCTCACATCAAGGGGGAGCTATTCTACTCAAATTTGCAAGAGCACAAGGTGTCCATCTAAGGAAAGCTTTGGATTGAGGTAACCTCAGAGCCTCATTTTCATTTTACACATATTGGAGCATTAGCCAAGGGCTAGGTCAAGTATCAAAGACTAGATATGGGAGACTTCAACACTCAAATTGAAAAGCTAGACAAAGGTAACTATCAACCATGGAGATTTAGGGTCTCCAACTATCTTATGGGCAAGGGCCTTTGGGGGTTGATTAGTGGAAGTGAACCAAGACCTAGGTTGGATGAGAATCCAACCAATGACCAGAGAAGGGCCTTTAGGGAATGGAATGAAAGAGACAAGAGGGTTATCTTTATTCTTTCCCAACACATTAGCAATAGCATGATCGGCCATATCCAAGACCTGGATTCAAGCATGAAGGTATGGGAGACACTTGAAAGGCTTTATTCAACAAGCACCAAAGCAAGGAAGATCCAACTCAAGAATGAGCTCAACAACCTTAGGAAGAGCTCAGGGAGTAGCATAAATGACTACATACTTAAGGTCAAGGAGTTATCAGATGCATTGGGATCCATTGGAAGCCACGTAGACGATGACGATCTTGTGGCTTATACTCTCAATGGTTTGAGAGATGATGAGAAGTGGAAACCCTTTACCACTTCAGTTTATGTAAGGGATAATCTTCCCGATTTTGAGCAATTGGTTGCTCTCATGGTCACCGAAGAAATGAACATAGGTGGAAGTTCAACTAAAAGCAAAGATGCACAAGTTTTCTATGCAGGTAATCAAAGGGGCAAAGGAAGACAAGGACAAGGAAGGGGCAAAGGAAGGTTTGGAGGAAGGCAAGGCCACTCAAGAAATCAAGGACATGACCAAGGCACCTCATCACAAAGAGGGAGAGGAAGATCAAGAGGAAGAGGAGCACGACATCAGCAAAACAGGAATCAAGATGGCGAAGGATGTTACATATGTGGCAAGTTTGGCCACTATGCTAGAGATTGCTACCAAGGAGGAAACCAAAGGAACTATAATCAAGGTTCTTCATACAAAGGCCAAGGTAATTATGCTTCTACAAGTTCAGAAAATGACAATCTCTTGATGATGCACATGAATGGGAATTCAAGCAAAGTAGATAACACTTGGTATATTGATAGTGGATGTAGCAACCATATGAGTTGCAATGCTTCTTGGTTTACTAATCTACATGTTCCCAAAGGTAAAGGACATGTAGAAACAGGTGATGATACAGCCCATGAGATCTCTCATGTTGGAGATGTAGCTTTGGATGACAAGGAGGAAGGAAGATGTCTCAAAGATGTCTTGCATGTACCTACCATCACAAAGAACTTGGTGTCCGTTGGGCAAATGGTTGAAAGAGGCTATCAAGTAAGGTTCAACAAAGGTGGATGCTTTGTGGAGAACCCTAAGCAAGGTTACAAGGTCATAGCAAGAGGAAAGAAGCAAGGGAGACTCTTCACTTTGGAGGTAAATTCTCATTCTACTCAACATGTCTACTTCACATATGGAAACAAGAGGATTTCGGAGTTGGACTTGTGGCACAAGAGGATAGGTCACATCAACATACAAAGAATGAAGGAAATGCAATTCAAGAGGCTGGTTGAAGGTCTTCCCAACTTCCAAGGACAAGGTATGAAGCATTTATGTGAATCTTGTCAACTAGGGAAGCAGGCGAGACTTCCATTCAAGAAGAGTGGCTACATAAGCCAACATCCATTGGAGTCGATACATACAGATGTGTGGGGGCCAACGAAAGAGCAATCCATTGGAGGTTACAAGTACTTTGTCACTTTTATAGATGATTGCACAAGGATGGTTTGGGTTTATTTCATCAAAAACAAATCAGATGTGTTTACATGTTTCAAAGCATTCAAGGCAATGGTAGAGAAGGAAACAGGTACATATATCAAGAAGCTAAGGTCCGATGGAGGGGGAGAATATTTCTCAAATGAGTTTTCTGATTTTTTAATGGATCAAGGCATCAAGAGGCAAGTAACATGCAGGTACACACCCCAACAAAATGGAGTAGCAGAGAGAAAGAATAGATACGTTGCCGAGATCGCTAGAGCAATGCTTAATGAGATGAATGTACCTAACATGTTTTGGAGTGATGCAGCAAATACCGCCGTGTATCTAATGAATAGGGCTCCTACCTCAGGGATCCATGGCTTGACACCATATCAAGCCTATTATGGTAAGAAACCTGATCTTTCCCACTTGAAGATATTTGGATGTACTTGTTATGTACATGTGCCAAGTGAATTGAGGCACAAGCTACAACCAAAGGCAGAAAAGTGTGTGTTTCTAGGATATTCAAATGATCATAAAGGTTACAGGTGCTTCAACCCAAACACAAAGGACTTGAGGATATCAAGGGATGTAGCATTTGATGAGCTACTCCCTTGGTATAAGAAGTATGATTGTATGCAGGACTATGAAGAAGAAAAGCATGGACATGATGAAGAACAAATCGACCTAGAGCTAAGAAGCCCAAGGTGTTCCATCAATGAAGATAGTTCAAGCATGAACTCACCATGGAGGGGGAGATCTTCATCAAGCTATGAAGCACAATCAATCAACAAAGGCAAAGCAACATTGGTGGAGTTGGATGAAGAAGGTAATGAAGTTGAAGATGATGAAGGACACATGATGGAGAAAGAAGCCACGTCAAAGAAACAGATCAAGTTCCCAAGGCAAAGGAGGTTTATTCCTCCAAAAGGTGAAGAAAGGAATTCTTCTAGAGTTAAGTATCCAACTCAAAGGTTTACTTATGATTCATACATGGCAACACATTATGCATATATGAACAAAGTAGTAGAAGATCATGAGCCGGATTGCTATGAAGATGCAAGCAGGTACACCGAATGGAAAGAGGCAATGCAAGAAGAGATTGACGCACTTGAGGAAAATCAAACATGGACTCTAGTGCCCAAGAAGGAGAACATGAAGGTAATAGGTAATAAGTGGGTGTATAAAGTAAAGAGGAATTCAGATGGATCTATTTCTAGGTTCAAAGCAAGATTGGTGGCCAAGGGTTTTGCACAAACCTATGGAGTGGACTTTGAAGAGACATTCAGCCCCGTGGCAAAGATGAGCACCATTAGGACACTCATTGCAATGGCTGCTAGCAAAGGATGGAAGCTTTTCCAATTGGATATCAAGAATGCCTTTCTCAATGGAGACTTGGAAGAAGAGGTATACATGGAGCAACCACTAGGTTTTGTTCATAAAGAGTTTCCACATCATGTTTGTAGGTTGAAGAAGGCACTTTATGGCCTAAAGCAAGCTCCAAGGGCTTGGAACCAAAGATTGGTGGACTATTTGATCAAATGTGGTTACAATCAATGCAAGGCGGATCCATCTCTCTTCATCAAACAAAGAGGAGAACTTGTGGTCTACATGTGTGTGTATGTAGATGATCTTATCATTACAGGTAATGATACAAAGGGCATTGAGGAGATCAAGGCAAAGCTTGGAAAGGAGTTTAGGATCTCTGATCTTGGAGATCTTAGGTATTTTCTTGGCATTGAAGTTGTATACAAAGAAGAAGGCATTATGCTCATACAAAGGAAGTATATTCTAGACCTACTTGAGAGGTTTGGGATGCTACATTGCAAGCCTATTTCAAATCCCATGGAAGTTAATGTAAAGCTAAGCTCCATTGATGGAGAGCCATTAGAGGATGTAACTTTGTATCGATCTATTGTAGGCTCTTTCAATTATGCCACAATAACCAGGCCCGACATAGCATATGGAGTTGGAGTGTTATCACAATTTATGCATAGTCCAAGGACTACACACTTGCAAGCTGCAAGAAGAATGTTGCGATATCTCAAAGCCACTATAAATGAAGGATTGTTCTACTCATTTGATGATGATATGCAGGTCAAAGCTTATTCCGATGCCGATTGGGCCGGTTCGAAGGAAGATAGAAGGAGTACAAGTGGTTACCTAGTCATGCTAGGTAGCAAGATCATCTCATGGATTTCAAAGAAGCAAACCACGGTGGCATTATCTTCCACCGAGGCTGAGTATAGAGCTTTGGCTCAAGTCACATTTGAGCTAATGTGGATTAAGAAGTTATTTATGGAGCTTAATCTGCAGGTTGACACATATCCAATTTTTTGTGACAACACGAGTAGCATTCATCTAGCATCGAACCCTGTCTATCATGCTAGAACCAAGCATATTGAAGTGCACTATCACTTCATAAGGGAAAAGGTGATATCCAAGGAAGTTTCAGTACATCATGTTGGTACCAAGGACCAAGTTGCGGACATGTTTACAAAGGCTTTGGATGGGATGAAGATTTCAAAATTCAAGCAATGCATCAACATGAAGGAGCTTGGATGAGGATGAAGAATTGAAGCTTGAGGGGGAGTGTTAAAAGTCAAGCTTCAAGCTAAAAATTCATGGGGAATCTTTTATGGACATGTGGAGCAATCAAAGGAAGCCAAAAGCCACGAGATTCCATCAAGAAAAGTCACTCAACCACTCCCCAAGTCATCTCAACTAATTCCTCCAAGTTAGGAGGCTGATTTGGAAAGGTAGTTCCTAGATTTTAGGGGCACACCTCTCACTATAAAAGGAGCATGTATCCCGACTTCTTTTTGGCCATCTTCTTGGAGTTTTAGCTCATGTAAAGTGAGCACTAAGTGCTGGAGTTGTGATAAGCAAGCCCCTTGCTTAAGCAACCCCCTTGCTTGCTTGTTTGTTTTCTTTTAGTAGGCATATCTATGTGTGTGCGCAGGCAGTGTTGCAACTCTCTACCCCTGAGTTGTTAGCATTGGTTCTCCCTCATATGGTATCCATTTGATGTAAGTCTTGTCTCATTGGATAGCTATAAGAGTCTATTTTATGCTTACCAATTCTCTCAAGCATTCTCTGAGTAAGCTGGGAGCAACATTCATTTTAGTGAAGTTGTGTGATTGATATCTCTCTCTTTGTGTAGGCTCTATTGGAAATATTTTGCTCTCTTTTGTAAGGGCTGGTTCTCCTTCTCTATGTATCCATTTGGTATGATTTTGGTGTCATTGGGTAGCTAATAGAGTGCTCTAAAGTTGACTCAAGTTTGAGATTCATTCTTTGTATAATCTCGGAGAAAAGTTTGCTGGAGTGAAGTGAGGTCTCTGCTTGACTAGCAGTTGTGAGCATTCAACTAGCTCATGTTGTAGACATTGTTTCTCTTTGTGTAAGCATCCATTTTAAGTGAAATTTGTTTTTTTGGAAAGCCCTTGGTGTCTAATACACGTCTACAAAAGCTCACTGGAGTTCTCTGCATAAGCTCTGAGTAAGAGCATTTTTGGTGTGCAGAGGTCAAAGAAGGATACCTGTGGAGGTCATTCGCGCTTCATCGTTGCTTAGGGGTTGAGATACTTCCCCCATCACATACCTCTTCAATAGCTACCCAAAGCTCCAGCTCTGTGTTGTTTGCAGACTCTTTGTTCTTCCATGATGATTTTACAGTCCCATTCCGTTCATCAGCTTGCTTCTTTCTGCAATCCTTGATGGCATGGCCTTTCTTTTCACGATAGAAGCAACTTTTTGTGAACTTTTTCTTCTTTGGTTTCTTCTTTGATCCATCAAAAGAGCCTTTACCTTTTGCATTTGCTGAGAATGCACCATCACTTGTACTTTGCCGATTCTGCAGCTGCATTTCTTCTTCTAAAAGCATCGCACAAAACCTTCAAATGTAAGGGGAGTTGTTCTTACTTGAGTGTTAAGGGCTATTACTAATCCATCATACTTTGCTGGAAGAACACATACATATCTTCGAACCAGCTCTTATGGTGTTATAACAATACCAACTGCAACCAATTGGTCTTGAAGATGTTTTATCGGTTTGATAAAATCTTTAGCCTTTTCAGAATTAGAATGCTTTTCATTTGCCAATTGATTTTCGAAATTTTGTATCCTAGTGTGATTCTTGGTCTCATATTGTTGAGCCAATATGCCTCAAACCTCATGTGCTTTCATAGTATGTTGAACTAAAGTAAGCACAGAATAACTTACACTAGTGACAATTGCACATAATGCATCAGCATTCCGCCTCTTCGAAGCTCGTACAAGATCTAAATCTGGCTGAGTCATCAATCTTGAATTTGTTGGATCTTCAACTTGTATAGGCTCTGGATCCAATCCCATCGGTCCCATGACAGTGTCAAGTAATTCATAGGAGTCCAAAATTGCAGAAATTTTGAACTTCTAGAGTGTATAGTTGGTTCCATCAAGCCTCCCTTCAGTGAATGCAGATGGGCAAATTCGAATTGGTGCAGCATTAACATTAGCTCAAGCACCAAGACCAATGTTTGAGGATGAAGCCATCATGTAATCACTCGAATAATCTAGTGATATTCTAGTCTGCTAGTAGGCTAAAGTAGTGATACTTCTCAAGCTATTCGAACCTTACAGCTCTAATACCATGTAAGACAATAGTTACGCAATATAACACAGGAGCAATAGTAGAGAAGATAACAGATATAGGAGAATCTCAACAATTTCTACTAGCAGCAAGTACAAAGATGATGGAATTGTCCACCCGTGCGCTCTCAAGGTAGAGCTTAAATGGTGATCTAGAAAACTCTAGATAGGGAGATACAAGGTAGAGGTATGCTGGCTCAATTTGATGTCTCCGGTAGTGCAGAAGTCATGTATATATAGGATCATGGGTGGCCTTCCATGGATGGCTATACATGGGCGATAAAGCATTGGCGGCCACCGCCCGCATAATTGCCATACACGGCTTAGACGAGTTGAACCGACCTAACAAATGTAAATGATTTCTGACACCATTGGGGACCTTGGTAACTCCCTTTCCTTACAATACCTTAGATGGTCCAATATGACCTTCATCCAACATGCAAGATCGGATTCCCATCAATTGGGTAACGCACGCTTGGCTTCTCCTCATAATGGGGGCCTTACAAAATGTGCATACAATCATGAGGGGTAGACATTGCTCATATACTAACAGAAAATGTTAGTGTCAATAGAGTTAAGTTTTTCTTTTTATGTAAGTAGATAAGATGCAATCATTTAGTAGTGTTAGAGGTGTCATCCCAATCATGGCCTTGGGCATGCTAAGAATGGATGAAAATAACTCTCATATATCTTTTGTCCCATTCATTCACAAAATGATTTTGATTCTTAGTGAGTGCCACTTGATCCACATAAAAGTTTCCCCTAGTTCCATTGGAAAGTCTATACAGGCCCTATTTCATGAGGAGATAGGAAATCCTAAATTTCGATGGTTGATAGTTGGACTTGTCTAGCTTCTCTCGCTTCTCAATCTAAGTGTTATAGTCTAGCTAGATAGCTCCCTTTCTCCTAATTCTTCCACGTCTATTAAAGGGGATATGAGGGGAAAAATTTTGGAATTCTACCTTGAATTTATGCTTTCTAATAATAGAAAATCTTGCATATTCCCCCTTGTTCTATCTCATAGGTGATTTCTTTTACCACCAAAAATGGCACTTCAAATTAGCTAATCCAAAAATTCAAGCACATCTTCTTGGTGCTCTAATGAGCTCAGTGGAAATGCTCCTCGAGCGTTCATCCTTGTACTTCTATGCTCCAAGAGTGATTTGCACTCTTAAAAGTGTGCAAAACAGCAAACATGATAAACAACATGTTTAGAAAGATCATAAATTATTGTTACACCATACTTGGATGTGCCACTCAGTAGGAAAGAATAAACAGAAGCAGACACAAGAGGGAAGAAGAAGAATGACACATGAAGACATGGATTGACTAGATGAGCTTTATATAGGTAGATGATCAATGATATGGGAATGAGTCAAGTTAGAGTTATTAGTGACTCCTAAGTGCTATATTCAACCACATATGAGCATAGCATGTATATGTGCCTACAAGGGGAAGAAAACTCTGGCTAGCTCTACACTAAAAACGTGCCTATGTACAATACTTCACATCAAAGCTTCAAGGACACATAAGTGTAGAAAACTCTTAATGAAATGATCATTTTCCATAAAATACTTGCAAATTATTTTTGCTTTATTATTTTCTTATCATCTTTTTCTTTTTTCTTTGATATTAAAGCATTACAAGGTTTTGGCTTATTAATAGAGGAGCTCCATTTACCTTTGCCCTTTTGATTAGCTCCAAAAGCTTGCTTTACAACACACGTAACTGAAGTCTTTTCCTAGATAGATATTCTCCCAACAAACTATAGATTAACTCCTAAAGGATTCAGCCATTGGATTGCTCTTCATCATCAACTAGAGAGTAGATACAAAAATCTGATGGAAATCTATAAGAACATTACGAAAAGTTTGCACAACTGAACTATAAGGTGAGATTTCATATGCACAAATCAATAGTTCTTTAGAACCCTTGATCTTTATCAAAATCATTTCCATTGAATCTTGTTGGTTCATATGCTCACTATCCAACTATTTTTGGATGTAAGAAACATAAGCTTCAATTCTTGCCTAGTATCATGTATTAGAGTATCTCAAGTATTTTTGCTATTTTGTAAGAGTGAATGTCAGGAATGATCACATGTTGGATAGAAGAAGCTATTAATGTATGTGTTTGTGTCCCTCTACTATCTCAATAAAGTTGCTCTATAGTAGTTGCAATAGAAACTGTAGTAGAACTTAGTAATTCAAGATCATCATGTTCAACACTATGTACATCACCGTCAATCATTCTACTTGCACTTATATCAAGATATTTTTCAACACGTTGCTCAATATTGATGAGGCCCTTTTCTATCAATACATGACACATCATGTATGCTGACAATTGGTAATTAGAACCATCCAAATTATCCTAAACAACCAACATATTGAATATATAATTTTTTCAGCCCTGGCCTATCAGTAAATAGCTTGATGCAAAAAAATTGATTTTATATCAAAAGATTGTACATAAATACCCAGTTAAGCTCAGTTAGATATGTAGCACACTTTTAAGCCCTTTTATTGGTGAACCAAAATCGGTATATATGTTTTGGAAAAAATAAAAAAATTACCTCCCCAGTCACTCTCTGAGTGCATTTGGATGCCAAGTTGACTTCAAATCAACATTTTCATGCCAAAAAGTGAAAGACTTTTGAACTAACTCCTTTCTTTTCATGCCCTAAAGAAAGGAGTTACCTACTATGATACAGATTGATGGACTTCAAGTATTGTGGAGGCACATGAACAACATGAGGAAGAAGAACTTTGGAGAATAATATAATATAAATTGTACATCAATTGAATGTACAAAAGATACGTGACCTATAGGGGTTATATGCTTGTATAGAAGCTGTGGGGAAGGACATGCTAGAGAGGTAGAGAAGTACCTCAATAGTTAGAAGCTTGTTCAAACACATCACTTTGGACATATATCCACACACCTACACACATACTTACATACATACATTCATACATACATACATACATACATACATACATACATACATACATACATACATACATACATACATACATACATATATAGAACCATACCTACAGACATACATACATACATACATACATACATACATACATGCATACATGCATACATACATGCATAAATACATACATACATACATACATACAAAATACATACATACATACATACATACATACATACATACAACATACATACATACATACTGTTCTACTACAAAAATTAATGAAATATCTTTGTGAACAATGTATAAAACTAATTAAGGCATTATTTAGCCCAAAATAGGCGTTAATCATATATGCATCCTTATTCCATTAAAATTTAAGGTGTTGAAGCCATTCTTCATGAAATAATTATATTAAGAATAATTATAAATACTTGTATAGATAAATACATGCATAATTTTTAAGGTAGGGAAGTAAAGTGTTATATTGACTAGTTTGGAGCGTATCCCCTCATTTGTTGAAATTTGACACTATTCATAGGTGCATACTTTGATACATACACACATATGATTACAAATGTCTCAAATATGATATAATTTAAGATGAAAATCATAGTATTCATATTAGGATTTTGCAGCTACCTTGTTATTTTATCTATGAAACCATGGAATTGAATCATATAATCCATTGAGGGTGTTTTTTAAGTTATGTCATTTAAAGTGCAACAATACAATTTGGTTGCATTTTTTGGTAGAGTGTTGTATTTACCAATTTCCTTTCCTGAACCTTAGGCATGATGTCTTTTTCTTAACTTGGGAAATTAAAAACTTTATGAGAAACTTTACTTTCGTAGATCATATTATTCTTCATATACATACAAAGGTAATGGATGATTTCTTAAAAGGTATGATGTATGGTAGCACACTCTGTTAGAGTATCGTGTCATGTTCTCATGTATTGTAGCGGTTCTTTCTATTTCTTGAGTCACCTTACTAGAATATATGGATGGGCATATGTATTGTAGGCTCTCAAATGTATTATACACACTCAAGTGGTATAGGCATCCTATGTATTGTAGGGACTTAGGTGGTCTAGGCACCTTGAATTGTGGCCTTTTCCAACAAGCTTGTGGGCGAATGGATGGTTAAAGGTTAGTGTAATTAGAAAGCGTTCTACACCAACTTAAGTTTTGGAAACAACAACATTATTTGTCATTAGGATCCCTAAATGGAAAGAGATTGATCTAATCATGGTCTTCTTCTCACCTTTCCTAATTGTTCCCAAGATTTTGGATTTGGTGTGCTTTTTATGGAAACGATACAACAAGATGAAACACTTTTGCACCATTCATGTTGATTGGAAGTGGGAGTCTTGTACTAGGTAGGTCAATGCTATTAGGCTCCCAATTGTAGGTATGATGAGAGTGAAGAAGGGGAATATTCAAATGAAAAAGATGGTCTAGAACAAAGTTCTCTTTGTGGAGGACTTCTTATAGGATGTTCTATTTTTGCAAATCATCATTGACAAAGTCAAGTGGGTTTCTTTTGTTGAATCTTTGAAATACCTTGCTTGTAGCTTGAAATTTATCAAGATGGCGTTGACACTAATGGGAAATGCCTCCGCTCCAATCCATAGTAACCACAAGCTTTCCAAGTGGATTGGATTAAGGTGGTCAATCACACAAGGCTTCCGGTTGGATTCATTACTTCCTTGTATGGCTACAAATGGTCTTAGTTTCTTGGTTAACCATCATGCCTATATTGGCCAAATCCATGGAATTTTCTAGTGACTAACCAAAGATAGATGATCATGAGAATGTTTGCTGATCAAATGAATGCTTTCTTACATAATGATCTAGATTCTATGCTAGACTTTTGGTATTGTCTCAATACCTTTTGTTTTTCTTCAAGATGGAATAAAATCACTTGAAAGCGGCATCCAAGGATAAAATTGGGGATTTTTCTAATATGTTGTAAACTAGATGGTGCTCTTACGTTTGTTGTTCTGCCATGGTGGAAGGGTCAAGACTTACTAAATCTTATTTTCTACCCTTTATTGTTAATCCCACACTCCTGTGTTAATCCCACACTCCTGGATATTGTTTGTTTGTTATCTAAGAATTGCAATAAGATGATATTTTACCTCAAAATCAATGAAGGTTGAAAGTGGGCTGTCCATATTAGACATAACAATTGAAGGTAAGGTATCAATTTTGCTTACCTCTAAAGAGCAAAACGTTTATGGAACAAAGAGGTTATCTTTGTGAAATCATCTCTAGATTCATGATAGAAGACTATAGATTAGATAAGAGGGCATTATCTGAACTTCGAGAGTGGACTATGAAGATTGGTGTATGAAGAAACAAAATCAATGCTTATGATACCATGAATTCTCCCTTAAGTTCTCAGCCATGATCCCCTAAGATAGAACGTATAAAAATAGAAAAATGTCAAAAACGTTGAAACAAATTCCTAATTTAAAGATGAAATTGATTCTTAATGTACCCATTAATAGGAAATCGTGTCGCAATTGGATGAGTATCGCATATAAGTTCCTTGAAAAATGAGAGCCCTTCATTGAGTACAAGGAATAAGAACTTGTTCTCATGTGAAAGCTCTCAGTTGTTTAAGTTTTGCCTTAATGGTAGAGAAGTCTTGTGAAATGTCTCTTTTTCTTGCTTTGAGAAGCAAATTTAAAGTTAACAATAATTGTGGTAGCCCTTCATGGTGTAAGTGTTGCCTCAATGGTTGAGAACACTAAAGACAACTCGTCTTTTGTGTTGAAGGAGTCCTTTCGGCTAGCAATCCTTGGTGAATGTGGTATATTTAGAGACTCAAATAAACTTGAAACAAGCCTTACTTGGAGAAGCAATAGGTTTTTATGTGGTGTTGTGGAATTTGATTATGAAGTTATTTGGAAGATTTGGAAAGAAATATGCACTAGCAAGTTGAAGGACTATGAGTAGGCCATTGCGGTATTGAAATTAATGTAAAATTAGTTGCAAACCTGGAAAATCTATCAAAAAATTAAAACTACTTTTCATGTGGAAAAGAAACGTTTGTAACTACATGGGATGTAGAATGAGATGGTTGCTAATGTTATAATGAGATTTACAAAAAATGGTAAGGGAACATGTAGTGTACACAACTTATGGTTCTCCTTGGGGTCCAAAGTCTGGGATTTCAATGTCTAATAAGGGAGAACCAAGAGAGGGCACAATGGGTTTTGGGATTTTTGGAGCTCTACTCCTTTATATGTTGGCCATGCACTCACTAGAGCTTTGAGGGGAAAGTGGGCTAGAGACCCTAAAACATTGAGTGAAGTGGTTAAAAATCAATGTGCCATTATCCTCCTTTGTCATTCCTAATTTCATGGCCCTGAACATGATACAAACCAATTGTACGCAGGCAGACAAACATCCACAAAGCTTTGCTTAACAATTGCATGAATACTTATTCTAGGCAAGCAATATTTTTATTATGACTATGTGTAAGTTCATGCTGGGGATGTGTGTTTCTAAAACTTTGATCTTTTCACATGGATTAAGAGTTTCGCAGAGACTAGCTGGTGGTTGGCATGTGGCTTACAAGTGCAAGGCAAAGAATAAGGTATAGAGGAAGGTCGTTGGTGGCATGACATTTTAATTGACTGATGAGTTTAAAGACTGAAGCATTCAAGATTTTGGAGCAGTATTGAGAGAAAAGTTGTATCCTTGGAGAACGTTTATAGCAATGCATTTTGTGGGTGAAGAGATAGAGAAAGTTGTTGTGTCTAACTCAACATGGATTTCGAATATTATTTGGTAGGGTAGTCTCGTCATCATTGAAAGAGTTCTCTCAGACTACCTATAGAAAAGAGATCAGCACTCAGAATTCTATAATGTCTCCTTATCCTTACAATGGCATCTTAATTATGTTAATTGCTTATTTAATTACGCCAACCCAAGCATGTACTCGTGCGTTCCAAGCGTTTATGATAAACCCAACATTCGATGTGACGAGCCGAGAGATTCGCTATCACTTCTTAGTGAGTACCACGTGATCCGCATAAAATATTCCCCTAGTTCGATTGGAAAGTCTATAGAGGCCCTATTTCATGAGGAGATAAGAAATCCTAAATTTCGATGGTTGATAGTTGGCCCTATTTCAATCTAAGTGCTATAGTCTAGCTAAATAGCTCTCTTTCTCCTAATTCTTCCATAGTTATTAAAGTGGATATGAGGGGATAGATTTTGGAATTTTACCTTGAATTTATGCTTTCTAATAATAGAAAATCTTGCATGCTCCCCCTTGTCCTATTTGATAAGTGATTTCCTTCACCACCAGATATCGCACTTCAAATTAGCTAATCAAAAACTTCAAGCATGTCTCCTTGGTGCTCTAGTGCACTTAGTGGAAATTGTGCTCGAGTGTTCATCCTTGTACTTCTATGCTCCAAGAGCGATTTGCACTCTTAAACGTGTGAACAACACAATTAAACAACATGTTTAGAAGGATCGTAAATTATTGTAACACCATACTTGGATGTGCTAGAGAGTAGGAAAGAATGAACAGAAGCAGACACAAAAGCGAAGAAGAAGAATGACACATGAAGACATGGAATGACTGGAGGAGCTCTATATAGGTAGATGATCAATGATATTGGAATGAGTCAAGTTAGAGTTATAAGTGAATCCTAATTGCTATATTCAACCACATACAAGCGTAGCATGTATATGTGCCTACAAGGGGAAGAAACATCTAGGTAGCTTAAGAGTAAAAAGTGTCTATGTACAACGCTTCACATCAAAGCTTCAAGGATACATAAGTGTAGCAAACTCTTAATGAAGTGATCATTTTCCTTAAAATACATGCAAATCATTTTTGCTTTATTATTTTCTTATCATTTTTGTCCATTTTCTTTGATAATAAAGCATTAAGAGATTTTGGCTAATTAACAGTGGAGCTCCATTTACCTTTGCCCTTTTAATTAACTCCAAAAGCTTGCTTTACAACACACATAAATCAAGTCTTTTCCTAGAAAGATATTCTCCCAACAAACTATAGATTAACTCCTAAAGGGTTCAGCCATTGGATTGCTCTTCATCATCAACTAGAGAGTAGATACAAAAGTCTGATGGAAAAGTTTGCACAAGTGAACATTACGAAAAGTTTGCACAAGTGAACTATAAGGAGAGATTCGCTATCATTTCTTTGATACTGCTTTCTGTTTTCAAAGTATAGTTTGGTCTCATGCTAATAGGTTAATAGAGGAAATCGAGCTCCGTATCCGCACAAAAGTGCAGCTCGCTTCAGGTGATGGTGATGATGATCTTCTTCTTGAATTGTGGGCGGAGCTGGCCTCCCTCAAGATATAAAGGGCTTACATGACTAACAGATGCGGTGTGCGCGTGATACTTGCACAGCAGAGAGAGAGAGAGAGAAATAAGTTTCTAACTTCTAAATCTTTGACAAGCGTTGATGAGCATAGGCCGCCTCCTCGCAGAGGCCAAGTGAAAGCCGCCATCGCTTCTAGCCTCGTTCGATCTTTCACAAACGCCCTCAATCCCTCTTTTATACCCCTCCGCTCCTATGCGGATACACCGTCTTCCCTGTCTATGAGTGCAGGAAACTTGTCGAGCAGCAGTACTGCATCATCTAGTCGCTAACCCTCTGAACCATGCCACCGTAGGTTTGTTCGAGTATCCCGTTCAGCGTCTGAGTTATGGCATCATAGATAGGTTTGAGTCCTTCTACATGTTCATGGGCTGTCAGGTTCGAAGTGAACTTGGCATTGAGTTATGTACTCTGTCTATCTTCTGTTACTGGTTGTTTTCATCTACTACATTAATCAAACAGTCCATATGCATTTGATCTTCAGTTTGTGCTAAACTTCATATATCCTTGTTTGAGCGTCTCTAAAATCGATGACTATTTCCCCTCCGTTACAATGATCAGCAAAAGGTTACAAGCAATATGTCTCGCCTTCCTGTTGTTGTTTCTCTTCATCATTCAAGATACAACGTTTTGGAGCGTCAGCAAACCAATTTCTTAATCTTCATTTTTATGCAGTGCATCAAACAAGCAATGAAGCATCACGTAATACTCATTCTATGCTGAAATTCTTCGATACTCCTCTCTGAAGTCTCTTGTACCGTCAGCGTTCATCATCTACATTCTGTACAGATTTCCTCTTTATCGTGCTGATGCACAAACGCTTCTAGGCGATTTCGTATGTGCATGTCTCGCTATCTTATTGTTCCTCTCCTTCTTCAATGTATAACGTTTTTGATACCGATGAACAGTAGAAATCCAATGTTTACAAGTACTCAAAGAAGCCGAAATGAAGACTCACCTCACCTTTTCTACCGATGAACAGTAGAAATCTAATGTTAGCAAGTACTCAAAGAAGCCGAAATGAAGACTTACCTCACCTTTTATTTTGCTATCAGAGAGCAGGATACTCGTATGAGAACACAATAATCATAGGAGTTTGTATACTAACCATATCAATGTGATTGCATTCAGATTTGTGATCGATTTTTTTTTATCCTTGTAAGATGTAATTCCTTCCTAAATAGTGGATGAACTATTTCATGACTCTAATGCCAAGTGCATCAAGATAGACCGGCATTGAAACCACGTTCAAACACATAGAATTTCATCAAAATGACTCTTTGAGTTTCAACCTTGAGAATATCAAATGTTCATGTTATATTATTCGCATAAAAGTCATAAGCCGCAGCATAGTAAATTACCTAGTCATGCAACATTTCATGTAACATGCATCCACACAAATTGTGTAGGAAATATAAGAATGATTGCATAAGGAAGCCACATGACATGTAAATTTTAGGAAATCTTAAAAGCGAAAAGAAATAGTCGCTTTGAAAAGATTACAAATTTCTATGGCATGATGCCTTTCTAGTAGCATCATCTATGAAAGTGACAAAGTAAAGAGAGACGCGTAATGAACTTGTGGGCATTGGAACACACATATCTGTATGAAGGAGTTCTAAAGGAAAAATTGAAGATTCAATGTGCGTTTTATGCACATTCATAGATCTCCTATGGCGAGGATTGCTAAGTCTTCCACTTGCAATATCATCAAAGATACTCCAATGTATGGGTGTCTCCCAGTTAAGAGAACCTCACCATCACACTTTTTATTGAACCTGAAATGCTTTATGTAGAAGAAGTAACCGTTATATCAATGCCCACATGGGCATACATAAGAAGTATCTAGAGAAGCGTACATTGTGTGTATGTGCTCAATATATGCAGTAGAATGGTAATGAAAGGTTGAGTTCCCAGCCCAAACTGTAGCTAAAAAAACCTCCAAGTGACTAGGAAGTCTATGTGATTGCATTTAGATTCGTTGATCGATTCTATTTCTAATCCTTCTAAGATGCAAGTCCTTCCTAATATAGTGGGTGAACTATTATGAATGTAATGCCAAGTGCGCCAAGAGATACCGACATTGAAACTAGGTTCAAACACATAGAATTTCATGAAAGTGACTCTTTGAGTTTCAAATTTCATCTAGGTGAACTTTCAATTTCAAGCTTGAGAAAATCAAATGTTCATTTTATATTATGACCATAAAAGACATAAGATGCAACACAATAAATTACCTACTCATGCATTTCCATGTAACATGCATCCACATAAAGTTTGTAGGAAATATAAGAATGATTGCACAAGGAGCCTTTTCACTTCAATGAATTTGCATATGAACATGGAAGACGCTCAAACCATCTTATACCAAACGAATTTATGGAGAATCAACACATTCCCAATCAAATTTTCAAAGTCATCTCTCTAGCATGTCGGGGTGGTCGTATTTGTCTGTCTCTTGCATGGAGAAGGTATAAATTCTATCTACATGTATATGAGTTTTTCTACAAGATATCCCATGAGAGTTATTATCTAAGAAATTCAATAGGATTTTGGTATCCAAGTCTAATTCTCAACCTCTTCACATCCACTTGCAAAAGAAGAAATACCCTCTTCACCTTTCCCTCTCCGCTTCCCCCTTGGATGCATGTTGCCCTAAACATGTAGGAGTCCAAGATAAGGGAGAAGTCGACCCCTTATTCAACCATGTGGGCAAAGAAGGATGGAGATTCCCTCTCTCAAATACATCAGTCAAGAAAGGTTGCATGCAATCTCCAATTGACAAGGCTTATATGGGCCTTCTATATGCCTACTATAAAGCTCAAAAATTTTATGTGGTATTAAGATGAAGTGAAGGCCCTTATCTCGGTGCTCTTTTCTACCTTGTAGACACACAAAAACAACTCTTTTAAGGTTCCAGGTCAACCAATCTCTTCATCAAGAAAGTTGAAACAAGTATGGCAGAGGAAGGTTCCACTTTCCAAACCTCTTGAAGTTGCTAATTATGATACTTATTTCTATGTTTTCTATTATATGTAATCGCATGAAGTTTTTGAAAAGATCCACTCAATGAGGAGAAGAGTCTAAAACTAATTAGTAGCGACCTCCCAAAGTAGCAGCCTCCATCGTTATCTTCATCTAGTGACTTTTTTGTAACTTGCTATCTTCCAAACACACATTTCTTTGTAGAGTGATTAATTTGAGTGATGTTTATCTCCTTAGAAAACTCAATTCTGAAGCTTTCAATGGAGAAAATGTAAGTGTCAATAGAATTAAGTTTTTTCTTTTTATGTAAGTAGATAATGTGCAATTATTTAGTAGTGTTAGAGGTTTCATCTCAATCATGGCCTTGGGTATGTTAAGAA
>CM035412.1:111146359-111193859 GCA_020310875.1 Ceratopteris richardii | reverse complement strand
ATGATTACAAATGTCTCAATATTGTATAATTTAAGATGAAAATCATAGTAGTCATATTAGGATTTGGTAGGTACCTTGTTATTTTATCTATGAAACAATGGGATCGAATCATATAATTCATTGAAGCTATTTTTTAATTATGTCATTTAAAGTGAAACAATAAAATTTGTTTGCATTTTTTGGTAGTGTGTTGTATTTACCAATATCCTTTCCTCAACCTCAAGCAAGATGTCTTTTTCTTAGTTTGGGAACTTAAAAAGTGTATCACAAACTTTGCTTTTGTAGATCATATTGTTCTTCATATACAGACAAAGGTTATGGATGATTTCTTAAATGGTATGATGTATGGTAGCACACTCCATTAGAGTATCGTGTCATGTTCTCATGTATTGTAGGGGCTCTTTCTATTTCTTTAGTCACCTTACAAGAATATATGGATGGGCGTATGTATTGTAGGCTCTCAAATGTATTATCGACACTCAAGTAGTATAGGCATCCTATGTATTGTAGCGATTCAGGTGGTCTAGGCACCTTAGAGTTGTTGCCTTTTCCAACAAGCTTGTGGGAAAATGGATGGTTAAAGATTAATGTAATTAGAAAGCGTTCTACACCAACTTCAGTTTTGGAAACAATTACATTCTCTTTCATTTTGATCCCTAAAGGGAAAGAGATTGATCTAATCATGGTCTTCTTCTCACCTTTCCGAATTGTTCCCAAGAGTTTGGATTTGGTGTGCTTTTTATGGAATCGATACAACAAGATGAAACACTTTTGCACCATTCGTGTTGATTCGAAGTGGGAGTCTTGTACTAGGTAGGACAATCCTATTAGACTCCCATTGTAGGTATGATGAGAGTGAAGAAGGGCAATATTCAAGAGGAAAAGATTTTCTAGAACAAAGTAGTCTTTGTGGAGGAATTCTTATAGGATGTTCTCTTTTTGAAAATCATCATTGGCAAAGCCAACTGGGTTTTTTTTGTTGAATCTTTGAAATACCTTGCTTATAGCTTGAAATTTATCAAGATGGTGTTGACACTAATGGGAAATGCCTCTCCTCCAATCCATACTAACCACAATCTTTTTGAGTGGATTGGATTAAAGTGGTCAATCACACAAGGATTCTCATTGGATTCATTACTTTCTTCCATGGCTACGAATGGTCTTAGTTTCTTCGTTAACCATCATGCCTATATTGGCCAAATCCATGGACATTTCTATTGAATAACCAAAGACAGATGATCATGAGAATGTTTGTTGATGAAATGAATGCTTTCTTACATAATGATCTAGAAACTATGCTAGCCTTTTGGTGTTGTCTCAATACTTTTGTTTGGATTCAAGATGGAATAAACTCACTTGAAAGCGGAATCCAAGGCTATAATTGGGGATTTAGCTAATATGTTGTAAACTAGATGGTGTTCTTACTTTTGTTGTTCTGCCATGGTGGAAGGGTCAAGACTTACTAAATCTAATTTTCTCCCCTTTATTGTTAATCCCACACTCTTGGATATTGTTTGTTTGTTATCTAAGAGTTTGCAATTAGATGATATTTTACCTCAAGATCTATGAAGGTTGAAAGTGTACCGTCCATATTAGACATAATGATTGTATCTAGTTCGCAATCAAGGGAATAAGGAAAGGTAAGTTGTCAATTTTGCTTACCTCTAAAGAGCAAAACATATATGGAATAAAGAGGTTTTGCTTGTGGAATCATCTCTAGAGTCTATATAGAAGACTATAGATTAGATAAGAGAACATTAACTGAACTTTGAGAGTGGACTATGAATATTGGTGTATTAAGAAACAAAATCAATGCTTATGATACCATGAATTTTTGCTTAAGTACTCCGCCATGATCCCCTAAGATAGAAGGTATTAAAATAGAAAAATGTCAAAACTTTGAAAAAAATTCATAATTTAAAGATGAAATTTATTCTTAATGTCTCCATTAATAGGAAATCGTGTTGCAATTGGATGAGTATGGCATATAAATTCCTTGGAAAATGAGGGCCCTTCATTGAATACAAGGAAGTTTTTCAGATGTGGAAAATTCTGCATCTAAGAACTTGTTCTCATGTGAAAGCGCCTTAATGGTAGAGAAGGCTTGTGAAATGTCTGTTTTTCTTGCTTTGAGAAGCAATTTTAAAGCTAAGAGAATTTGTGGTAGCCCTTCATGGTCTAAGCGTTGCCTCAATGGTTGAGAAGACTAAAGATCCCTCCTTTTTTGTGTTGAAGGAGTCCTTTGGGCTGGCAATCCTAGCTAAATGTGGTATATTTAAAGACTCAAATAAACTTGAAACAAGCCTTACTTGGAGAAGCAATAGGTTTTTATGTGGCATTGTGCAATTTGATTATGGGTGAAGCTACTTGGAAGCTTTGGAAAGAACGATGCACTAGCAAGTTGAAGGACTATGAGTAGGCCATTGCTGTATTGAAATTAATGTAAAATTAAATGCAAACCTGAAAGATCTATCAACAAATTAAAACTACTTGTCATGTGGAAAAGAAAAGTTTGTAACTACATGGGATGTAGAATGAGATGGTTGCTAATGTTATCATGAGTTTTACAAAAATGGTAAGGGAACATGTAGTGTACACAACTTATGGTTCTCCTTGGAGTCCAAAGTCTAGGATCTCAATGTCTAATAAGGGAGAACCAAGAGAGGGCACAATGAGTTGTGGGATTTTTCAAGCTCTAACGCTTTATATGTTGGCCATGCACTCACTAGAGCTTTGAGGAGAAAGTGGCCCTGAACATGATACAAACCAATTGTAGGCAGGCACACCAACATCCACAAAGCTTTTCTTAACAATTGCATGAATACTTATTCTGGGCAAGCTTGGGATGTATGTTTCTGAACCTTTGATCTTTTCACATGGATTAAGAGTTTCGCAGAGGCTAGCTGGTGGTTGGCATGTGGCTTACAACTGCGAGGCAAAGAATAAGGTATAGAGGAAGGTCGTTGGTGCCATGATATTTTAATTGACTGATAAGTTTAAAGACCAAAGCATTCAAGATTTTGGAGCAGTATTGAGAGAAAAGCTGTATCCTTGGAAAACATTTATGGCAATACATTTTCTGGGTGAAGAGATAGGAAGTTGTTGTGTCTAATTCAACATGGATTTCGAATGTTATTTCGTAGGGCAGTCTCCTAATCATTGAAAGAGTTCTCTCGGACTACCTGTAGAAAAGAGATCACCACTCAAAATTCTATAATGTCTCCTTATCCCTACAATGACAACTTAATTATGTTAATTGCTTATTTAATTACGTCAACCCAAGCATGTACTCGTGCGTTCCAAGCGTTTATGATAAACCCAACATTCCATGCCACGAGCCGAGAGATTCGCTATCATTTCTTTGATACTGCTTTCTGTTTTCAAAGTATAGTTTGTTCTCGTGCTAATAGGTTAATTGAGGAAATCGACCTCCGTATCCGCACAAAAGTGCAGCCCGCTTCAGGTGATGGTGATGATGATCTTCGTCTTGAATTGTGGGCGGAGCTGGCCTCCCTCAAGATATAAAGGGCTTACATGACTAACAGATGCGGTGTGCGCGTGATACTTGCAGATAGAGAGAGATCAGGAGACAAATAAGCTTCTAACTTCTAAGTCTATGACAAGCGTTGATGAGCATAGGCCGCCTCCTCGCATAGGCCAAGTGAAAGCCGCCATCGCTTCTAGCCTCGTTCGGTCTTTCACAAACGTCGTCAATCCCTCTTTTATGCCCCGCCGCTCCTATGCGGATACACCGTCTTCCCTGTCTATGAGTGCAGGAAACTTGTCGAGCAGCTGTACTGCATCATCTAGTGGCTAACCATCTGAACCACGCCACCGTAGGCTGGTTCGGGTATCCTGTTCAGCGTCTGAGTTCAGCGTTTGAGTCCTTCTACATGTTCATGGGCTGTAAGGTTCGAAGTGAACTTGGCATTGAGTTATGTATTCTGTCTATCTTCTGTTACTGGTTGTTTTCATCTACTACATTAATCAAACAGTCCATATGCATTTGATCTTCACTTTGTGCTAAAGGTCATATATCCTTGTTTGAGCGTCTCTAAAATCGATGACTATTTTCCATCCGTTACAATGATCAGCAAAAGGTTACAAGCAATATGTCTCGCCTTCCTGTTGTTGTTTGTCTTCATCATTCAAGATACAACGTTTTGGAGCGTCCGCAAACCAATTTCTTAATCCTCATTTTTATGCAGTGCGTCAAACAAGCAATGAAGCATCACGTAATATTGATCCTATGCTGAAATTCTTGCATACTCCTCGCTGAAGTCTCTTGTACCGTCAGCGTTCATCATCTACATTCTATACAGATTTCCTCTCTATCGTGCTGATACACAAACGCTTCTAGGCCATTTCGTCTGTGCATGTCTCGGTATCTTATTGTTCCTATAACGTTTTCCATACCGATGAACAGTAGAAATCTATAACGTTTTTCATACCGATGAACAGTAGAAATCTAATGTGAACAATTACTCAAAGAAGCCGAAATGAAGACTTACCTCACCTTTTCTTTTGCTATGAGAGAGCAGAATACTCGTATGAGAACACAATAATCATAGGAGTTTGTATACTAACCATATCAATGTGATTGCATTCGGATTCGTTGATCGATTTTATTTCTGATCCTTCTAAGATGTAATTCCTTCCTAAATAGTGGATGAGCTATTTCATGACTGTAATGCCAAGTGCATCAAGATATACCGGCATTGTAACCACGTTCAAACACATAAAATTTCATCAAAGTGACTCTTTGAGTTTCGACCTTGAGAAAATCAAATGTTCATGTTATATTATGCCGAAAAAAGACATAAGCTGCAGCATAGTAAATTACCTAGTCATGCAACATTTCATGTAACATGCATTCACACAAATTGTGTGGGAAATATAAGAATGATTGCATAAGGAAGCCACATGACATGTAAATTTTAGGAAATCTCATAAGCGAAAAGAAATAATCCCTTTGAAAAGATTACAAATGTTTATGACATGATGTCTTTTCTAGTAGGATCATCTATGAAAGAGACAAAGTAAAGAGAGCCACGTAATGAACTTGTGGGCACTGGAACACACATATCTGTATGAAGGAGTTCTAAAGGAAAAATTGAATCGTCAATGTCTGTTTTATGCACATTTATAGATCTCCTATGGTGAGGATTGGTAAGTCTTCCACCTCCAATATCATTGAAGATACTCCAATGTATGGGTGTCTCTGAGTTAAGAGAACCTCACCATCACACTTTTTATTGAACCTAAAATGCTTTATGCAAAAGAAGTAACCATTATATCAATGCCCACATGGACATACATAACAAGTATCTAGAGAATCGTACATAGTGTGTATGTGCTCAATATATGTAGTAGAATGGAAATGAAAGGCTGAATTCTTAGCCCAAACAGTAGCTAACAAAACTTCCAAGTGTCTATCAACTCTATGTGATTGCATTCAGATTGGTTGATCGATTCTATTTCAAATCCTTCTAAGATGCAATTCCTTCCTAATAAACTAGATGAATTATGAATGTAATGCCAAGTGCTCCAAGATATACCGACATTGAAACGAGGTTCAAACACATAGAATTTCATCAAGCTGACTTGTTGAGTTTCAAATTTCTTCTAGGTGAACTTTGAGCTTCAAGCTTGAGAAAATCAAATGTTCATTTTATATTATGCCCATAAAAGACATAAGATGGAGCATAGTCAATTACCTACTCATGCATTTCCATGTAACATGCATCCACATAAATTTTGTAGGAAATATAAGAATGATTGCACAAGGAGCCTCTTCACTTCAATGCATTTGCATATGAACATGGAAAATGCTCAAACCATCTTATACCAAACCAATTCATGGAGAATCAACACATTCCCAATCAAATTTAAAATTTTGTTATCAGAGTACCCATGAGGATTCTTGGTGTGTAGATAAATCTTGCAAGATTTGTTTTAACTTTCAAGATTTAATTTTATGTAGTAGCTCATCTACTTTTATGATTTTATCTGGTTAATTGAATATGCCTTTCAGCAAACAAATCTAATTTCTACTATTATCACATAACATTTTGTTTACATTGATTGAATTTGTCTTTCACGAGATGAATATGATTTCTACGTATATCACAGAACCTTGTGTTTCTCTTCATCTAAAGTAGAGCATGGTGATATAGAACTCCTAGTTAGATTGAATATTAAAGAGCTAGTCATTTAGAAAAAAAAAAGTATAACCAAATTGGACTTTTGACGAAAGATATACATGCACAAACAAAGGGTGCATGGAAAAGGAAATCTTAATGGTATCACTGAGTGTCTAATCTGAGAATATAAGAAGCATATTCTAATTATTTCCATAAATAGATCTAAGGAAATGGAACTTACATAGATCGGAGACAATAAGCATGTATATCGACATGTTTTCAGAAATAGAAGTAAAAAAAACTGATTAAGCAATCATCCTTATGCTTTATGAGGTGAAATTAAAACAAGGAACCAATCATGAATAAAGAAGCTATAGGAAGTCTCAAAAGCAAAAAGAAAAAGCCCTTTTGAAAAGATTAAACATTCTTATGGTATGAAAACCTTTCTAGTAGCATCATCTACAAAAGTGACAAAGTAATGACCAACACGTAATGAACTTCTGGGCATTGGAGTGCACATATTTGTATGAAGGAGATCTAAAGGCAAAATTGAAGAGTCCATGTGCCTTTTATGCACATTAGCAGATCTCTTATGGCAAGGTTGGGTATGTCTTCCACCTACAATATCATCAAAGATACTCCAATGTATGGGTGTCTCCTAGTTAAGAGAACCTCACCACCACTGTTTTCATCGAAGGTAACATGCTTTATGCACAGACATTATAATAATGTCCACATGGATGTACATAAGCAGTATCCAGAGAAGCATACATAGTGTGTATGTGCTCAACATATGCAGTAAGATGGAGGTGAAAGGCTGAATTGACAACCCAAACACTAGTTAGGAGAACCTCCAAGTGTCTATCGAACCTATTCGTTAAGCTTAGAAAACCTTCATAGCCGTTTTTAAGGGAGCTCCAAGGGGAACAATACTAGGATGGATGACCTCTCGAGAAGTACTCAGAACCTCTGTCTTCCTCGATTGGTGAGGTCCTCCCTCATGGGAAGCCAACAGACCCAATGGTGATCTCAGTGATTTCAATGACAAGGTATGCCAAGGTATATGCGTTGGTCAATGCCTTAGCCATAAGCTTTGGGTGCATGGGCAGGTGCTCGCTTCCTTCACACAAAAGGAACAAAGCTTTTGCATCAAAATTCTCTAAAACTAGTGAAGTATTTGGATAGTGATGCATGACACTGAACTCTTCTTGTCGAGAGCTCCAAGACGATACCCTCCTAGTACAAAACCAAGTTTTAGATGCCACATATAGTACTTTGCACAAAGGCTACAAAATATGCAAAAAAACACATAGTCGACAAACCATGAACATAGATTTCTCAGGTTATAAAAATTAAGTTAAACATAGCATCTATGGCTAACCAGGCCAATACATGCTTTATTAAAGATCATATAAAAAAGTGTCCAAAAAACCATTTGGCCTTTCACATGGACACTGACACTAACATCTTGGAGGTGGCATCTACTCACGTTCTTTGATGATTGGAGCTATGGGCACTGATCATGGTGGACACATGAACTATCGATCATGGTGTTAGAGCATGTATTTAAAAATATGGTTTCACATTAAACAGTTTTGAAATTTATGAGAAACTCGAATTTCATCGATCATATCGTAGAAGAATTGGTAGACCCCCTAACAGGGACAACACATGTGCATAAATATGTGACTACGAATAGAGTAGTCAATTAAAATCACCTAGTTATCTTTATAAGAATAAGGGCTCTCTCTCATTGATATTCAAGGCATTCTAAGACCCCAACATAGTAAGCTTCTATAGAAACTAGAAAATAGATGAACACAAAATCCAACAAGGTTGAAATTGGATACCTCTCAAAAGACCATTTGCGATCCTCATTGATTCAAGTAACATAGACCTGGCAACTTCAACAGTTAATGTGTTCCTTCTCTCTACCACTCCATTCAATTTAGGAGTATATCTTGTTGTTACTTTTCTCTTTATGCCTCTCTCCGATAGAAATGAATCAAATTCATGTGAAAAGTACTCACCACCTGCATCAAATCTGATCCTCTTCAAGCTCCTTCCTTTTTGGTTTTCAACTAGTGCCAAGTACTTTTTGAAACATGTAAATACCTCATCCTTATGCTTCATGAAATAAAGGATTGTCCATCTATGGTAATCATTAATAAATGAAACACAATACCTTGAACGTGAGATTGATGGATCTTTACTAGGACCCCACACATCAATGTGTACAAGCTCCAAAGAGTCTTCATGAATGTATCCCTTCCTTTTGAATGGTTGCCTGAGAGCTTTGCCAAATTGGCATGCTCCACATTTGTATATCATATGTTGCTTGGTCACATTGGAAATTCCAAGCACACTTCGATCTCCTCATATTTGCTTCAGAGTCCTTTCTCCTATGTGTCCTAGCCTTTTGTGTCAAATTTCTAACTCAGATAAGTTTTGATCTCTATAATCAAATATTGCTATGTTCCTTGTGTCTTCAATCTCAAATGTGAATAATCTACCAGACTCCTCACCTTTAGCAATCCTTTTGAAGCCTTGTTGAGGTTCTTCCACATATGCTCCATGCTTAGTGAATTTGACTTATAAAGCTTTCTCAAAAAACTATCCAACACAAACTAGGTTTTTGGTTATGGTTGGCACATATAGAACTTTACTCAAAAGGTTCCTACTACCATCAGAGGTTTTGACATTTCCAATCTGCTTAACTGCCTGTTTAGTATCATCACATGTCTGTACTTCATGATTTCCTTTAGGTTCTTCAAGGTGAGATAATAAATCTACATTTCCAACCACATGATTCGAATAACGTGAATCAATATAGAAAAGATGCTCATCATCTTTACCTTGTTTGGATGTCATGTTCATGATTAGTAGTGAACCTTCTTGGTCTTCAGTATATTTGTTGTATTCCATTCTTCCTCTGAAACCTCCTTAATAATTGTTGTTGTTGTAGCCTTGATTGTGGTTATGGTTGTAGTTGCCTCTACCATTGTTGTATCTGCCTTTGGGTTGTCCATAGTTACTTCTATGGAAGTCTCTTCCCCTTTGTTTTCTTGTATTCTTGAAGCATTCTTCTGTGGTGTGGTTGGTAAGACCACAATTGTTTCAAGGTGAATTGTTGTAGGATCTCCCCCTACCTTGCTTTCCTCCTCTGCCCGTTCCTTTAGCATCTCTTCCTCTTCTTGCATAATTAGCTTGAGAGGTACTAGCCTCTTCTTCACTTTTCTTATTTTTATCTTTATCCTTAGCTTTATTCTTATCTATGTAAAGGGTAGAAGATTGGTTACCTCTAGAGTTGTCACCATTCATATTGAGCTTTGTCTCATGGGTAAAGAGTTGCTCCATCAAGGTGTTGAGGTCAAGTATTTGCATATCCATGTAGAGGCCCATTGCTATGCTGAAGGACTCCCACTTATCCTCATCTTTGATACCATTAATGATCTGCCTTATTATGTGTTCTTGCTCTATCTCCTCTCGAATGCTTGGAAGCTGATCAACCACATCTTTCATCCTGGTTACACAATCCTTACTTTGGTTGATTCTTTAGAATTGTAAATTCCATCCATAACTGATTGTTCCTCGCTCTTGTATTTGATGAGAAATATGATGAGAGTACTTCCTAAGTCTGTTGGGAGGTCTTTTGATTCCTAATATGTGCTAATAAGAATATGTAGGTGTGTGTCTGTCTATGCATGCATGTGTGTATATGTGTGTGTGTTGGAGTTATTTGACCTCCAAAATATAGCTAGAAGTAAGTGGAACCCCCTAGGAACAAGTTGACCTTCTCGCAAACTCCATCACAGAAAACCAATCATGCTTGCAGAGCTTATTGTTCTCCATTGTCTTAGAATTTTTTAAAATTGTTTAACCACATAAACTAGAGACCAGGAACTTTCCAATGAGCCAAAGAACACTCCATTTGGATGAGTGCTCAAATAAGCAAAGTATTGATGGACTTTGAGAACTAGCCACATCGACCTTCCACTAGGACACCACTGCAGCTCCCTTGTGACTCACTAATTTGACCAACCATATTTTAAAAATCACATGGTTTTTTGGCTATATATTATGAATAATATGGGCATTCTTGAAGTATTTGAAGACTTCCCAAAGGTATTTACATAATTTGAAACTTGTACCGTACATAAAACAAATGTTCGCAACATTCTCCCCCTCAAGTTTCAAAGGGTATTTCCTTCATGCCAAAAATATAGTTGAATCTTTGAAGCTTTGGTCCATCCAAGGATTTGGTGAAGATATCTGCAACTTGATCCTTTGTTCCGACAAAAGAAACTTGTACTTCATTGTTTATGGCCTTCTCTCCAACATAATGATAGTGAACCTCTATATGCTTTGTTCTAGCATGAAAAATAGGATTTGAGGTCATATGAATGATGCTCAAGTTATCCTCATAGATCAGTGGTACATCAACCTGCACATTCAAGTCATGAAACAACTTTTTAAACCACATAACCTCAGTAGTAGCCAATGCTAAACCTCTATACTCAGCCTCTATAGAAGATAAAGCAACTGTAGGTTGTTTCTTTGAACTCCATGTTAATGTCTTCTTTCCTGCTGTTACCACATATCCACTTGTGGATCTTCTGTCATCTTTGCTTCCAGCCCAATTTGCATCACTAAAGACTTTAAGAGTTAGATCAACATCATGACTATAAAATAATCCTTCGTTCATGGTACCTTTCAAATACCTAAGCACTCTTTTCGATGCATTGATATGAGGTACTCTAGGTTCATGCATAAACTGTGACAATACTCCCACTGCATAGCATATATCAAGTCTAGTTTTTGTTGCATAAATCAAAGATCCTACCATGGATCTATATGCATTCATATCATGCAACTCATCACCTTCCTTTGCACTCAACTTTACATTACATTCCGTTGGAGTAGAAACAAATTTACATTCCTGCATACCAAACCTTTTCAGCATATCACATATATACTTTCTCTGTATCAACCACATACCTTCATTGCTATACACAATTTCAATCCCAAGAAAGTATCTAAGTAAACCAAGATCTGAAATTTTAATTTCCTGTCCCAAATTACCTTTTATCTCTTCAATTGCTTTTGCATCATTCCCTGTAATCAACAAGTCATCCACATAAATGCATACATAGACACACATGTCATCTACATGTTTTACATAAAGTGAAGGATCAACATGACTCGCTGTGTATCCTTGAAGCATAAGATACTTTATCAACCTTGCATTCCATGCCCTTGGTGCCTGTTTAAGACCATACAATGCCTTCTTTAACTTGCATACATGATTAGGACATTTTGCATCCATATAACCATCTAGTTGTGACATATACACTTCTTCATTTAACTCACCATTAAGAAAGGCATTCTTTATATCAAGTTGATATATATTGCACCTTTTACTTGCAGCTAAAGCCAACAAAGTTCTCACCGTTGAAATGTTTGCTACTGGACTAAATGTTTCCTCATAGTCCAATACTTGAGTTTGATTATATCCTTTTGCTACAAGTCTAGCCTTATATCACTACAAGAAATAGGGGGGAATAGCGATGCCGCAAAACCGGAAAAAAAACGGGGACCGTCACTTATGCGATGCTAACGTCGCGTAAGCAACGGTCCTGTTTTCGAAATTTTGATTTTTAGGCGGGGTACGTCGCAGACTAAAGCTTGCGTGGCTTATTGGATGCTAATCTTTGCATCACAAATAGAGTCGCTTGCTAGTGACGGTATGGGTGACATGGGCAAACTGGAGAGCGTCGCATATGCGTCGTCCTTTCGAGAGCGTCGAGTAAGCCACGCTCTACAATGTTCAAAAAAAATTTCGATTTCTCCCGGCACATTTGTGCTGAGATCTGGACGAAAGCAAGAGAACGAGAGAGAGAGAGAGAGAGAGAGAGAGAGAGAGAGAGAGAGAGCGCAAGAGAGAGAGACCAGGTATGCACACACACTTACACACACATACATATGCATACACACACATATACACACATAGACACACACACACATACACATATACACACACACATACACACACAAATACACACACATATACACACACACATAATGTTGCATACACACACATATACATACATACACTCACACATATACATGCACACACACATATATACATACATACACATATGCATACATAATGCTCATGAATACATAGTGATACATAATGCATACACATGCACACGCATATACATATACACATACACGTACACACACATACACATATACACATGCATACACACACATACACACACACATACACACACATACACACATACACACACATATATGCATACACACACATGGAAAGACATGCACACACATACACATACATGCATACATATGCATATGCATATGCATACATACATACATACTTACACGCATACACACACATATGCATACACAATGCACATGCATACATACATATACATAATGCATATGCATACATAATGCACATGCATACATACATATACATAATGCATATGCATACATAATGCACATGCATACATACACATAAATGCATACACACACATATGCATACATAAATCATTCACACACATACACACACATATGCATACATACATGCATACACATACACACATACACACATACACACACACATACATATGCATACACACACATATACACACATAGACACAAACACACACATACACATATATACACACACACATACACACACAAATACACACTCGTATACACACATACACACATAATGTTGCATACACACACATATACATACATACACACACACACATACATGCAGACACACATATATACATACACACACATTTGCATACATAATGCACATGCAGACATACACATACATCATGCATACACATGCACACACATATACACATACACATACACACACATACACACATACACACATATACACAATACACACACATACACACACATACACACACACATACACACACATACACACATACACACACATACACACACACATACACACATACACACACACATACACACATACACACACATATATGCATACACACACATACACACATACACACACATATATGCATACACACACACATAGAGAGACATGCACACACATACACATACATGCATACATATGCATATGCATATGCATACATACATACATACTTACATGCATACACACACATATGCATACATAATGCACATGCATACATACACATACATAATGCATATGCATACATAATGCATATGCATAAATACACATACATAATGCATATGCATACATAATGCACATGCATACATACACATACATAATGCATACACACACATATGCATACATAAAGCATACACACATATACACACACATATACACACACATATGCATACATACATGCATACACACATACACATAGACACATACACACCCATAGACACATACACACACATAAACAGATCCACACTCATAGACACACACACCTACACATAGATGTGCACACACATACACACACATACACACACACACATACACACATAGACACATACAACCTTAATGATGCATTCACACACATACAGATGCATACACACATACAAATGCATACACACATACACATATAATGATGCATTCACACACATACACATGCATTCACACAGGGATACAGGTCTTAAATATGACCTTTCTCCCTAGTATAGAGTACACATATTTAGGCAGTGTAGTTGTGCATGACAACGAGATAATGCAGTGTCCTGTTTGCAATAAATGGTTAACAAATTGCCATACGTGTGTGTCTATGTGTCTATGTGTAAACCCACAACCTATCTACTGATACTCAAGGAGTTTCTCATGAAAAGAGATATAAGCTTATCTATGTGTATGTGTTTGTCTATGTGTAAACCCACAACCTATCTATTGACACTCAATGAGTTTCTCATGAAAAGAGATATAAACTTATCTGTCTGCACATGATTTAACTCAAATAGAATAATCTCCTGTGAATAATTCACATAATTCACTACTAATGCTCCCTTGTATATGCTTCTCCTTTGTTGATGGACCCACGTTGTAAACCCACAACTCGTCTACTGACGCTCAACGAGTTTCTCATGAAAAGAGATATAAGCTTATCTGTCTACACATGAATTAACTCAAATAGGTTTTTCTCCTCTGAATAATTCACATAATTCGCTGCTAATGCTCCCTTGTATATGCTTCTCCTTTGTTGATGGGCCCACGTTGTAAACCCACAACTTGTCTACTGACACTCAACGAGTTTCTCATGAAAAGAGACATAAGCATATCTGTCCGCACATGAATTAACTCAAATAGGTTTTTCTCCTGTGAATAATTCACATAATTCGCTGCTAATGCTCCCTTGTATATTCTTCTCCTTTGTTGATGGACCCACGTTGTAAACCCACAACCTGTCTACTGACACTCAACGCGTTTCTCATGAAAAAAGATATAAGCTTATCTGTCTGCACATGATTTAACTCAAATAGGTTTTTCTCCTATGAATAATTCACATAATTCGCTGCTAATGCTCCCTTGTATATGCTTCTCCTTTGTTGATGGGCCCACGTTGTAAACCCACAACCTGTCTACTGACACTCAACGAGTTTCTCATGAAAAGAGATATAAGCTTATCTATCCGCACATGAATTAACTGATCAAATAGGTTTTTCTCCTGTGAATAATTCACATAATTCGCTACTAATGCTCCCTTGTATATTCTTCTCCTTTGTTGATGGACCCACGTTGTAAACCCACAACTTGTCTACTGACACTCAATGAGTTTCTCATGAAAAGAGATATAAGCTTATGTGTCTGCACATGAATTAACTCAAATAGGTTTTTCTCCTGTGAATAATTCACATAATTCGCTGCTAATGCTCCCTTGTATATTCTTCTCCTTTGTTGATGGGCCCACGTTGTAAACCCACAACCTGTCTACCAACACTCAAGGAGTTTCTCATCAAAAGAGATATAAGCTTATCTGTCCGCACATGAATTAACTCAAATAGGTTTTTCTCCTGTGAATAATTCACATAATTCACTGCTAATGCTCCCTTGTATATTCTTCTCCTTTGTTGATGGACCCACGTTGTAAACCAACAACCTGTATACTGACACTCGACAAGTTTCTCATGAAAAGAGATATAAGCTTATCTGTCTGCACATGATTTAACTCAAATAGGTTTTTCTCCTGCGAATAATTGACATAATTCGTTGCTAATGCTCCCTTGTGAATTCTTCTCCTTTGTTGATGGACCCACATTGTAAACCCACAACCTGTCTACTGACACTCAACGAGCCTACATGAAAAGAGATATAAGCTTATCTGTCGCACATGAATTAACTTAAATAGGATTTTCTCTTGTGAATAATTCACATAATTCGCTGCTAATGCTCCCTGCAGAAAAGCTAATGATCAAGCTATTGTTCATGCATATGGTTTAAAGGGAGAGACGTATATCTGTGATAGAAAGTAAGAGGTGGTATAAAGTATCCCAAACAGAAGTTGTGTGACGCATTCATTGTAAGTCGCATGGTCACAGCCAAAAATCACAGCAGTAAGCTCCTCCGCCGGAAGGTTCAAGAACGGGAGCGGTAATGGAGGAGAATGGCTAGCCCAAGAGGAAGGAGAATGAAGGCCTTTGTATGTTTCGGTTTTATAAGTCGCTGCATGCTTATATTCACCCATAGGAGTCTAGATATTCACTAATCATTGCACATAAGAAGATTCTTCCACACTTCCGCAAGTTTAGGTTGTAATTGAGGGACATAGACTTCCAATATTGGGCAACTAGTCCATGCAATGGCCTAGGAATGCACAAACAAGGCCTGCCAGAGAAACGCACGGATAGGCCCTGCAAACGTTTTAGAGGGCTCATCCTCGTGTTTGTGTGGCAGGCCTTTTTTTGCATTCCTAGGCTAGTACAAGCATTTTGGGCAACAACACAAGAAAAGATGCATGCCATCTCCAATTGACAAGGCTCATATGGGCCTTATATAGGCCTACTATGAGGCTCAAAACTTTTATGTGGTATGAAGATGAAGTGAAGGGCCTTATCTCGGTGCTCTTTTCTAGCTCCCACACACACAAAAACAACTCTTTTAAGGCTCCAACTCAATCAATCTCTTCATCGAGAAAGGTGCAACAAGTATGGTTGAGGAGGGTTCCAATTTCCAAACCTCTTGAAGTTGCTAATTATGATACTTATTTCTACGTTTTCCATTACATATAATCGCATGGCATTTTTGAAAAGATCCACTCAACGAAGAGAAGAGTCTAAAACTAACTAGTAGAGACCTCGCAAAGTAGCAGCCTCCATCATTATCTTCACCTAGTGACTTTTTTGTAACTTCCTGTCTTTTAATGCACATTTCTTTGTAGAGTGATTAATTTGAGTGATCTTTATCTCCTTAGAAGACTCAATTTTTAAGCTTCCAATGGAGAAAATGTAAGACAGTAGTTACACAATATAACATAGGAGCAATAGCAGAGAAGATAACAGATATAGGAGAATCTCAACAATTTTCTACTAGTAGCAAGAACAAAGATGATGGCATTGTCCACATGTGCGCTCTCAAGGTAGAGCTTAAATGGTGATGTAGACAACTCTAGATAGGGAGATACAAGGTAGAGGTTTGCTGGCTCAATTCAATGTCTCAGGTAGTGCAGAAGTCATGTATATATAGGATCATGGGTGGCCTTACGTGGATGGCTATACATGGGCGGTAAAGTGTGGGCGGCCACCACCCGTGTAATTGTCATACACAGCTTAGACCAGTTGAACCAACCTAACAAATATAAACGCTTTTTGACTCCGATAGGGAATATTCCATGGAATATTCCCTTTCCCTTTGCGCTAGGGGGCCTGCTCGCCCCCTGGGATCCCCTAGCCAGGGGGCTCGCTGGCCCCCTTGGACCCCCCAGCCGGTGCTACTCACCGCTAGCCCAGACCCCACCATTGGGGACCCTGGTGATTCCCTTTCCTTACAATACCTTACATGGTCCAATATGACCTTCATCCAACATGCAGTTGGGATTTCCATCAATTGGGTAATGCACGCTTGGCTTCTCCTCATAATGAGGGCCTTACAAAATGTGCATACAATCATGGGGGGTAGACATTATTCATATACTAACACCCCCCCCCCCCTCAATGTTTATCAATGACAAATCAAGTAGGTCTCGGTCCTATGCCCATCTATTGAAGATTCATGTTGAGTTGTTCTCTTCCAAGTGCTTTAGTGAATATGTCAGCACAATTTTCCTCTGTTCGGAAATATTCTAGCTCCACAATTTCATCTTCAATTAGCTCACAAATGTAATGGTACTGTACTTGTATGTGCTTGGTGTGAGCATGAAATACTGGGTTCTTTGCAATAGCCATACAACTTTGGATTATCATACTTGAGTACAGTCGGCATATTTGATGGAAAGCCTAGATCTACAAGAATTCTCCTTAACAAGAATGCCTCACAAGAGGCAAAACAAGCTGCTTTGTACTCTACTTCAGTGGAGGAGAGTGCGAGAGTTGGTTGCTTTCTACTTACCCAAGAAAATGTTCATGAACCAAGTGAGAAACAATATCCAAAAAGTGATTTTCTAGAATCACAATATCCAGCCCAATCTAAATCACAATATCCTTGGAGTGTATCACCTGTGGTATAAAAAATACCAAAATCCAAGGTTCCCGCAATGTACCTTAGAATTCGCATTCCAGCATTCTAGTGACTCTCCTTAGGTTTGTTGGAAAACCTGCTTAATACCCCAACAACATAGCAAATGTCTGGTCTAGTGTTGCACAGAAAAATAAGACTTCTAACAAGCTTCCTATACTTCTTAGCATCTACATCAGGCATGTTATCATCCATAGATAGCTTATGATTTACCTCCATAGGTGTGCTAGTTGGTTTGCAGTCCATCATTCCAAATGCCTTGAGAATTTCTTTCACATATTTTTGTTGTGAGATGAAAATGCCATCCTTCCTTTGCCATACTTCAATTCCTAGACAAAATTGACTAGACCTAAGTGTGTCATTTCAAACTTAGTTCCCAAGCTGATCCGAGTTTGATTGATGAGTTCTTGATGATCTCCTGTAATGATCAAATCATCTACATATACAATGACAACAACTAGGTTGCTATCCCTTTTCGTTACATACACGTTAGCATCAGAAGTACATCTTTCAAAACCCATATTTCTGAAAAAATTATCTATCTGTTGGTACCAAGCCCATGGAGCTTGCTTAAGTCCATACAAAGCTTTCTTCAACCTGCAAACTTTATTTTTTGAATTGGGCACCTCAAAACTTGGTGGTTGAGATACATATACCTTCTCGTTGAGGTGACCATTAAAAAATGCAACTTGACATCCATCTGAAAAATAGGCCAAGCCTTTTGTGCAGCTACTCCAAGTACTGTCCGAATAGTTGTCATGCGTGTTGTTGGTGCAAAAGTTTCTTGAACATCAAATCCTTCGATCTGTGAAAAATCCTATGCAACTAATCTTGCCTTATACTTTTCTAACGTTCCATCTGCTTTATACTTATCTTTCCAAATCCATTTAGTCCTATTACCTTCTTCTTTGGCGGCAAGTCCACTAGATCCCATGTATCATTTTTGAGTATTATCATACTCAGACTGCATTGCCGCTCTCCAACGTGGATCATCAAGGGCTTCTTCAATGGTGCTAGGTTCCTTTATCGAGCCCATGATATCTGCCATTAAATCCATGTTAACAATGTGTTCAGAGGCTCTTCTTTTCTCCTCTATTCTCTTTGACCTTCGTAATCCATCTGAGGATGATTTTGGTACATCTACATGTGGATTGTGATCATCAAAGAGCTGTTGTACCCACTTTGGTAGTGGCTTACGCTGTGCAGCTACAACTGGTTGGCTCTTTATTGAGGAAATTTCTCGATCATATGTTTCCTCCTCCTCAACTTTAACCTGTCTTTTGATAGGCACAAGGTGAGATATTTCTCCCTTTGATGAGATAGTAGATTTACCTTAATCTTCTACTAAGTGTGGTCGTTCATCAAACACCACATCTCGGCTGACAAAAATCTTCCTTGCCTCAGGATCCCACAACTTGTATGCTTTAGACTCTTCACTATATCCTAGGAAGACACACTTTTTGCTTCTTGAATCCAACTTTTATCTTGTTGAATCACGAATATCTGCATAATAGAAACAACCAAAAAGTTTGAAATGCAAAACTGAAGGCTTTTTAGCAGAATATGCTTCTCGAGGAGTCATCCCCTTCAGTGCTTTTGTGTAGCTTTGATTGAGGATGTAGACTGCTATATTGACTGCTTCTGCCCAAAATGAATCAGACATGTCTTGAGCTTTTAACATACAACGAACCATTTCAACTACTGTCTTGTTCCTCTGCTCAACAATGCCATTTTTTTGAGGTGAATGAGCTGTGGTTGGTTGCCTTTTCACACCATGGTCCTTATAGTAATTATTGAATTCTATTGACAAGAATTCACCTCCTCTATTTGTTCTGAATTTCTTCCAGTTTCCTTCCTGATTCATTTTCCACATACTTATGCCACATTTTAAATTTTTCAAAAGCATCACCTTCTCTCGAATGAAATAAACCCATATCTTTCTACTATAATCGTCGACTAACAACAAAAAGTAGAAAGATTCTCCTAAAGCAGGTGTAGACAATTTATCGCAGAGATCAGCATGTACCAACTCTAGAGGAGCTTGAGAGCGATTGCTGGTCTCTCTTGGAAATGCCTTTCGTTGTTGCTTGCCCATCATGCAAGCTTCACAAGGTTCCTGCAACTCTAAAAATATAGGGAAATGAGCAACCATCCCTATTCTTTGCATCTCCTTCACAATTGCAAATCCGAGATGCCCAAATTGTTGGTTCCATAACCTGCTTACATCTTTATCTTTTGTAGCAGTTAAAGCACTTAACTCATACAAGTTATCATGTCATATGCCTTTACCTACAACATTACCTGATGAATCCATGATTTGTGCACCTCTCTTATTGAAGTGAACTTCGAGTCCACGATCTGTTATTGCAGAAACTAACAACAAATTTCTTTTAAGTGTAGGTACATAGAGAACATTGGATAACTTTTTCTGAACACCTAGAGAAGTGATAAAAGAGATGGTTCCAGTTCCTTCAGCTGGACACTTGGAGTCATTTCCCACCACTACATTGATGGATTTCGGCAGAGGCACTAGGGAACTATACCAATCCTTTTTGTTGATATATTTAGGTAGTGATGTGTGTGAATACTCTACGACCGCCGGGGCACTTCTTTCCCTCTTTAGGAGGTTTTTTCCCCCGGCTTGTATATACGCCTATTGCCCTAATGGGCTACTTATCTTTGTACATTCTTTAGTAATACATTCAGTGTTGTGTGTTTGTGCTCCAAGCTTCTTCTTCTTCCTTGCGCTGTTCGCATTCTTCTGCAGACGTCTATCTCCAACCATTGGTATCAGAGCAGGTCGTCGCTTCATCTAGGGTGCCGTCGACACTCCTCTATTTGCAGTCTCAGAATCGCACGAATTTTGGTGAGCATACTGAGCGTGTTTCCGAGATCCAAACAACTTTGCTGTGTGGTGCCGAAATCGCGATCTAAGCTCATTTCGGCCTCTCAAAGCATTATCGTAGCGCTTGTGCAGGCTATTTAGTCTTTTTGTGCCAAAGGTATATACCAGTTTCTGTTGGCCAGTTTAAGCGTCTCAAAGTCTGCTACAGGTCTAGTAGAACTCGTCTTGGCAGTTCCGTTAAACTTTTTGAGATATAGTCAATTTTCTACATCAAGGTATTTTACTCACCGGCCATGGCTGAAAATAGTGATGTATTCCGTATGTTGGCTGTTGAGGATAAGTTGGATGGTACTAACTACCCATTATGGGCTTATATGATGTGACATGTATTGGTTGCAAAAGGATTGTGGAACATTGTGCAGGGTGTTGAAAGACGTCTTGTTACACCTCTGACTACAGGTACTGCAAATACAGGTGCTGGAGCTGATGAAGATGGTGTCGAAGATGATATTCCATAGATTCCTATTCGTGCTACTGTTTCTGCTGCATCTACTGTAGAGCAGATTTGCTGGGATGGCAGAGATGCCCAAGCACATGCATTGATAGCTTTGTCTGTCAAACGTGCCATTATTCCTCACATTCGCTCTTGCAGAATAGCTAAGGATGCTTGGGATACACTTACCACATTGTACCAAGCTAGGAATGAGGCTCGTGTTGCTTACCTCCGAAAACAGTTGGAGAGTGAGCACATGAATGAAGGTGATTCTATGGACAGTTTCCTAACGAAGATCAAAGACTTGAAGGAAAAATTGATTTCTGTTGATGAGGTTATACCAGATAGCTCACTTATGCAGACCGTTCTGAATGGTCTTCCTCATTCATATTAGAGTTTTGCTTCTACTCTTTGTTTGATGATGAAAGGCAATCTGAATGCCTTATCATTTGAGGAGTTAGTCTCTGTTCTATTGCAGGAAGATCATTCCAAGCACAACAGGTCCATTATGCGAGTGGCAGATCAAGCTTTCCGAGCTAATCAGAAGGGCAAAGGAAAAGAAGCTCTTCAACTAGTAACCAGAAATCTGCTAATTCTGCATATTCGAAGAAGGATGATAAAGAGGAGAAAAAATCAGAAAAGCAAAAATTGTTTTGTAAGTACTGTAAAGGGAATGATCATATCATAAAGAACTGTCCAAAACTGGCTGCTAAAGAGGCAAAGAAGAAAGAGGCTGCAATGGTTGTTGCAGAGGCCTCTACACCAAAAACAGAGTCTGCAAATCTTGTGGAGGAAGAAGAATGGGTGTTTACTAGTGTCTGTAGTTGTGACCCATCTTCTCATGAGCAGTGCATGTCTGCAGTAGACTCAGATGTTTGCAGTATTTTGACAGTGGGGCGACCAAACATATTACCTCGTAGCGCAGTTTCTTCTCTTCACTCGAGCCTACCCCTACAGGGAATATTGTTATATGCGCCAACAACTCCTCTTATCCTGTTATGGGAGTTCGTAAGATCATTTTGACTACTGCTGATGGTAGTTCTTTCACTTTTTCAAATGCTTCATTTGTGCCAGGGATCACAAAGAACCTTTTATCAGTTTCTGCATTAGCCAAGATTGACTTGGCTGTGAAATTTGTTGATGATAGGTGTACAATTCATGATCTGTCAAATGGCGATGTGATTATTGCTTCTGGCATTTTATGTGGTGGGTTGTATAAGCTCATAGACTATGAAAGATCTGTAAATGATTTGGCATGTGCAGTAAATGGTTTCCAGGCTATGCCAGATGCAAAGCTTTGGCATGCACGCTTTGTTCATCTGAATTTTGCTAGTGTGCTATGCCTGTAGAGATTGAAAATGGTGTCCTCGTTGCCCAAACTTGAGGCACCTAGAAAACATGTTTGTGAAGGCTGTATTTTGGGCAAAATGCAGCGTTCATCCTTTCCAAAAGATGGTTCAGTTCGGGCTACTCAGAAATTCCAACTTCTACATAGTGATGTCTGTGGTCCTATGCAAACACCTTGTTTTGGGAATTATCTTTACTTTGTGACTTTCATCGATGATTTTTCCAGGCATGCATGGGTATATCGATTGAAGGCAAAGTCCGAAGTGTTCATGTGCTTCAAAAAGTTTTTGGTTTTGGTTGAAAATCTATCAGCATGTAAAATGGGCACCCTTCGTTCTGATCGAGGGGGGGAATATATGTCTTCTAATTTTAATGAATTTCTGGCTGAACGTGGGATAAAACACTAGTGTACAGTGCCGTATACACCTCAACAAAATGGAGTTGCTGAATGGAAGAACAGGTCTCTCATGGAGATGGCGAGGTGTATGGTCAAAAGTCAGGCTTTACCTCATAGTTTCTGGCTTGAGGTTGTCATATGTGCAGCATATGTACTGAACAGGTGTCCCACTAAAGCGCTGTAGTCTATCACTCCATATGAGGCTTGGCATGATTGCAAGCCATCTGTTTCTCATCTGCGTGTTTTTGGTTGTTTGGCATACACATTAGTGCCTGAACAACATCGCAGAAAACTGGATGATAAAGTAGTAAAATGTATTTTTGTTGTGTACAATTCTGAAAGTAAAGGCTATCGTCTGTATCATCCACAGACTAAACACATTCTGGTTAGCCATGATGTTGTTTTTGTGGAAGATGCTATTCAGCCATTGCTTTCATGTACTAAGGAGACATCTGTTAGCTCCAAAGACATGTATGATACTTTGATGCCTCTTTTTACAGGTGGATAGTCTAGTGCTGGTCCTAATGAGGCAAGTTCTCAGCCTTTGCAGGTTTCCTGTGATGATGCAGATCATTCCATTTCTGATGCAGATTTACATGATGCACTAGTTGATGAGAGAGCTGATATTGAGTAGGCAAAAACTATGCCAAAATGGCTGGTGCATACTTTGCGTGATAGCAAATTAGATGCACCTCTGTCATATCCTACTCATTCAGGCTCTCATAGTGCCTCTTTTGCATCAGATTGCTATGCTATGGCTGCATATTCAGATTGCTATGCTATGGCTGCATATAGTCTCTATGATGGTCTTTATGTCACTTGCCTCCTAGCAAGAAGGCCATTGGCACTAAGTGGGTATACAAGCTGAAGCGTAAACCTGATGGTACAGTTGACAAGTATAAGGCTAGGCTTGTTGCAAAGGGTTATGCATAGGAAAGAGGCATTGATTTTGACGAGACCTTTGCACCTACATGCCGTATGACTACTGTTCGGAGCATTTGTGCACTTGCAGCCCATCATGGTTGGAATGTACATCAGTTGGACATTAAAACTGCATTTCTGAATGGTGACTTGCATGAAGAAGTGTATGTTCTTTAGCCCCGCGGCTTTGTGTAGAAAGGGCATGAAAACTAGGTGTGTAGGTCAAAGAAGGCATTATATGGTTTAAAGCAAGCACCACGTGCTTGGTATGAGAAGATACATGCCTATTTGATTGCACATGGTTTTGAAAATAGTCCAACTGAAAGCACCTTATATGTTAAGCGTGCTAATGATGTGCTTCTGATCATTGTTGTCAATGTTGACGACATGCTGCTCACTGGTCCTATTGAGAAGCATATTGCTGATTTTAAGGCTGATTTGCATGCCTCATTTGCGATGTCTGATTTGGGGCATTTGCATCACTATTTGGGCATTCAGTTTATGCAAGTTGATGGTGAAATGGCTTTGTGTCAAAAGAAATATATTGACACATTATTGCACCGTTTTGGCCTTGAAGTCTATAAGCCTATTGCCACTCCTATGGAAACAAGTTTATGATTGAGTCTTCATGATGTTGGAGATGCATTTGATGTTGTTCTCTATCATTAGGCTATTGGATGCTTGATTTACTTATGCATTACTTTGCGAGATATTCAGTTTGCTGTCTCACAGATGAGCAGATTTATGCATTGCCCAGGAGTCAAGCATTGGCAGGCGATTAAGCGCATCTTTCGCTACTTGAGTGGTACTCGGCTACTTGGGTTGTTTTATCCCAAGGGGGGATCACTACCGCCAAATTTGCATGCTTTTTCTGACTCTGATTGGGCTGATTGCTATGACACTCGTGTGTCCACTAGTGGCTTTTGCTTCATGCTTGGTAGCTCATGTATATCTTGGTTGAGCAAGAAGCAGCCTAGTGTGTCCACTTCTAGTTGTGAGGCTGAGTATAGGGCAGCTTTCAGAGCTATTGTTGAGTGTGTGTGGCTCAGATGCCTTATGGATGATTTGGGTGTTGTTCAAAATTCTGCCACCACTATTTTCACTAACAGTCAGAGCGCATTGGCAGTTGCGAGGAACCCTGTGTTCCATGCTCGCACTAAGCACATTGAGGTGCATTATCACTATGTCAGGGAGAGGTTCTCTGCTGGGGAGATCAGCTTGGCATAGGTGCCCACGCATGAGAACATTGCAGACCTTTTCACGAAGGCTCTTCCCAGGGAGAAGTTTGAAGCTTTCCACAAAGCTTTGGGCTTACTTCCTTTTGTGGAGTGACTTCCACATAGCTTGGCACTTCCTTATACATGGGTGCCAACTAAGTGTTAACCACATCACTCCCAGGGGGGATTTGTTGATATATTTAGGTAGTGATGTGTGTGAACACTCTAGGACCGTTGGGGCACTTTTTTCCCTCTTTAGGAGGTTTTTTTCTCCCGGCTTGTATATACGCCTATTGCCCTAATGGGCTACTTATCTTTGTACATTCTCTAGTAATACATTCATTATTGTGTGTTTGTGCTCCAAGCTTCTTCTTCTTCCTTGTGTTGTTCACGTGCTTGTGCACACGTCTATCTCCAACACTATTTACTGTTCATATGGGGAGAAGCTCCACTATCTAAAATCCATGGTTCATCAACACGATCTTGAGCACATGAGCATACCTCTTCAATAGCTACCCAAAGTTCCAGCTTTGTGTTGTTTGCAGACTCTTTGTTCTTCCATGATGATTTTACGGTCCCATTCCATTCATCAGCTTGCTTCTTTCTTCAATCCTTGATGGCATGGCCTTTCTTTTCACAATAGAAGCAACTTTTTGTAAACGTTTTCTTCTTTGGCTTCTTCTTTGATCCATCAGAAGAGCCTTTACCTTTTGCATTTGCTGAGAATGCAGCATCACTTGTACTTTGCCGATTCTTCAGCTGCATCTCTTCTTCTAAAAGCATCGCACAAAACTCTTCAAATGTAAGGGGAGTTGTTCTTACCTGAGTGTTAAGGGCTATTACTAATCCGACATACTTTGCTAGAAGAACACGTACACATCTTCGAGCCAGCTCTTATGGTGTTATAACAATACCAACTGCAGCCAATTGGTCTTGAAGATGTTTTATCCATTTGATAAAATCTTTAGCCTTTTGAGAATCAGAATGCTTTTCATTTGCCAACTGATTTTCTAAATTTTGTATCCGAGTGTGATTCTTGGTCTCATATTGTTGAGCCAATATGCCCCAAGCCTCATGTGCTTTAGTAGTATGTTGAACTAAAGTAAGCACAGAATAACTTACACTAGTGACAATTGCACATAATGCATCAGCATTCCGCCTCTTCCAAGCTTGTAGAAGATCTCGATCTCGCTGAATCATCAATCTTGAATTTGTTGGATCTTCAAGTGGTATAGGCTCTGGATCCAATCCCATGGGTCCCATGCCAGTGTCAAATAATTCATAGGAGTCCAAAATTGCAGAAATTTTGAACTTCTAGAGTTTATAGTTGGTTCCATCAAGCTTCGCTTGAATGCAGGTGGACGAAATCGAATTGGTGTAGCATTAACATTAGCTAAAGCACCAAGACCAGTGTTTGACGATGAAGCCATCATGTAATCACTCAAATAATCTAGTGATATTCTAGACTGCTAATAGGCTAAAGTAGTGATACTTCTCAAGCTATTCGAACCTTATAGCACTAATACCATGTAAGACAATAGTTATGCAATATAACACAGGAGCAATAGCAGAGAAGATAATAGATATAGGAGAATCTCAACAATTTTCTACTAGCAGCAAGTACAAAGATGATGGCATTGTCCACCCGTGGCTCTCAAGGTAGAGCTTAAATGGTGATCTACAAAAATCTAGATAGGGAGATACAAGGTAGAGATATGCTAGCTCAATTCGATGTCTCAGGTAGTGCAGAAGTCATGTATATATAGGATCATGGGTGGCCTTCCATGGATGGTTATACATGGGCAGTAAAGCGTGGGTGGCCACCGCCCGCGTAATTGCCATACACGGCTTAGACAAGTTGAATGGAGCTAACAAATGTAAATGATTTCTGACACCATTGGGGACCTTGGTAACTCCCTTTCCTTACAATACCTTAGATGGTCCAATATGACCTTCATCCAACATGCAAGTTGGGATTCCCATCAATTGGGTAACGCACACTTGCATACAATCATGAGGGGTAGACATTGCTCATATACTAACAAAAAATGTTAGTGTCAAAAGAGTTAAGTTTTTCTTTTCATGTAAGTAGATAAGATGCAATCTTTTAGTAGTGTTAGAGGTGTCATCCCAATCATGGCCTTGGGCATGCTAAGAATGGATGAAAATAAATCTCATATATCTTTTGTCTCATTCATTCACAAAATGATTTCATTCTTAGTGAGTGTCACTTGATCCACATAAAAGTTTCCCCTTGTTCCATTGGAAGGTCTATAGAGGCCCTATTTCATGAGGAGATAGGAAATCCTAAATTTCCATGGTTGATAGTTGGACTTGTCTAGCTTCTCTCGCTTCTCAATCTAAGTGTTATAGTCTAGCTAGATAGCTCCCTTTCTCCTAATTCTTCCACATCTATTAAAGGGGATATGAGGGGAAAAATTTTGGAATTCTACTTTGAATTTATGCTTTCTAATAATAAGAAATCTTGCATATTCCCCCTTGTTCTATCTCATAGGTGATTTCCTTCACCACGAGAAATGGCACTTCAAATTAGCTAATCCAAAACTTCAAGCACATCTTCTTGGTGCTCTAATGAGCTCAGTGGAAATGCTCCTCGAGCATTCATCCTTGTACTTCTATGCTCCAAGAGTGATTTGCAGTCTTAAAAGTGTGCAAAACAGCAAACATGATACACAACATGTTTAGAAGGATCGTAAATTATTGTTACACCATACTTGGATGTGCCACTGAGTAGGAAAGAATGAACAGAAGCAGACACAAGAGCGAAGAAGAAGAATGACACATGAAGACATGGATTTACTAGACGAGCTTTATATAGGTAGATGATCAATGATATGGAAATGAGTCAAGTTAGAGTTATTAGAGACTCCTAAGTGCTATATTGAACCACATATGAGCATAGCATGTATATGTGCCTACAAGGGGAGGAAGACTCTGGCTAGCTCTACACTAAAAAAGTGCCTATGTACAATGCTTCACATCAAAGCTTGAAGGACACATAAGTGTAGAAAACTCTTAATGAAATGATCATTTTCCATAAAATACTCGCAAATTATTTTTGCTTTATTATTTTCTTATCATCTTTGTCTTTTTTCTTTGATATTAAAGCATTAGGAGGTTTTGGCTTATTAATAGAAGAGCTCCATTTACCTTTGCCCTTTTGATTAGCTCCAAAAGCTTGCTTTACAACACACGTAACTGAAGTCTTTTCCTAGATAGATATTCTCCCAACAAACTATAGATTAGCTCCTAAAGGATTCAGCCATTGGATTGCTCTTCATCATCAACTTGAGACTAGATACAAAAATCTGATGGAAATCTATATGAACATTACGAAAAGTTTGCACAACTGAACTATAAGGTGATATTTCATAAGCACAAATCAATAGTTCTTTAAAACCCTTGATCTTTATCAAAATCATTTCCATTGAATCTTGTTGGTTCATATGCTCACTATCCAACTATTTTTGGATGTAAGAAACATAAGCTTCAATTGCCTAGTATCATGTATTAGAGTATCCCAAGTATTTTTGCTATTTTGCAAGAGTGAATGTGAGGAATGATCACATGTTGGATAGAAGAAGCTATTAATGTATGTGCTTATGTCCCTCTACTATCTCAATAAAGTTGCTCTATAGTAGTTTCAATAGAAAATGTAGGAGAACCTAGTAATTGAAGATCATCATGTTCATCACTATGTACATCACCATCAATCATTCTATTTGCACTTATAGGAAGATATTTTTCAACACCTTGCTCAATATTGGTGAAGCCCTTTTCTATCAATACATGACGCATCATGTATGCTGACAATTGGTAATTAGAACCATCCAAATTATCCTAAACAACCAAAATATTGAATATATAATTTTTTTCAGCCATGGCCTATGAGTAAATACCTTGATGCAAGAAAATTGATTGTATATCAAACACTTGTACATAAATACCCAGTTAAGCTCAGTTAGATATGTAGCACACTTTTAAGCCCTTTTATTGGTGAACCAAAATCGGTGTATATGTCTTGGACAAAATACAAAAATTACCTCCCCAGTCACTCTCAGAGTGCATTTGGATGCCAAGTTGACTTCAAATCAACATTTTCATGCCAAAATGTGAAAGACTTTTGAACTAATCATACCAAGTATGCTCACCAATTTTCATGTGATTCAAAGACTCTGATAGTAAGGGTGTAAAAAATGCCCTAAAGAAAGGAGTTACCTACTTTGATACAGATTGATGGACTTCAAGTATTGTGGAAGCACATGAACAACATGAGGAAGAAGATCTTTGAAGAATAATATAATATAAATTGTACACAAATTGAATGTAGAAAAGATACGTGACCTATAGGGGTTATATGCTTGTATAGAAGCTACGGGGAAAGGCATGCTAGAGAGGTAGAAAAGTACCTCAATAGTTAGAAGCTTGTTCACACATATCACTATGGAAATATATCCATACACCCACACACGTACATTCATACATACATACATACATACATACATACGTACAAACATATATACAAACATACCTACATACATACATACATACATACATACATACTTACATACATACATATGTACATACATACATACACACATACATACATACATACATACATACATACATACATACATACATACATACATACATGCATACATGCATACATACATACATACATACATACATACATACATACATACATACATGCATGCATACATACATACATACATACATACATACGTACAAACATATATACAAACATACCTACATACATACATACATACATACATACCTACATACATACATATGTACATACATACATACACACAGACATACATACATACATACATACATACATACATACATGCATACATACATACATAAATACATACATACATACATACATACATACATACATACATACATACATACATACATACATACATACATACATACATACATACATACGTTGTCGGAGTGAAAGCGACGGTCGGTGGATCAGGGCGACCGCCAAAAATAACGGCGCACGCCGGGTGCTTAGAGCAAACTCAGGATATTGTAGTATTTGGAAAAGCAACTCGTCCTTTGGTCCTATGCTTAGTAGTCACCCATGATTTCATAGGTTATGGTATTTAGATCATGCTTAACTCACCTTTATGCCAATTCAACTCTAAAGATGCTTTAAATAGTTCAAATTGAACAAACACTTCATTACAAAGTAATTTCATAACTGTTTAGTTCAAACACATTTTTGTAGATTATTGATCGAAAGAAAGTTCTAATGAAGTATGTTGTTAATCCGACTGTTTTACTAATCAAATTTGATGCACGATTCCAAATACATATGGATCTTACCTCCAGATAGTATACATAGTTCACAAAAGACATAGGAAATCGAATTCTCTTTTTCTTACGAGCTGACCTAGCAAACTCAAAAAAACTTGCAAACTTGAAAGAAGTTTGTAATCAAATTTGGAAGACGATAAACTTGTACGTTTAAGGAGCGAATGCATCATTCCTAGGAAATCAATGTATAATGAGGTCAATTGACAATACTTAATTGAAACAATCGAAGTTAATGAAAAAGTATTTCACGAAAATTTAAATGGTTACTAAACGCTTAAGATTTGTGAGATCTTATGCCCATAAAGAAACCGTTCAATCATCATTATGAAATCATAGTTCTCAACAAATCCTTGAATGTGTTTGATACGTCAGACAAACATGATGAGATCAATTATTCCAACAGGACATTAAAACCATTCGCTAATTGAAGACTGTACTCAATATGTCTAAGCTATCTTAACTAAAAGCTTCATGCGCGAGTAAATAAGTACTTTTATGATCTATCTCCACATATCTATTTCAGTGTGGGTTTAATCGCAAAAGATAGCAATATTCAGAAATTCCTCGGTAAGGAAACAAATAAGTTAAAACAGTTGTTGATGATGTGGTCATACATGATGATTATGTAGAAAGATGATCATTAGCAAGTAATGATTTACGCTTTAAACAATAAAATAACAGTAATGATCATTAGCAGCCGGAATTTCTTTTGTTTTGAAATCGACATAATTTAGTCATTAATTTTTAGATGGCAAAACTAATAGATTCTGTAACTAGCGCACACCAGTTTTCGGAGTTAGTTTATCAAAACAAATGATGCAATCAACGTAGAAAGATGATCATTAGCAAGTAATGATTTACGCTTACACTAAACAATAAAATAACAGTTAAATATTAACCTAACCATGTCAAGTTTAAATATTTGTCAACTGTACCGCAGAAGAGTCATCGTTATCAAATCCTTCATGTTGAAACAAGCATAAAAACGGAATTCAGACAGAATGAATATTACCCATTCATGATTCAAGCTTGATTTTTAACTATTCCATAATGACCTTTCGGAACTGGTGATCAACGGAATCAACATGCAGTGCAGCGTAAGCACTTTATCGTTTCCAGAATGTATAAAAAAGAAAACCCTGTAAAATTGGAAGGCGTGCACAGTTCCTCTGTAGAGGATTTACGAAACAGTGCTCCTTATAATTGAATCAAGGGTTCATCATTTCTTTTCCATGACAGTGACAATTGCAGTAGTAAAAAATCAAACAAGGTAATTTAATAAACTTTCTCTGCATAATCTCAGTTCATTCTAATGACGCAGAGATGACATTATCGTCAAACTTCCTACTATGAACGATGATATATTCTGATTTTATATATTGTCTCATATTCTAATATCAGAATAGTGTGCAACATGCAGATCATAATAGATAGAGCAGCCGGAATTTCTTTTGTTTTGAAATCGACAGAATTTAGTCATTAATTTTTAGATGGCGAAATTAATAGATTCTGTAACTAGCGCACACCAGTTTTCGGAGTTAGTTTATCAAAACAAATGATGCAATCAACGCATCACATAGAGTTCCTAGAAAATTTGTATTAAATGCACTAGAGAGTGAAATCACTAGGTGCTAGAGAGGCGAGAGATAGGTTTCAGAATTCAATTGATTCGGAGTAGAATTTTATCACATGTGATCAGAGATACAATTGCGGAAAATATGGAGCTTCAAATAACTATTGCCGCATTGACGGAGAACCATAGAAAATTCATACCTCATAAGTTTGCCAATCATGATAGCTCATATAGCTTTAATCGTCATCTTTCAGTATGGTGGATCATTGCGTGTGCATTCGCTGTCCATCAATCTGTCTTCTCAGAACATCCACAAGGCAAGCGCAACACGGGTATCGAACGTCTCCTCCTTGAACCAGCTCTTCCCCTCAAAAGAGATCTCCCTATGATTGTTTATGTTCTGCTGATGAATGAAGCGTTCCGCTCTTTTCTCTAATTAGCAGCTAGGCTGTTTCCGTGTGCATGCAGATTCCAAAAAAAATCTCTGCCACTCCGCACTTTGTTCTTCTCTCTTTGTCCGTCTGCCAGCCTTAAACATGCGCTCCCCCTTCCTTCTGCTGATCGCTTTCCCCTTTTATTTCCGCACGATGCTTTTAGTTTATACCTCTCTGCCCATGAAGTCCGATTTTCCCCCCCAGAATTCGGAGTGCGTCCTCCTATCTGCATGGCGCGTTCCCCTTTCAGCCTCTGCATGCCCTTTTTTCTTCGAGTACTTTTTGTGGTGAATGGACGCATCCGTCCTCCTCTGAAGTGAGCCATCATGCCCCAACAAACTCCACTTTACTTCCGTATATCTCCTCCACATCTAGGTGAAAAGAAAATAAAGTAGAACACGTTTCAGCCCTTTCGATGCCTTTTTCAGTCGCGAGCTCTCTCCTCCTTTGCATGTGCATAGCTTCCATTCATCGTATATTTGTGTGAGCAAATGATTTACTCTAATTATATATAAAATAAAAATGTTTCCATGCTAATACGCATTACATGGATTACACATCACATTGTCCATGAAAGCTAATAGACTTCGCTTATTTCCAAGCTATGAGCATTGAATCCCTGTGCTAAGCCATATCATCATCAATACCCATGAAATCTTGCTTGAGATCATAGGTACGAATAATGCACTCGAATATTTCCGCACTTCATCTCTCTTCACAAGGGTTCCATTTTTCTTATCCAAGGTTGAAATTGGGGGGAGTAAATCACTCCGACATCCACCCCCACCAAACCTGTGCATCCTCCGGATGCGCCAAATATCCTGAGAATAAACCTGTTTTCTGCTTCATGATAAAAGTCACTTTCATAGCATAATATGTGCATGGGTTTTAAAATCAACGTGCCTTATGCACGGCTGGTTAATTAGCCCTATTTATACGCACACTTTGAAAATGCATGTATAAAATTAATGGTGCAATCAATAAAGGAAAATAGCTTCTGATGACGAGGTTTGTGCACTCCCTCACATACATAGAAATGTGGAAGTACATAAATCCTTACAATCACTCGTATGTGCATGGGTAATACTCAATCTGTGCCTAAATGCATGGTCATGTAGTGTGACCCTACTATGCATACTTTATGTGCATTTTCAAAATTATGGTGCATATGAGGTAAGAGCTTTTGATGAAGAGGTTATCTATCTCCTATACTTAGAACTTTTTCACAGATTTCATAATGCATTTTTACAATTTGATAATAGTGCAAATGAACGTGCACCTAAGGGCAAAACTCAATATGTGTTCATACATAATTTAATGCATACTTGAAATGCACGCTCAAATAAATGGTGCAAAACTGGAAGTAAAAGGTTTTCATATTCTACTCTTGCCGAAAATCTTGGTTGTCCATAAATTCCCATTCTTCATCTTGAACCTGAAAAATATCTTGAAAACAAACTCGTGAAAACAACATAAGTATTAGCATATTTAAACCAAAATATATCAATTCAAAACTTTTAGATAATCCATCTGTAAAAGCCGAAGTAATATGAAGTCATATTTTGGAGCTTCCATCAATTCGTCCTTTCTTACTTGATCTGCATTAAATCACTCAAAACATTGATTAGAAAAGCCATATTCATTAATGAAATTCAACAAAATCCATATACATACCTTTTTGATGAGGAAGTAGGTTGTAACTCCCATATAAATATTCTTCATGGATAGAAAACATTCACAAAATTTCATAAACTGTTATTCATTATCAAAAAGAATGTGGACTATTTCTCGGTTTAAACGTGTCATCTATGTGCAATAATACTGTTATAAAAAACTTCTCATCAAATTCCTTTTTCAAAACCAAAACAATTTGATTCATCTTTTCTTATCAAATATATTAATCATTTCTTAGTGTAATCATTTCTTAATTTAATCATTTCTTCTATTTTCCAATGGTACATTCATAGTTTTCTTGTTAAGTTTAAAGGGTTTTGATTGTTTTGAATTTATATTCATTTTGTTTTCGATTTGTTTAATTATATGATCAAGAAGTTGCTGCTCTATTTCATTTGTTTGTTTGTTTTGATTCATACTACTTTGTTTGGTCTCTTCTTGTTTAACTCCATCTTCTTTAAATTGATTATATTCATGTTTGTGAAATTGAGTTTGAAGTTGTTTAAGCTTGACTTGATCAAACAAATTCTCATTAGAAAGGAGCATTGGATCAAGTGAAATCTGTACATTATTAAGTTTCCTTGTTCCTACTTGTATTTCATGCTCAAAATCACCTAGATCAATTTCCAATTGCTCTTCTATAATTGATTTTTGATCTTCGTCCTTTAGTTTTATCATTTTGATTTCTTCTTTTAACTCTTGTTTTTGGTATGATGTCCTCTCTCTTATTTCTTCTTTTGTTTGAATGTTCATATGTATGATAGGCTTCCATACTTTTTTATTTTCACATGGAATAGGTTTAGTTTGAATCTCCTTAAATAGTTCTTTCATTCCACCCCTTCCTAGATTTAATTTTAAAGGTGATCGATCCTAATAATTACAAATTTTCCTTTCAAATTCAACCACTAGTTTCCGTTTTCGTGCATCTTCATACGACCTGCAATTCCAAAATGCATGGCCATATTGATCACACCAAAAACACTGCAAAGGTCTCATTCGAGTCCTATTTGATGGTCTTAATGAATGTCTACAACTAGATTTTCTACAATCATGAGCATGTGTTATAGATGAAGGATCTATAAACAAACTTTGGCTCATTCCCTCCTTTTCATGCTCACATTTAGCTAGCTCTAAATCTTGTATTCGTTTAGATAATATTTCATACTTCTGGTTCATTTCTTGAAACTCAGCATTCATTTCCTCTTTCCAAGTTCTAAGACTAGTTCTTAATACTTGTAAAGTCTCTGGCATAGCTTTAAGCGTATCATTTAAAGTCAAAATCATTCTAAATGTCTTTTGTAGAGCTTCATTGGCCTTGTTTTCTCTTTCTATGAATTTATCTTCCCATTTTCTCAAATGTTGATCTATCAATGCGTTCACATATGCTTCATCAATAACAATACTCGTTGAATTATGCTCTTGTAAATTAATTTCAAAAGATTCTTTACATTGATGTATATTTTTCATGTTTGTACGTTGCTTTTTGCCCATAACTCACACTTGAATATCAAAGAAGCACCACATAAACGAAAAACAAGCTATGAAGTTATACATACATCCAACATACATTACTTGGCATTAATTTGAGAAAAAGTCCAGAAACATGAACCTGAGCTGCAAGGCCGTTTGTTCACGTCAGGTTCAAAGTGTCGGAGCGAAAGCGACGGTCGGTGGATCAGGGCGACCGCCAAAAATAACGGCGCACGCCGCGTGCTTAGAGCAAACTGAGGATATTGTAGTATTTGGAAAAGCAATTCGTCCTTTGGTCCTATGCTTAGTAGTCACCCATGATTTCATAGGTTATGGTATTTAGATCATGCTTAACTCACCTTTATGCCAATTCAACTCTAAAGATGCTTTAAATAGTTCAAATTGAACAAACACTTCATTACAAAGTAATTTCATAACTGCTTAGTTCAAACACATTTTTGTAGATTATTGATCGAAAGAAAGTTCTAATGAAGTATGTTGTTAATCCGACTGTTTTACTAATCAAATTTGATGCACGATTCCAAATACATATGGATCTTACCTGCAGATAGTATACATAGTTCACAAAAGACATAGGAAATCGAATTCTCTTGTTCATACGAGCTGACTTAGCAAACTCAAAAAAACTTGCAAACTTGAAAGAAGTTTGTAATCAAATTTGAAAGACGATAAACTTGTACGTTTAAGGAGCGAATGCATCATTCCTAGCAAATCAATGTATAATGAAGTCAATTGACAATACTTAATTGAAACAATCGAAGTTGATGAAAAAGTATTTCACGAAAATTTAAATGGTTACTAAACGCTTAAGATTTGTGAGATCTTATGCCCATAAAGAAACCGTTCAATCATCATTATGAAATCATAGTTCTCAACAAATCCTTGAATGTGTTTGATACGTCAGACAAACATGATGAGATCAATTATTCCAACTGGACATTAAAACCATTCGCTAATTGAAGACTGTACTCAATATGTCTAAGCTATCTTAACTAAAAGCTTCATGCGCGAGTAAATAAGTACTTTTATGATCTATCTCCACATATCTATTTCAGTGTGGGTTTAATCGCAAAAGATAGCAATATTCAGAAATTCCTCGGTAAGGAAACAAATAAGTTAAAACAGTTGTTGATGATGTGGTCATACATGATGATTATGTAGAAAGATGATCATTAGCAAGTAATGATTTACGCTTTAAACAATAAAATAACAGTAATGATCATTAGCAGCCGGAATTTCTTTTGTTTTGAAATCGACAGAATTTAGTCATTAATTTTTAGATGGCAAAACTAATAGATTCTGTAACTAGCGCACACCAGTTTTCGGAGTTAGTTTATCAAAACAAATGATGCAATCAACGTAGAAAGATGATCATTAGCAGATTTACGCTTACACTAAACAATAAAATAACAGTTAAATATTAACCTAACCATGTCAAGTTTAAATATTTGTCAACTGTACCGCAGAAGAGTCATCGTTATCAAATCCTTCATGTTGAAACAAGCATAAAAACGGAATTCAGACAGAATGAATATTACCCATTCATGATTCAAGCTTGATTTTTAACTATTCCATAATGACCTTTCGGAACTGATGATCAACGGAATCAACATGCAGTGGAGCATAAGCACTTTATCGTTTCTAGAATGTATAAAAAAGAAAACCCTGTAAAATTGGAAGGCGTGCACAGTTCCTCTGTAGAAGATTTACGAAACAGTGCTCCTTATAATTGAATCAAGGGTTCATCATTTCTTTTCCATGACAGTGACAATTGCAGTAGTAAAAAATCAAACAAGGTAATTTAATAAACTTTCTCTGCATAATCTCAGTTCATTCTAATGACGCAGAGATGACATTATCGTCAAACTTCCTACTATGAACGATGATATATTCTGATTTTATATATTGTCTCATATTCTAATATCAGAATAGTGTGCAACATGCAGATCATAATAGATAGAGCAGCCGGAATTTCTTTTGTTTTGAAATCGACAGAATTTAGTCATTAATTTTAGATGGCAAAATTAATAGATTCTGTAACTAGCGCACACCAGTTTTCGGAGTTAGTTTATCAAAACAAATGATGCAATCAACGCATCACATAGAGTTCCTAGAAAATTTGTATTAAATGCACTAGAGAGTGAAATCACTAGGTGCTGAGAGGCGAGAGATAGGTTTCAGAATTCAATTGATTCGGAGTAGAATTTTATCACATGTGATCAGAGATACAATTGCGGAAAATATGGAGCTTCAAATAACTATTGCCGCATTGACGGAGAACCATAGAAAATTCATACCTCATAAGTTTGCCAATCATGATAGCTCATATAGCTTTAATCGTCATCTTTCAGTATGGTGGATCATTGCGTGTGCATTCGCTGTCCATCAATCTGTCTTCTCAGAACATCCACAAGGCAAGCGCAGCACGGGTATCGAACGTCTCCTCCTTGAACCAGCTCTTCCCCTCAAAAGAGATCTCCCTATGATTGTTTATGTTCTGCTGATGAACGAAGCGTTCCCCTCTTTTCTCTAATTAGCAGCTAGGCTGTTTCCGTGTGCATGCAGATTCCAAAAAAAATCTCTGCCACTCCGCACTTTGTTCTTCTCTCTTTGTCCGTCTGCCAGCCTTAAACGTGCGCTCCCCCTTCCTTCTGCTGATCGCTTTCCCCTTTTATTTCCGCACGATGCTTTTAGTTTATACCTCTCTGCCCATGAAGTCCGATTTTCCCCCCCAGAATTCGGAGTGCGCCCTCCTATCTGCATGGCGCGTTCCCCTTTCAGCCTCTGCATGCCCTTTTTTCTTCGAGTACTTTTTGTGGTGAATGGACGCATCCGTCCTCCTCTGAAGTGAGCCATCATCCCCCAACAAACTCCACTTTACTTCCGTATATCTCCTCCACATCTAGGTGGAAAGAAAATAAAGTAGAACACGTTTCAGCCCTTTCGATGCCTTTTTCAGTCGCGAGCTCTCTCCTCCTTTGCATGTGCATAGCTTCCATTCATCGTATATTTGTGTGAGCAAATGATTTACTCTAATTATATATAAAATAAAAATGTTTCCATGCTAATACGCATTACATGGATTACACATCACATTGTCCATGAAAGCTAATAGACTTCGCTTATTTCCAAGCTATGAGCATTGAATCCCTGTGCTAAGCCATATCATCATCAATACCCATGAAATCTTGCTTGAGATCATAGGTACGAATAATGCACTTGAATATTTCCGCACTTCATCTCTCTTCAAAAGGGTTCCATTTTTCTTATCCAAGGTTGAAATTGGGGGGAGTAAATCACTCCGACAACGTACGTACTCTTGTACTACAAAAATTATTGAAATATCTTTGTGAACAATGTATAAAACTAATTTAGGCATTATTTAGCCCAGAATAGGCGTTAATCATATATGCATCCTTATTCCATTATAATTTAAGGTGTTGAAACCATTCTTCATGAATTAATTATATTAAGAATAATTATAAATACTTGTATACATGCATACATGCATAATTTTGAAGGTAGCAAAGTAAAGTGTTATATTGACTAGTTTGAAGCGTATCCCCTCATTTGTTGAAATTTGACACTATTCAAAGGTGCATACTTTGATACATACACACATATGATTACAAATGTCTCAATATGGTATAATTTAAGATAAAAATCATAGTAGTCATATTAGGATTTTGTAGGTACCTTGTTATTTTATCTATGAAACCATGGAATTGAATCATATAATCCATTGAAGGTGTTTTTTTAATTATGTCATTTAAAGTGCAACAATACAATTTGGTTGCATATTTTGGTAGTGTGTTGTATTTACCAATCCCCTTTCCTGAGGCTCAAGCATGATGTCTTTTTCTTAGTTTGGGGAATTAAAAACTGTATGAGAAACTTTACTTTTGTAGATCATATTGTTCTTCATATACATACAAAGGTAATGGATGATTTCTTAAAAGGTATGATGTATGGTAGCACACTTCGTTAGAGTATCGTGTCATGTTCTCATGTATTGTACTCCGTTAGAGTACTGTTGAACTACAAGAATTATTGAAATATCTTTGTAAATAATATATAAAATTAATTTAGGCCTTACATAGCTCAAAATAGGGTCAATTCTATGTGCGTCCTTATTCCATTAATATTTGAGGTATTGAAAACGTTCCTCATGAAATAATCATTTTAATAGTAAACATAAATACTTGTAAATACATGCAAAAGTTTTAAGATAGGGAAGTAAAGTGTAATATTGATTGGTATGCAGCCTATCACGTCACTTACTGAATTTTGGCTCCATTGGAAAGTACATACTTAGATACATACACACATGTGGTTACAAATTTCTAAGTATAGTATAATTTGAGATGAAATTCATAGTATTCGTATAAGGATTTGGTAGCTCCCTTGTGAATTTTCTCTAAAAGCATGGGATTGAGTCATATAATCCATTGAAGGTGTGTTTATAATTACGTCATTTGAAGTGCACCAATACAATTTATTTGCGTTTTTTTGGTAGTGTGTTGTATTAACCAATTTACTTTCATAAACTTCACGCATCATGTTTTTTCTTAGTTTGGAGGCATAAAAATCTATTTGCCTGAAAACTTTGGGTTCCAGCTACCCCTTTATTGAGAGTGAATTCTGGCCATTGGATCTGGTTAAATCAGGTTATAACAAATGATAGATTGAATTTTGACTTTTATAACAAGAAATTAGGGCTTGACTTTTGACCCTCAAAAACTTGTCCAAATACCTAATATTATATATCATTAGATTACTCTTGAAGATTTATATCCAAATCTATAATCAGTTTGACCTACTCATCTTGACAATTTTGTTGACCAACTTTGACTATCTTTGACTTGGCCATTTTCTAAGTTTTTCTTGAAATAAGAGCACCTTCCTTGTGGAAGGTTTCTATTTCTAATACTAAGTAGCCTTTACTAGGGAAAGAAAGTCCAATTTAAACATGTCAATCCAGAAACTACCAGAAGTAATATTTCGTGCAGGATCAGATCCAACAACTAACACATAGAATGAGTTCCAGTTGTCCACACACATAGAGCAAGTTGTTCTAGAATGTTACTCTCTATATACTTACAATAGAAGGAAAATAATCTGTAGAAAGTAGAAGAAAAAGACCTCTGTAAATACAAGAAACAATACATCTTGTTGATGATAAACTAAAGAATTTAGCATTCTTCTCTAAAAGAAATCTTGTCAAGGGGCTGCAGTAAACAGTAGGTAAATAAAGAGGCACAAGAGCTCTTGGTTCCACATGTTACAACAGCATCCAACCGAGAAAAATTCAAAACTCTCTTCCATTAGTTATCGGCCATAGCCACCATAGCCCCATATTAGTTCATTAGCAATGGTAGAATTTCATGATCGATTTGAAGTATGTCTTTTCGAAGGATGAACATTCACTTGCATTCTATTCACTTCTCTCCTAGTGCAAGAGAGAGATCCCTCTATTTCTTTAGGCTCGTTATAGAATTCTCCAAAAGTAGTTGGTTTCTTATCATCCACATGATTTTGTACATTTTTCACGTAGTTAAATGAGCTTGAACCCACTTACATTTATGAACTATATGCAAGTTATGAATTCAAATTAGAAATGAGAAAATGTACTATTTCCATGATTCAAAACTTAAAACTAAGACGTGAATAATAAAATCAAAATTTATGTGCATTTCATGCATTACTATTGACATTTTCATGTCAAAACAACAAAAAGTGAGAGATTTAAATTACTTAGTGCTCAATTCTTTGGTGATTTCGGTCATGTATCAAAGAATATTTTGATCAATTCTCCTCAGAAATCTCTCTTGTAACAATCTTAATTTCCACACAATAAACCAAAGGAAATTAAAAACTAGTACTTATGAGTCTTAGCTTTTTTTCTTTTCCGATTCTTTCAAGTAATAAATAATGATAAATTATGTGAATGAAACAACTTTAATGGTGGAATTATCACCAAGCTTGTGCAAGAAGCCTTAAGGAAACCCTCTCAAAGTAATGGAAAGTAATATCTCAATGTTGCCACCAATTTAGTGCTATAATCATTGTTATGTCTCCACCATTCTAGGACATCTAGATGGACATATGTAGCTTTTGTGTGGCTAGTGTGTACAAGGTTCCACCAATTCAATGTGAATTGGCTCATGGTACGTGATTCCTATCATTTTTGATTCTCCACATTTGCCTCGATTGGACTCTTGGTCTCACATAGCAAAGCCTAGTTGCCTATTTTGATGGGGTGTTGGTCGTAAATGACACCGATCCTCTCATGCTGGTTGTCCATCGTGTGCTAGAGACTACTACGCTCAAAGGTGAGGCCATATTGGTTCTATGGCTGGGATATGAATCTGATGGGTGGGAGGTGAGTCTAATGTCTGTCCTTATGATGTTTGTGATTATGGCTCGTGCCTTGGCTTGTCCAAGAGTAGGGAGGATCTAAGATTAGTATGAGAGCAGCTCCTTGCTTGTATAAAGAAGGGAACGTGAGGTGCACAAAACCATAAGAGCTCATGGAGCTGTGATGGCTCAGCTCAAAAATGCCCATCATGGGCAACTACATATGAGCTTAGTCCATTTGGGCCACCTTTTGAAGTTGGGCAAGTTCAACCATGGCCCAATGGGCGACTTCCTTTGCAAGTCTGGGCAAATTTACTTTGTAGATCTTGGATGAATGGTTGTTGCTTGCGTGATTCCACTTTATCTATATAAAGCTTCTTGGGTGAATCCACTAGAGCTTTATGAAGGTGCTTGGGTGAGTGCCTTTTGGACACCCTTTTGATACCTTAGGTGACTTCATCATGCTAATCCATCCCAACTTGGCCAAGTGCCATTATGACTCCATACCAACCATGGGCGACTTCACATTCAGTGAGCAGTGCAGACGACCTAAGCTCCACTATCCATGAAGTTTAAGTCCCTTTTGTGAAGGCTTGCTTGACTATCTAGCTGTAGTAAGACCGTGATAGACAACCCTCCCTTCTAATCTCCTTAGATTGTCATACAAACTCCCTATCAGTCCAATACTTGTCAATAATTATAGCCAACGGTTCTCAAGAGCATTGGAGCCAACTGCTCCATTGGTTAGTCCCACTAGATACAAGATTATCTAGTAGATCCTTGGGGACTTGGGTCAATGCTAACAATGCTCCGAATCCCATGAACATGCATCTAAGGGTTCATTTCCCAATCTTGTATCTTGTGGTTATATTGTGCCGTACTTGCCTCTAGTCTTCCACATGCTGTAATCGGTGCTCGAGACGTATGCCATCCATTCAATCAATTATAAAGGTATTCTCAGGATCTAAGCTACACTACCACAACAAACATGTATCCCACACAATATACTCTAAACAGGAAATGCCCTTGATGCTATGGACTCTGGAGGTGATGAGGAAGAACTCCTTTGGGATGTATCCCATGCATGTTATCAAGGCTCAAAATCAAGAGTTGGCTTAGGAGTAAAAGACAGAGGGTATAATATCTTTGATCACACTTACATGGACAGATGATGTTGTGATACATGTGAAAGTGGTGGAGGTTAGAAAAATCATTTAGACATTTCCATAATGTGCAAAGTGAAGCCAAGAGGCTATGCTTTACATACAAAGGAAAAGATCTCATTATGGTTTTTCCATCTTACAAAAGGAATCCTTTTTGCCTCTCCTAGTTATGCGCCTCCACTACAAAATAGGCAAAACCACACATGGGACACAGAGATGCCCTTAAGTCTCTTTTGAAGGTCTTCTCCTTCAATTTTAATCTCTTGAAGGCAAATTAAATCTTGGCTTAAGCTTATGTCATGGAGCCATTGACCAATAATGGTGGCTCTTGTGATTCATGACAATCATAGTTGGCGAAACCTTCGATTTTAACACTACCTATGTAAAACAGAGAGCACTCCACTTGCCATGCACACAAGATTGTGCTCACCTCTCCACACGTGTACAACACGTGGCTCAAGAAATACAATGAATTGCTCTATCGATCATGCACAATCGTCAGTCGGGATGGATAGCACACAATCACTCATGACAAAGGTCGCAATGGACAGAAACTTACATGCGGTCAATCGCGGTGAGCACGCGATGGACATCGAGATTCACACCAAGCAACGGTCACCCGCATGTCAATCATGACATGTTGCCAAATCTTCTTTCTGGTGGATAGCATGATGGACTGTGTTGTTCGCATTACTTCATCAATTGTCGCTTGGCGAAGTAATGTTGTGGTGTTTAGTAGTTCCATCAAGCACAGTTCAGTTGTCTACATGGTTCACCATGACAACAACTACGTCCATCTCCACATTTCACATATGTCCACAGCTACGTCCATCAATCCACATTTCTTAGAGATCTCCCACAGAAGCACGACAGAGCGACAGAGTCTTTAAATCTCGAAATTGCTCCACAATCTTTAATGCTTCCATCTTCAACCTCATCACACAATTAAAATCTCATGCCACTAACGACCTTCCTCCGCATCTTATTGTGCTGTAAAGCTTTTAGATGATAGGTCTTCTTGCTTTGCAACTCATTTTACAAATTTTAGTAGAGCAATGGCCTATTCATAGTCCTTCAAGTTGCTAGTGCATCTTTCTTCACCCATAATCAAATTTCACATGGCCACAAGAAACCTATTGCTCCTCTAAGTAAGGCTTATTTCCAATTTATCTGAGTCTCTAAAGACAACACTCACACCAAGGATTGCCAATCCACTTCAATCAGTTTCTAACCCTCTTTCTTGTTAGAGCTTGAGTGCATCACCATCGTATAACAGATTAGACCTCAAAGAATCACACAACACATTGTGCACTCTCTTGATTCTCCCTTGTCAAACTTTTCAAGATCTTAGACTTTGGGCCCTAGGGAGAACAATAAGTTGGGTACACTATGTGTTCCCTAACCATTTTTGTGAAATTCATGATAACATTCGCAACCATCTCATTCTATATCCCATGTAGTTACAAATTCTTCTTTTCTGCATGACATGTAGTTTTAATTTTCTGATAGCTCTTCTTGTCTTGCAGCTCATTTTACATAAGTCTCAATAGATAATGGCCTATTCATAGTCCTCTAAGTTGCTAACGAATATTTCTTGATAAATTTTCCAAAAAGCTTCACCCATAATTGAATTCCACAAGCCTCCATAAAAGCTATTATTTCTCTAAGGCTTGTTTCCAACTTCTTTGAGTCCTTAAATAGAACACTTCCACCAAGGATTGCCAATCCAAAGGACTCCTTGGGCACACAAAAAGAGGTATCTTAAGTCTTCTCAACCATTGAGGCAACACTTACACCATGAAGTGCTACCAAGGGGGATCATCGCCGAGAAGGAAGCCACACATCATGGTATTCTAAGCATTCATTTTGCTTCTTAGCAAGCACCAATCTTCATAGTCCACTCTGCAAGCTCGCTTAGTGTCCTCATATCTAACCCACAGCCTTCTCTCTTGATTCTACAGATGCTCCCACAAACAAAACCCTTTATTCCATAACTCTTTTGCTCTTTGGAACCATATTGGGAACTAGATACAGTTGTTCTGCCTAATATGGACAATCCGCTTCCACTTTCCTTTGATTTTGGGGAAAAGTAACATATTATTGCAAATTTTACATAACAAACAAAAAAAATTTAGGCTTCTGGGAGTAGCATTAAAGGGGAGAAAAATAAGGTCAGTAACACTACAACATATGAGGAGATGTGCTTGAAGTTTTTTATTAGCTAATTTTAACTGCGATATCTAGTGGTGAAGGAAATCAACTATCATATAGGACAAGGGGGAGCATACAAGATTTCCTATTATTAGAAAGCATAAATTCAAGCTTCCAAAATTTATCCCCTCATATCCACTTTAATAGCTATGGAGGAATTCGGAGAAAGAGACCTATCTAGCTAGACTATAGCACTTAGATTGAGAAGCTAGAGAAGCTGGACAAGTCCAACTATCAACCATCGAAATTTAGGATTTCCTATATCCTCATGAAATAGGGCCTCCATAGACTTTCCAATGGAACTAGGGGAAAATGTTATTTGAGTTCGGGTCGACTTCTCCCTTACTTGGACTCCTACATGTTTACCGCAACATGCATCCAAGGGGGGAGGGGAGAGGGAGAGGTCAAGAGGGGATTCCTTCTTTTTCAAGTGGATGTGAAGAGGTTGAGAATTAGACTGGATACCAAAATCCTATTGAGTTTCTTAGATAATAACTCTCATGCGATATCTTGTAGAAAAACTCATATACATGTAGATAGAATTCATACCTTCTCCATGCAAGAGACAGACAAATACGACCACCCTGACATGCTAGAGAGTTGACTCTTCTCCAAACCTTATGTGTATATATATAGCTACTAGAGAGACCCCACTATGTTGGGGTCCTAAAATGCCTTGAATATCAATGAGAGAGAGCCCTTATTCTTATGAAGATAGCAAAGTGATTTTAATTTGACTACTCTATCCCTAGTCACATATTTATGCACATGTGTTGTTCCTGTTATGGGGTCTACCAATTCTTCCAGGATATGATTAATGAAATTCAAGTTTCTCATACATTTCAAAAATGTTTAATGTGAAACCATAGTTTCAAATACATGCTCTAACACAATGATCGATAGTTCATGTGTCCACCATGATCAGTGCCCATAACTCAAATCTGGAAAGAACGTGAGTAGATGCCACCTCCAAGATGTTAGTGTTAGTGTCCATGTGAAAGGCCAAATGGTTTCTAGAAACTTTTTTATATTCTCTTTAATAAAGCATATATTGGTCTGGTTAGCCACAGATGCTATGTTCTACTTCACTTCTATAAGCTAAGAAATCTATGTTCATGGTCTTTCGACTGTGTGTTTTCTGCATATTGTGCAACCTTTCTATGGAGTAGTATATTTGGCATCTAAACTTGGTTTTCTACTAGGAGGGTATCATCTTAGAGCTCTGGAGAAGGAGAGTTCAATGTCATGCATCACTATCCAAATACTTCACTACTTTTAGAGCATTTTGATACAAAAGATTCGTTCCTTTTGTGTGAGGGAAGTGAGCACGTGCCCATGCACCCAAAGCTTATGACTAAGGCGGTGACCAAGGCATATACCTTGGCATACCTTGGCATTCAAGTCACTAAGATCACCATTGGATCTGTTGGCCTCCCACGAGGGAGGATCTCAGCAATCAAGGAAGACAGAGGGTCTGAGTACTTCTTGAGAGGTCACCCATCCTAGTATTGTTCCCCTTGGAGCTCCCTTAAAAATGGGTATGAGGGTTTTTTAAGCTTAACGAATATTTTGGATAGACACTTGGAGGTTCTGCTCATAGCTCTAACGAGAAGGTGGTTTAGAAACTGATTGAAGTGGATTGGCAATCCTTGCTGTGAGTGTTATCTTTAGAGACTCTGATAAACTAGAAATAAGCCTTACTTAGAGGAGCAATATGTTTTTGGTGGCCTTGTGAAATTCGATAAAGAGTGAAGAAAGATGCACTAGCAACTTGAAGGACTATGAATAGGCCGTTGCAAACCAAGAAGACCTATCATCTAAAAGCTTTACAACAGAATAAGATGCGGAGGAAGGTCCTTAGTGGCATGAGATTTTAATTGTCTGATGAGGTTGAAGACCGAAGTTCCTTGGCGAGGTTGTTCGTGGCTATTGCGACAATTGATGAAGCAATGCCGCCAACACAATCCATCACGCTATCCACTAGAAAGAAGCTTTGGGAACCTGTCGTGATTGACATGCGGCTGACCGTTGCTTGGTGTCCATCACCAACTTTGGTGACCCATCGCGATTGATAGACGACGTGAATCTTGGTGTCCATCGCGTGCTCACCGGGATTGACCGCGTGTGAGTTTCTGTCCATTGCGACCTTTGTCACGAGTGATT
>CM035412.1:111051359-111141359 GCA_020310875.1 Ceratopteris richardii | reverse complement strand
CAAAAGGTTGCAACCTTAAAAACAAAAAAAAAATCTCTTTTTTCTAGAAAACCGTTTACATACAATCGAAGCATGCTTAGTCAACCATCTTGTGTAACTAGTCAAAATAATGTTTTAATTTCGATCCAACAGAGTGGAAACATGCTTTTGAATGACCTTTAAGGATGCCCACTTTTATCTCTAGGGCATCCCTCAAATTTTGGTGATGCCCAGGGTCGGGCTGTGATTGTCACGAATAGTTAAGCATTTTGTCTTCAACTTTCCCTTCCAAATCTTTGCATTCGAACTATTCTTAAAGACCTAACGTGATGGGAAGCTTTGGAAGGTATGGGATGTGTGTTACGATGGCTAAAATTCCTAAAGCGTGACCGGCAGATTGGAGTGTTGTAGAGTCTGAGACTTCATTGGACGACTGCATCAGTTGAGACTTCAATGGACGAATGGTGTGCGATCGATAGACAACTCCTGAGCATATCGTTCATTTGTTTTGAGTGAATGAGAACAAATATTAAGCTTTGGTTCCTTAGCATCTCTAAGAACAAAAGATTAACCTTTGGTTCCTTAGCATCTCTAAGAAGATATAAGGTTCAAGGGTTCTTCTTCTCGGCCTTCTAGAGCTCAGGCTAGGATGCGTGGGCATTTTGGTTCGGACATAAGAAGACTAAGCTCCTTTCTCCTTGTGACCGCCTCTATGGACGCGAGGGTCCCTTCCCTCATTATTAGTAAGTTACCTCCAGTAATCACTAGTGAGGCGGATGTTGCCACTAGTTCCTCAGAGACCCTGGTGACCCCTCGGATTGCACTTAATCGCGATGCAATCCTTTCAACACAAGAAGAGCTCAAGAGAATTCGCCTCATTGGCTAGCAATTCGTTCCTAGGCCCCCACTGGATACTGTGTGCCAATGGTTTAGCAGAGAGTGGTTCCCTCATGGCATAATAGTGAGTAAGTGCCAATCCCTTCCAGCCAGACACCTCTTCAAATGGGCCCCCAATTTTGTGCCGGACAACTCTAAACCCCTTCGGTACCCTCTCTGGGTCCAGCTCCCCAATCTCCCTTACTTCCTTTACGAGTTTTTGTAGGATATTGTCTCTCGGATTGGCAAGTTTCTAGCCTCGCACGGAGATGTTGGGGGTTTCAGTTATGAGGGCACAAAACATGCGTTTATTCCTCCTTGGCATCCTCAAATATGTGTGGAGCCAAATCTCAGCAGGCCTCTCCCCTCGAAAATTATTGTCGACTTCGATGAAGGGGAATCTTGGGTTCAGGAAATCACTTTTAAAAACCTACCCAATGCTTGCTTTCAATGTGCTCAACAAGGCCATAGAATTAAAGATTTTCCTCGGAAGCATAAGAATAAGCAAGAAACAACTAGCAATGCCCAAACACTCAAGGGGAAGCAGGTCAGCCCAACCTTTGAAGAGAAAAAGAAGGATGACCAGATCATAGAAACTGGCTTAGAAGGGTTTACAAAGGTTAGAAGAAGAAGGAAACCTAGCCCTTGGAGAAGCTCAAGCTCAAGGAGATTTTTCGAGAGGACCCACACACCAGAAAAGTCACTCAATAACTTATACTGCAACCTCGAGAAGGAGGTTAACAAGCTTGATTATCGGAGAGGGATCCAAGACTTTGCGGGCAGAAGTAACTTACCCTTGGAGTGGCGCCCCTCTAATGAGGTTAATCAAGAGGACTACATATCTAGCAAAGAAGATGGATTCACCACAAGTAATGAGGACAATATGGACAGTGAAAGTTCCATCATTGGAACAACAATACTAGAAATGACCTCTCCATCTCTCCTAAAGGAGGCTTCCCGCAAGGGGAAATAGTTGCTAGGTATGCCTTGGAAAATCCCCCTTAAACAGGACCATCCCCCCTCAAGAAAGAAAGGAGACTCCAAGAGGAAAAAAGAGAAGTCCCACCCTCAGGATGAAGGAAGTGCAAGAAAATGATCATCACTTCACTAAATACTAGGGGGCTAATTGACCCCACAAGAGCCACTCTTATTGGTCAATGGCTCCATGAAATAAGCTTAAACCTGGATTTAATTTGTCTTCAAGAGATTAAAATTGAAGGAGAAGACCTTCAAAAAAGACTTAAGGGTGTCTCTGAGTCCCGTGTGTCGTTTTCCATGACCCATCAGCATGGTTCTGGTGGCACTGCCATTGGTATCAATCCCATCTAGGCTAATAAGCTTGACTACACCAGCAAAGACAGAAGTCATCGGTGGATGGTAGTTACATTCAGTATCCCCTTTCAATTCTCCCTGATCTCTATGTATGCTCCAACCTAGGATGTTGTGAGGATCGATACTTGGTCCTCCTTGGACTTGTTTTCTCATAATGTCATGATTTGTGGTGACTTCAATATGGTGGAAGACCCTTGTGATAGGTAGAACAATAATGGCAAAGAGAAAGAGACATGGGACCAAGCCAAACTGTTTTTGGATGTGGTCGAAGTCAATGAATCGAATGGTTTTTCTTGGTCCAATCTTCAATTGGGTGAGGACATGAGGAAAGCGAGACTCGACTGAAGCTACATTTCACAAAATCGCATCAATGCATGGGGTCGTCCTAGCCTAACGCAATGTATCAACCTCACCATCTCAAACCATTACCCAATGGTGCTCACTTTCTGCCCTCTATCTAAAAGTCCCAAGGCACCTTGGTTTCACGCCAATCCGTTTGTCTTCTCACTTCCCTCTATCCATCAAGAAATTGCTAACACTTGGCTTGAGGCCTTCATCATCTACACCTTTCCAGCCAAATGTTGGAAAAACGCAGTGGAAAAGTCCCATTAGATCTTGATTAGGACCACGAAGGTTCTCAAATCCATCTGCCAACGTAGAGAAAACCTATACCGCCGGCTCCGGAGTCTCGATGAAGAAGTTAATAAAGGGAAGATTCAATCTAAGAAGGGACTCCAAAATATCAGAGGAAGACTAAGATAGGAGGAGGAGATCAAAAGGAAAAAGGGAAGGTAGGTTGGTAAGGCAGATAGACCTTCCAAAGAGATTTGCAATATTCTCAGACGAAAGCAAATTAGAGACAAGATCCCGCTACTGCTTGACAAGAATGGGGGGCATGGAATGTAAGATAGAGGAAGAGATCATTGTCGTTATAAACGCACGCTTCACGAGTCTATTGGGTGGTGCTTGTCCCCTCTCCCCCCATATGCAGGATTGCATGGCCACCATCTCTCAGACTTCCTTGCATAGAATCCCATGCAACTTGAGTGCTCTGCTTGATGCCACCATTTCCGAACAAGAGATCCTTGAAGTTATTGATTCGCTTTCAAATGGCAAGAGCCTGGGGCCTGATGGCTCACTAATGAGTTCTTTAAATCATTCAAATATGTGGGGACCATCCCCTTGCAGCTTGTTTGGCTTGAGGCACTCGAGTTTGGTGCCCTTCCTGCTTGTCTCAACAACGACATCATCAAACATATTCATAAAAAAGGTGGAAGGAACAGAATTTAGAACAGGAAACCTATCACAATGCTTCAAACCCGATATAAGATTCTTGCCAAAGTCGGAATGGCAAGAGCCCGGGGCCTGATGGCTCACTAATGAGTTCTTTAAATCATTCAAATATGTGGTGGCCATCCCCTTGTAAGTCACATGTGTGTATGTATGTATGCATGTGTGTATATATGTATGTGTGTGTGTGTATGTATGTATGTATGTATGTATGTATGTATGTATGTGTGTGTGTCTTTGTGTGTGTGTGTATGTGTATGTTTGTGTGTATGTGTATATGTATTATGTGTTTATATGTGTATATGTGTGTATGCATGTGTGTATATATGTAAAAGCACAAAACCCTAATCCTAAAACCCTAACCTCAAAACATGCATATGTGTGTATGTATATTTGATGTGTGTGTATGTGTATGTATGTATGCATGTGTATATGTGTGCATGTGTGTATGTATTATGTGTGTATATGTGTAAACATCAAAAACCCTAATCCCAAAACCCTAACCCTAAAACATGTATATGTGTGTGTGTATGTATGCATATGCATATGCATATGCATATGCATACGTGTATGAAATATGTATGCATGTGTGTGTATGCATCTGTATGTCTCTCTTCTTCTATCTCTCTATATCTCTCTCTTTATCTCTCTCTCTCTCTCTCTCTTTCATCTCTCTCTCCCTCTCTCTCTCTCTTTCTCTCTCTCTATTATTATCTCTCTCTTTCATCTCTCTCTCTCTCTCTTATTCTCTCTCTTTCATCTCTCTCTCTCTCACTCTCTCTCTCTCTCCCTCTCTCTCTCATTCTCTCTCTCTTTTATCTCTCTCTCTCTTATTCTCTCTCTTTCATCTCTCTCTCTCTATTTATAAAAAGAACAAAACAGTCACTTACATCAATGTAATTCTTTTTATCGCTCTCTTCAAAGCCCAATCGATGTCGTCTCTTGTCGAATTCCAAAGAATCGATGCCAAAAAGTTCTTGCAAAACAAAAGAAAAAAAGAAATTTAAAAATAGAAGACATAGAGAAAGAGAGACAGTGAGAGAGAGAGATGTGTGTGTAGGGGGAGAGAGAGAGAGAGATGTGTGTGTAGGGGGAGAGAGAGAGAGAAAGAGAACCCTAACCCTAAAACATGTATATGTGTGTATGTGTGTATGTATATGTGGTGTGTGTGTATGTGTATGTTCATGTATGCATGTGTGTGTATACATATGTGAATGTATATATATATGTGCATGTGTATGTAATATGCATGTGTGTATGTATGTATGTGTGTGTGTACGTGCATATGTGTGTGTATGTATGTATGCATATGCATGTGTGTATGCACATATGTGCATGTATACATATGTGAGTGTGTATTTATATGTGTGTGTGTATGTAGTATGCATGTGTGTATGTATGTATGTGTGTGTACAATCAAATATGTGTGTATGTATCTCTCTCTTTCTTTCATCTCTCTCTCTCTCTCACTCTATATCAATTGAAAACAAAACAATCACTTACATCCATGTAATTGTTTGGAACGTTGTCTTCAAAGTCCACTTAATGTTTTCCTTCATCGAATTCCAAAGAACTGATGCCAAAAATCTCCTGTAAAAAAAAGAAAAGAGAAATTCATAAACCCTAATCCTAAAACACTAACCCTAAAACATGTATATGTGTGTATGTGTGTATGTATATGCATATGCATGTGCGTATGTATACATGTGTGTGTGTACATGTGTGTATGTATATGTGTGTATACATGTATGTATGTATGTGAGTATGAGAATGAATATGTGTGTGTATCTATATGCATGTGTGTATGTAATATGCATGTTTGTATGTAATATGCATGTATGTATGTATATGTGTGTATGCATGTGAGTATGTAATATGTATGTGTATGTATATGCATGTGTGTATGTAATATGTATGTGAGTGTGTATGTAATATGCATGTGTGCATGTAATATGTATGTGAGTATGTGTATGCATATGTGTGTGTATGTATGTATGCATCTGTCTCTCTATCTCATTATCTTTCTATTTCATCTTTGTCTCTCTTTCATCTCTCTCTCTTTCACTCTCTCTCTATCTTTCTCTTTCATTTCTAGCTCTTTCTCTCTCTCTCTCTCTCTCTCTCTCTCTCTCTCTCCCTCTCTCTCTCTCTCTTTATGTTTCTCTAGATCTCTCTCTTTCTTTCATCTCTCTCTCTATCTCACTCTATATCTATTGAAAACAAAACAATCACTTACATCGATGTAATTGTTTGGATCAATGTCCTCAAGGTCCACTTAATGTTGCCCTTCGTCGAATTCCAAAGATTTGATGCGAAAAAGCTCCTGCAAACAAAAGAGAAGAGAAATTAGAAAAGGGAAAACACAAAGAAAGAGAAAGGGTGCTACAGTTTGTGCAACTCTTACAAAATTTTGAGATCTAGAGAAACAGAGATGTAGAGAGAGAGAGAGAAAGAGAGAGAAAGAGTGAGAAAGAGAGAGAGATGTGTGTACACAATAGGCGCAGAATGTACTTCACGCACGCAAACTCGACAGTAAGAACTTTGGTTCAAAATGCAAGCAAATGTCGAATTTTTGCTCTCAGGCTAGGTTAAAAGATATAAGGGTTGGTATGAGCATCGGTATAAGCATCGGTATAAGCGTAGGTAATCTACAGTAAAGTACCGATGCCTATACCGGTGCTCATACCGATGCTTGTATACCGACGATTAAATGACAGTCGGTATTGCATCCGTGGTTTTTCAAGCATTTTCAACGGTCATACCGATGCCGAGGCGTGATCATCGGTATGGGCAACGTCGGTATGCTCTTGATATGTTGTAGTGTGGCCACCATCTCTTGGACTTCCTTGCAGAGAATCCCATGCAACTTGAGTGCTCTGCTTGATGCCACCATTTCCAAACAAGAGATCCTTGAAGTTATTGATTCGCTTCCGAATGGCAAGAGCCCGGGGCCTGATGGCTCACTAATGAGTTCTTTAAATCATTCAAATATGTGGTGGCCATCCCCTTGCATCTTGTTTGGCTTGAGGCTCTAGTGCCCTTCCGGCTTGTCTCAACAACGACATCATCAAACATATTCATAAAAAAGGTGGAAGGAACAGAATTTATAACAGGAAACCTATCACAATGCTTCAAACCCGATATAAGATTCTTGCTAAAGTCATTGCCAACAGGATATCCTTCCATTTAGACCAGTGGCTTAGAAAAGGCCAAAAGGCCTCATTAAGGGAAGCTCAATATTGGAAGCCATCATTGATATTTGGGAAGGTTTGGACTTCCCTGAAGAATCTAATCAGGACATTGTCCTCCTCAAGGTCGACTTTGATAAAACCTATAACAGATTGGAATGGGACTATATTTTACAATTGTTGAAAGACCTTGGGTGTAGTCAGAGATTCCTAAGAATGATCTCCACTCTCCTTGGTAATGCTTCAACCAAAGTCAATGTCAATGGGCAACTTTCAAAGGAAATCAAACTAAAACAATCAATCAAGCAAGGCTGCCCATTGGCCCCGCTGCTCTTCGCCATCGCCACAGAAGGACTTAGCCCACTTGTGGAGCGACAAATGGAGCTTGGTCGCATAAGAGGCATCACTTTGCCACATAACTCTAGGCAAATGTCCATGAGGCTATTTGTAGAGGACACAAATGCCTTTCGTCACAATGATGATACCGGCTTGGAAACCTTTGGGTGGTGCCTCGACACTTTTTGTGAGGCCTCTAGGTATAGAATTAACTATTCCAAGACTGCATTTAGGGCTATCAAAGGGAATCAACCCAATCTCCTCATTGTGCAGGGATGCCAAAACATTGAATCGGGTTAGGTCGTTTGCGTTCTTGGTATCCTCATGGGATTCGGTGTTACTCTCGAACAAAGGCAGGTTTGGGCCCTCACCAGACTTAATAATAAACTTAACTATTGGAGGGGTTTGCAAATTAATCTTTTTGGCCAGGCCATGGTGATCAAAATGTTCCTCATATCCTCAATCATATACTTTCTTTCTTGTTGGAGACGGAAGGATCAAGAATTAGCCAAATTGGAAAGTATTTATAGGGACTTTCTGTGGACTGGGGAACAGAGCAGGAGGGGAGTGCCTAAAGTCCAATGGTCCATATGCACTAGCCGAAAGGAGAGTGGGGGTCTAGGTATTATGGACATTGGCATCATGGACAATAAACTTGTGGCAAAGTGGATGATAAAGGCCTAGTGCAACAGAGATTCCCATTGGGCCACATTAATTTTTAGAAACATGAAGGGGATTACTCTGTTGGGCTACCCTGGATGGAAAAATCTCGACATCCTCACCCTCTTATTTTCTTCGATTCCGATCGCACAGAAAGGATCGATCCTGGTAAGATCCTTTCGGATGAGTTGGAATAGATTGAAACCTCACATCAGAATTAGTGAAGATTGAAAGTGGGCTGCAGGTATAAAACAAAATGACTCTATTTGGTTCCCGATCCAAGGCATGAAAAACACGGAGCCTTGGAATGTCTTAAGTGCCAAGAGACTTTGGAATAAGGGATTCAAACAATGGAAGCACCTCTAGAAAGAGGACACGAACAGATGGGTGGACTTTGAGGACCTTGACCCTAGTGCTACAGTCACATATGAGGAATGGAATATTTTATTGAGGAGACTCTATGCATGGGACCACTCTAAAATCCAACTACTTATGGGATAGGATGCTCCGGACCTACTGGGCCTTAAATGGTATAATGGTAATCACCTTTCCAAGCTTCCATATGTCGAGGCTCGCAATGACATTCACATTAGTCTCAACAAGAAATGGTGTCTCAACTAGACGCAACTTGGATGGGATATGAAATTTATTTCTATCTGGCACCCTCTCATTGAAAACAAAAAGTCGGTCCTCCTATGGAAAATTTTATGCCGTGGAACATGGACGAATTCAAAAGCTAAGAAGATCTCTGGTGTTCCGCCCTGGTGCAAGAAATGTTGCCATAGCAAAGAGGGTATTGGTCACATGTTCTTTGCTTGCCCTTAATCCCTTCGGCTATGGAGGGTCCTTGGTCGTACTCTAGGGCTCCATGAACAAATCAATTGGAAGCTAGCCCTTATTGGTGAAGCGATCGGTTGCTCTATGGCATTGTGGAATGCGATCAGGGGAGAGATTGATTGGAAGATTTAGCGGGAAAGATGCACTCACAATTTAGGCAATACCCCTAAGGAGTGGTTGATCGAGAAGTCCTTATTCCTTCTCGTCAAAAGAATTGCTAACTGTAAGAAAACCCCCCCTTCAGACATCACAAAGAGCTAAAGTATGTCAACAATAAGCTTAAAACCAAGTGGGCTCTACATGATGGGGATGCGAGGATTATCAACCTCCTCTATAACTTCATGTAACCTTTGTAAGGTCTACCACGAAAGTATGACTTCTTGACCTGTTAGTGTTGCCCCTGCCTTTTGGGACTTGGGGGTCCCGAGGGCACTAGTCCTATTCACTTGTGTACTTCTTTTATTTAATTAAAGTCAGGGAGAGTAGACATTGCCAAACTCCCTTTTATGAAAAAAAATAAAAAAAAAGTAGTATCGTTGGTAAAAGTTCATAGCAATACATTTTTTTGGGTGAAGAGATAGAGTAAGTTGTTGTGCCTAATTCAACATAGATTTACAGTGTAATGTTTATGCTATTTAGTAAGGCAGTCTCCTAATCATTCAAAGAGTTCTCTCCAAATACATGTAGAAAAGAGATCTGCACTCAGAAATATAGAATGGCTCTTATCCTTAAAATGAAAACTTATTTATGTTAGTTGCCTCTTTAATTATGCCAACCGAAGCATGTACTCGTGCGTTAATCCAAGCCTTTTTCTGCAAGTCTCCTTGCCTTTATGATAAACCCAACACTCCATACCACGAGCAGAGAGATTCGCGATCATTTCTTTGATGCACCTTTCTGTTTTAAAAGTATAGTTTGTACTTAGGTGATGGTGATGGTGATGATGATGATTATCTTCTTCTTGAATTGTGGGCCAAGCTGGCCTCCCTCAACATATAAAGGGCTTACATGACTAACAGTCTACAGATGCGGTGTGCGCGTGATCCTTGCAGAGATAGAGATGAGTAGACTAATAAGCTTCTAAGTCTATGACAAGCGTTGATGAGCATAGACCGCCTCCTTACAGAGGCCAAGTGAAAGCCGCCATCGCTTCCAGCCTCGTTCGATCTTTCGCAAACGCCATCAATCCCGCTTTTATGCCCCGCCGCTCCTATGCCGATACACCTTCATGCCTGTCTATGAGTGCAGGAAACTTGTCGAGCAGCAGTACTGCATCATCTAGTCGTTAACCGTCTGAGCCATGCCACCGTAGGTTGGTTCGACTGAGTTATGGCATCATAGATAGGTTTGAGTCGTTCTACATGTTCATGGGCTGTAAGGCTCGAAGTGTACTCTATCTATCTTCTATTACTGGTTGTATTCATCTACCACATTAATCAAACAGTCGATATGCATTTGATCTTCACTTTGTGCTAAACGTCATATATTCTTGTTTGATCGTCTCTAAAATCGATGACTATTTCCCCACCGTTACAATGATCAGCAAAAGGTTACTCTTGTTGTTTCTCTTCAGCGTTCAAGATACAATGTTTGGAGCGTCCGCAAACCACTATTTACTAGAATTCTGGTGCCATTTTCTTAATCTTCATTTTCTGGTACCAATGAAGCATTACGTAATATTGATTCTATGCTGAAATTCTTGGATACTCCTCTCCGAAGTCTCTTCTGCCGTTAGCGTTCATCATCTACCTTCAGTAACCTGTTCGGATTTCCTCTCTGACGTGCTGATGTACAAATGGTGCATCCACACAAATTACGTAGGATCCTTTTCACTTCAATCCATTTGCATATGAACATGGAACACACTCAAACCATCTCATATCAAACAAATTCATGGAGAATCAACACATCCCTAATCAAATTTTAAATTTTGTTATCACCGTACTGGTGAGGATTCTTGGGGTGTAAATAAATCTTGCAAGATTTGTTTTAACTTTTAGAGATGTACCTTTATGTAGCGGCTCATCTAAGTTTATACATAGATAGACACAAGACACAATCAATGGGTGCTTATTTACACAAAAGCCCTAATTTTTACAACAATATGACTTTTAAAATCATAGAAAAGACCTATAGTAATATATTTTGAACAAGAACTCCCCCAATGCTTATACATGTACTCCCACTTGCAATGAGAGAGACCTTCTACAACAAAGGACCTTTAAATGAAAGAATGCCTTAAGCTTAGCATAGGTGGAAGCAAAAAAAATCATTTAGAGCTACTTTGTTATGATGAATCTGTTGAGAATATAAGAGTGCATCTGCCTTTTGTATGTTGGAGTCCTTTTCTTTCTATTCCAGTTCCATTTTATATTATATCCTTTGTATTTTCACTAGACATTTTTAGTACACAAGGACTGGAGAAGTCCCATTACAGGGATACTAGTGTTTACTTTAAGAAACACTCATCATGGAGGTGGTCTACTACAATCAAACTATTCAGAAGAAATGTTCAACTGGTTTTTTTTGTACGACATTCACCAAAAAATATGTTATGGAATGAGCATGTGTGTCATGAATAGCAACGATTACAAGAAAGATACAACATGATATTTCAAGAGAGAAGTGGATGTCATCATCAAGACTGGTACATCATGCCCAATGGCGTGCACAAAGAGTCCGTGATGGTTCTGCTTGGAAATAGTTTCCCAAATCCTAAAACGCATTATTTCTATCAAAACGTTTTTTGAGGACTCCTTTCACGTCAAATAAACTTTCAATGTTTTTGTGAATAATCTTTTAATATTTTAAAAACTTTTTTTAATCCATTTAAATGTGAATTGGATAATTCTTAAGTGAAAGGCTATAAATAAAGGTGTCTTTCTTCATTTTACCACTTTAGTTCCAAAGAGAACGGCACGCACAAAGCATACTATTAGAAAGCATCATGTCACCTACCCTCGCCATGTGCAAGGTATTCCATGCCCACCATGGATGACACCCCACAAGAAGTGTCAAACCACAAGCCCCTCTTCTAGAAAAAACTTGGATGCAGGGACATACTCTGGCAGCATTCCATCACGAGGGGATGGAGCTTCACAACAAGAGAGAGATGTAACACAAGAAATGCAATATTCCCCTTTTATATCTGAGGATGAGCCCCGAGAGAGAACATCACTCAAGGAAAAGCCCAAACAATGAGGATGGAGACTAGTTGCATTGGAGAAAACATCAAATTTAGAGAGTTCCTCGAATGAAGAAAGTGTTAAAAAGCTACTATGGACCCATGATCATATCCCCGTGATATTTGCTCTCCCAAGTGTTTGTCTCTTAGTGTACATTTTTTGAAGTCTCGTTCACCTATGTATCTAAAAGTGTCTTTGAAGTCATATCAAAATCTCATAAGTTTTGCACAATTTCATCTATCTTTTTCAAGTAGTTCTTTAAAGTGTTGTTGCCCAAAATGCATGCAATGGCCTAGGAATGCAAAAAAAAGGTGTGCCACTGAAACTCGGGGATGGGCCCTGCAAAACTTTTGCCGAGCCGATCCCCATGTTTTTATGGCAGGTCTATTTTTTTGTTTTTGCATTTCTAGGCCATTAAACCATATGCCATGCACATTGGAGCATATGATTTACCTTAGATAGGGTGCAATTCATGCAAACCCTCTGACCAATAGATAAACAATCTTGATGAACATTCAAATGTACTTATAAATCGCTACATGCTTATATGCATCAAGAGGAGTCTAGATATTCTCTAATCATTGCACATAAGAAGATTCTTCCACACTTTCGCAAGTTTAGGTTGTAGTTGAGGGACAAGGACTTCCAATATTGGGCAATTATTCTATGCAATGGCTTAGGAATGCACAAAAGAGGACTGCCATAGAAACGCGCAGATAGGCCCTACAAACGTTTTACACGGCCCATCCTCTTGTTTCTATGGCAGGCCTTTTTTTTTGCATTTCTAGGCAAGTACAAGCATTTTGGGCAACAACACAAGAAAAGATGCATGCCATCTCCAATTGACAAGGCTCATATGGGCCTTATATAGGCCTACTATGAGGCTCAAAACTTTTATGTGGTATTAAGATGAAGTGAAGGGCCTTATCTCGGTGCTCTTTTCTAGCTCCCACACACACAAAAACAACTCTTTTAAGGCTCCAACTCAATCAATCTCTTCATCAAGAAAGGTGCAACAAGTATGGTTGAAGAGGGTTCCAATTTCCAAACCTCTTGAATTTGCTAATTATGATACTTATTTCTACGTTTTCCATTATATGTAATCGCATGGCATTTTTGAAAAGATCCACTCAACAAAGAGAAGAGTCTAAAACTAATTAGTAGAGACCTTGGAAAGTAGCAGCCTCCATCATTATCTTCACCTAGTGACTTTTTTGTAACTTCCCATCTTTTAATGCACATTTCTTTGTAGAGTAATTAATTTGAGTGATCTTTATCTCCTTAGAAGGCTCAATTTTTAAGCTTCCAATGGAGAAATGTAAGACAATAGTTACGCAATATAACACAGGAGCAATAGCAGAGAAGATAATAGATATAGGAGAATCTCAAAAATTTTCTATTAGCAGCAAGAAGAAAGATGATGGCATTGTCCACATGTGCGCTCTCAAGGTAGAGCTTAAATGGTGATCTAGACAACTCTAGATAGAGAGATACAAGGTAGAGGTATGCTGGCTCAATTCAATGTCTCAGGTAGTGCAGAAGTCATGTATATATAGGATCATGGGTGGCCTTACCTGGATGGCTATACATGGGCGGTAAAGTGTGGGTGGCCACCGCCCGTGTAATTGCCATACACGGCTTAGAACAGTTGAACCAACCTAAAAAATATACATGATTTCTTACTCCGATAGGGAATATTCCCTTTCCCTTTGCGCTAAGGGGCCCGCTCGCCCCTTGGGATCCCCTAGCCAGGGGGCCCGCTGGCCCCCTTGGACCCCCCAATTGGTGCTGCTCACCGCTACCCCGAACCCCACCATTGGGGACCCTGGTATTTCCCTTTCCTTACAACACCTTACATGGTCCAATATGACCTTCATTCAACATGCAAGTTGGGATTCCCATCAATTCAGTAATGCACGCTTGGCTTGTCCTCATAATGGGAGCCTTGCAAAATGTGCATACAATCATGAGGGGTAGACATTGCTCATATACTAACACCCCCCCTCAATGTTTATCGATGATAAATCAAGTAGTTCTCGGTCCTATGCCCATCTGTTGAAGATGCCTGTTGAGTTGTTCTCTTCCAAGTGATTTAGGGAATATGTCAGCACAATTTGCCTCTGTTGGGAAATATTCTAGCTCCACAATTTCATCTTCAATTAGCTCACAAATGTAATGGTATTGTACTTCTATGTGCTTGGTGTGAGCATGAAATACTGGGTTCTTTGCAATAGCCATACAACTTTGGATTATCACAGTCGGCATATTTGATGGAAAGCCTAGATCTGCAAGAATTCTCCTTAACTAGAATCCCTCACAAGAGGCTAAACAAGCTGCTTTGTACTCTGCTTCTGTGGAGGAGAGTGCGAGAGTTGGTTGCTTTCTACTTACCCAAGAAAATATTCCTGAACCAAGTGAGAAACAATATCCAGAAAGTGATTTTCTAGAATCACAATCTCCAGCCCAATATGAATCACAATATTCTTGGGGTGTATCACCTGTGGTATAAAAAATACCAAAATTCAAGGTTCCTGCAATGTACCTTAGAATTCGCATTCCAACATTCTAGTGACTCTCCTTAGGTTTGTTGGAAAACCTGCTTAATACCCCAACAACATAGCAAATGTCTCGTCTAGTGTTGCATAGAAAAATAAGACTTCCAAAAGGCTTCCTATACTTCTTAGCATCTACATTAGGCATGTTATCATCCATAGATAGCTTACGATTTACCTCCATAGGTGTGCTAGTTGGTTTGCAATCCATCATTCCAAATGCCTTCAGAATTTCTTTGGCATATTTTTGTTGCGAGATGAAAATGCCATCCTTCCTTTGCCATACTTCAATTCCCAAACAAAAATGGAGTAGACCTAAGTCTGTCATTTAAAACTCAGTTCCCAAGCTAATCCGAGTTTGATTGATGAGTTCTTGATGATCTCCTGTAATGATCAAATCATCTACATATACAATGACAACAACTAGCTTGCTATCCCTTTTTGTTACATACAAGTTAGCATCAAAAGTACTTCTTTCAAAAACCCTATTTTTGAAAAAAATTATATATCCGTTGGTACCAAGCCCATGGAGCTTGCTTACGTCCATACAAAGCTTTCTTCAACCTGCAAACTTTATTTTTTGAATTGGGCACCTCAAAACCTAGTGGTTGAGATACATATACCTCCTCCTTGAGGTGACCATTCAAAAATGCAGATTTGACATCCATCTAAGGATGATTCTAGTACATCTACATGTGGATTGTTATCATCAAAGAGCTGCTATCGCACTTTGGTAGTGGCTTACACTGTGCAGCTACCACTAGTTGGCTTTTTATTGAGTAAATTTCTCCATCATATGTTTCCTCCTCAACTTTAACCTGTCTTTTGATAGGCACAAGGTGAGATATTTCTCCATTTGATGAGATAGTAGATTTACCTTTATCTTCTACTAAGTGTGGTCGTTCTTCAACACCACATCTCGGCTGACAAAAATCTTCCTTGCCTCAGGATCCCACAACCTGTATGCTTTAGACTCTTCACTATATCCAAGGAAGACACACTGTTTGCTTCTTGAATCCAACTTTGATCTTGTTGAATCAGGAATATGTGCATAATAGAAACAACCAAAAATTGTGAAATGCAAAACTGAAGGCTTTTTACCAGAATATGCTTCTCGAGGAGTCGTCCCCTTCAGTGCTTTTGTGTAGCTTTGATTGAGGATGTAGACTGCGATATTGACTGCTTCTGCCCAGAATGAATCAGGCATGTCTTGAGCGTTTAACATACAACATCGAGCCATTTCAACTACTATCCTGTTCCTCTGCTCAACAATGCCATTTTGTTGAGGTGTATGAGCTGTGGTAAGTTGCCTTTTCACACCATTGAATTCTATTGATAAGAATTCACCTCCTCTATCTGTTCTGAATTTCTTCAGTTTCCTTCCTGATTGATTTTCCACATACTTTTGCCACATTTTAAATTTTTCAAAAGCATCAGCCTTCTCTCGAATGAAATAAACCCACATCTTTCTACTATAATCGTCGACTAACAACAAAAAGTAGAAAGATCCTCCTAAAGCAGGTGTAGACATTTTATCGTAGAGATCAACATGTACCAACTCTAGAGGAGCTTGAGATCGATTGGTCTCTCTTGAAAATGCCTTTCGTTGTTGCTGGCCCATCATGCAATTCTTTAGGAGGTTTTTTTCCCCCGGCTTGTATATATGCCTATTGCCCTAATGGGCTACTTATCATTGTACATTCTCTAGTAATACATTCAGTATTGTGTGTTTGTGCTCCAAGCTTCTTCTTCTTCCTTGTGCTGTTCGCGTGCTTTTGTAGATGTCTATCTCCAACAATTGGTATCAGAGCAGGTCGTTGCTTCATCTAGCACGCCCTCCACACTCCTCCGTTTGCAGTCTCAGAATCCCATGAATTTTGGTGAGTATACTTAGCGTGTTTTCGAGATCAAATCAGCTTTGCTTTGTGGTGCCAAAATTGCGATCTGAGCTCGTTTCGGCCTCCGAATGCACTATCACAGCTCTTATGTAGGCTAATTTGTCTTTTTTTGCCAAAGGTATATACCAGTTTCTATTCACCAGTTTAAGCATCTCTAAGTCTGCTACAGGTCTAGCACAACTCGTTTGGGTACTTCTGTTCAAATTTTTGAGACACAGTCAATTTTCTGCATCAAGGTATTTTAGTCATCGGCCATGGCTGAAAGTAGTGATGTATTCTGTATGTTGGCTGTTGAGGATAAGTTGGATGGTACCAACTGTCCATTATGGGCTTATATGATGCGACATGTATTGGTTGCAAAAGGATTGTGGAACATTGTGCAGGGTGTTGAAAGACGTCTTGTTACACCTCTGACTACAGGTACTGCAAATACAAGTGCTGAAGTTGATGAAGATGGTTTCAAAGATGATATTCCCCAGATTCCTCTTTGTGCTGTTGTTCCTGATGCACCTACTGCAGAGCAGATTTGCTGGGATGGTAGAGATGCCCAGGCACATGCATTGATAGCTTTGTCTGTCAAACGTGCCATTATTTCCTCACATTCGATCTTGCAGAACAGCTAAGGATTCTTGGGATACACTTACCACATTGTACCAAGCTAGGAATGAGGCTCGTGTTGCTTACCTCCGAAAACAGTTGGAGAGTGAGCACATGAATGAAGGTGATTCTATGGACAGTTTCCTAACGAAGATCAAATACTTGAAGGAACAATTGATTTCTTTTGACGAGGTTATACCAGATAGCTCACTTGTGCAGACCGTTCTGAATGGTCTTCCTAATTTAGATCAGAGTTTTGCTTCTACTCTTCGTTTGATGATGAAAGGCAATCCAAATGCCTTATCATTTGAGGAGTTAATCTCTGTTGTGCTGCAGGAAGATGAGTCCAGGCAGAACAGGTCCATTATGCGAGTTGCAGATCAAGGTTTCCTAGCTAGTTACAAGGGCAAAGGAAGATGGAGCTCCTCAACTAGTAACCAGAAATCTGCTAATTCTGCATATTCGAAGAAGGAAGATAAAGATGAGAAAAAAATCAGAAAAGCAGAAATTGTTTAGTAAGTACTGTAAAGGGAATGATTATATCATAAAGAACTATCCAAAACTGGATGCTAAAGAGGCAAAGAAGAAAGAGCTTGAATGGTTGTTGCAAAGGCCTCCACACCAAGAACAGAGCTTGCAAATCTTGTGGAGGAAGAACAATGGGCGTTTACTACTGTCTGCAGTTTTGACCCATCTTCTCATGAGTAGTGCATGTCTGTAGTAGAGTCAGATGTTTGGTATCTTGACAGTGGGGCGACCAAAGATATTATTTCGCAACGCAGTTTCTTCTCTTCAGTTGAGCCTGCCCCTACAGGGAATACTGTTACATGCGCCAACAACTCCACTTATCATGTTATGGGAGTTGGTAAGATCATTTTGACTACTGTTGATGGAAGTTCTTTCACTTTATCAGATGCTTTATTTGTGCTAAGGATAAAAAAGAACATGTTATCAGTTTCTGCATTAGCCAAGATTGCCTTGGTTGTGAAATTCGTTGATGACAGGTGTACAGTTCATGATGTGTCAAATGGCGATGTGATTATTGCTTCTGGCATTTTATGTCGTGGGCTGTATAAGCTCATAGACTATGAAAGATCCGTAAATGATTTGGCATGTGTAGTACATGATTCACATGCTATGTCAGATGCAAAGCTTTGACACACACGCTTTGGTCATCTGAATTTTGCTAGTTTGCTACGCCTGCAGAAATCTGAAATGGTTTTCTCGTTGCCCAAACTTGAGGCACCTAGAAAACATGTTTGTGAAGGCTATTTTTTGGGCCAAATGCAGAGTTCATCCTTTCCAAAAGATGGTTCAGTTCGGGCTACTCAGAAATTGCAACTTGTACATAGTGATGTCTGTGGTCCTATGTAGACACCTTCTTTTGGGAATTATCTTTACTTCGTGACTTTCATCGATGATTTTTCCAGGCATGCATGGGTATATCCATTGAAGGCAAAGTCCGAAGTGTTCATATGCTTCAAACAGTTTTTGGTTTTGGTTGAAAATCTGTCAGCATGTAAAATGGGCACCCTCTATTCTGATCGAGGGGGGGAATTTATGTCTTCTGATTTTAATGCATTTCTGGCTGAAGGTGGGATAAATGACCAGTGTATAGTGTCGTATATACCTCCTTCCTTATACATGAGTGCCAGCTACTTGTTCACCGCATCACTTCCTTATAAAACACCACTTCCTTATACATGAGTGCCAGCTACTTGTTCACCGCATCACTCCGAGGGGGGATTTGTTGATATATTTAGGTAGTGATGTGTGTGAACACTCTAGGATCGCCGGGGCACTTTTTTTCCTCTTTAGGAGGTTTTTTTCTCCCGGCTTGTATATATGCCTATTGCCCTAATGGGCTACTTATCGTTGTACATTCTCTAGTAATACATTCAATATTGTGTGTTTGTGCTCCAAGCTGCTTCTTCTTCCTTGTGCTGTTCGCGTGCTTGTGCAGACGTCTATCTCCAACACTTTTTACTGTTCATATGGCGAGAAGCTCCACTATCTAAAATCCATGGTTCATCAACAAGAGCTTGAGCAGGTGAGCATACCTCTTCAATAGCTACCCAAAGTTCCAGCTCTGTGTTGTTTGCATACTCTTTGTTCTTCCATGATGATTTTACAGTCCCATTCTGTTCATCAGCTTGCTTCTTTCTGCAATCCTTGATGGCATGGCCTTTCTTTTCACAATGGAAGCAACTTTTTGTGAACTTTTTCTTCTTTGGCTTCTTCTTTGATCCATCAGAAGAGCCTTTACCTTTTGCATTTGCTGAGAATACAGCATCACTTGTACTTTGCCGACTCTTCAGCTGCATCTCTTCTTCGAAAAGCATCGCACAAAACTCTTCAAATGTAAGGGGAGTTGTTCTTACCTAGGTGTTAAGGGCTGTTACTAATCCATCATACTTTGCTGGAAGAACATGTCCACATCTTCGAGCCAGCTCTTATGGCGTTATAACAATACCAACTGCAATCAATGGTTCTTGAGATGTTTTATTCGTTTGATAAAATCTTTAGCCTTTTCAGAATCAGAATGCTTTTCATTTGCCAATAGATTTTCTAAATTTTATATCCTAGTGTGATTCTTGGTCTCATATTGTTGAGCCAATATGCCCCGAGCCTCATGTGCTTTAGAAGTATGTTGAACTAAAGTAAGCACAGAATAACTTACACTAGTGACAATTGCATATAATGCATCAGCATTCCTCTTCCAAGCTCGTAGAAGTTCTCGACCTGGCTGAATCATCAATCTTGAATTTGTTGGATCTTCAATTGGTATAGGCTCTAGATCCAATCCCATGGGTCCCATGACAGTGTCAAGTAATTCATAGGAGTCCAAAATTGCAGAAATTTTGAACTTCTAGAGTGAATAGTTGGTTCCATCAAGCTTCCCTTCAGTGAATGCAGGTGGGCAAATTCGAATTGGTGCAGCATTAACACTAGCTAAAGCACCAAGACCAGTGTTTGACAATGAAGCCATCATGTAATCACTCGAATAATCTAGTAATATTCTAGTCTGCTAGTAGGCTAAAGTAGTGATACTTCTCAAGCTATTCAAACCTTATAGCTCTAATACCATGTAAGACAATAGTTACGCAATATAACACAGGAATAGCAGAGAAGATAACAGATATAGGAGAATCTCAACAATTTTCTACTAGCTCCAAATACAAAGATGATGGCATTGTCCAGTTTATAGAGGCCCTATTTCATGAGGAGATAGGAAATCCTAAATTTCGATGGTTGATAGTTGTACTTGTCTAGCTTCTCTTGCTTCGCAATCTTAGTGTTATAGTCTAGCGAGATAGCTCCCTTTCTCCTAATTCTTCCACATCTATTAAAGGGGATATGAGGGGAAAATTTTTGGAATCCTACCTTGAATTTATGCTTTCTAAAAATAGAAAATCTTGCATTTTCCCCCTTGTTCTATCTCATAGGTGATTTCCTTCACCACCAGAAATGGCACTTCAAATTAGTTAATCCAAAACTTCAAGCACATCTTCTTGGTGCTCTAATGAGCTCAATGTAAATGCTCCTCGAGCGTTCATCCTTGTACTTCTATGCTCCAAGAGTGATTTGCACTCTTAAAAGTGTGCAAAATAGCAAACATTATAAACAACATGTTTAGAAGGATCGTAAATTATTGTTACACCATACTTGGATGAGCCACTGAGTAGGAAAGAATGAACAGAAGTAGACACAAGAGGGAAGAAGAAGAATGACACATGAAGACATGGATTGACTAGATGAGCTTTATATAGGTAGATGATCAATGATATGGTAATGAGTCAAGTTAGAGTTATTAGTGCCTCCTAAGTGCTATATTCAACCACATATGAGCATAGCATGTATATGTGCCTACAAGGGGAAGAAAACTCTAGCTAGCTCTACACTAAAAAAGTGCATATGTACAATGCTTCACATCAAAGCTTCAAGGACACATAAGTGTAGAAAACTCTTAAAGAAATGATCATTTTCCATAAAATACTCGCAAATTATTTTTTCTTTGTTATTTTCTTATCATCTTTGTCTTTTTTCTTTGATATTAAAGCATTAGGAGGTTTTGGATTATTAATAGAGAACTCCATTTACCTTTGCCCTTATGATTAGCTCGAAAAGCTTGCTTTACAACACACGTAACTGAAGTCTTTTCCTAGATAGATATTCTCCCAACAAACTATCGATTAACTCCTAAAGGATTCAGCCATTGGATTTCTCTTCATCATCAAGTAGAGAGTAGATACAAAAATCTGATGGAAATCTATAAGAACATTACGAAAAGTTTTCACAACTGAACTATAAGGTGAGATTTCATAAGCACAAATCAATAGTTCTTTTAAACCCTTGATCTTTATCAAAATCATTTCCATTGAATCTTGTTGGTTCATATGCTCACTATCCAACTATTTTTGGATGTAAGCAACATAAGCTTCAATTCTTGCCTAGTATCATGTATTAGAGTGTCTCAAGTATTTTTGCTATTTTGTAAGAGTGAATGTGAGGAATGATCACATGTTGGATAGAAGAAGCAATTAATGTATGTGCTTGTGTCCCTCTACTATCTCAATAAAGTTGCTCTATAGTAGTTGCAATAGAAAATGTAGTAGAACCTAGTAATTGAAGGTCATCATCTTCAACACTATGTACATCACCGTCAATCATTCTATATGCACTTATAGGAAGATATTTTTCAACACCTTGCTCAATATTAGTGAAGCCCTTTTCTATCAATACATGACGCATCATGTATGCTGACAATTGGTAATTAGAACCATCCAAATTATCCTAAACAACCAACATATTGAATATATAATTTTTTTCAGCCATGGCCTATGAGTAAATACCTTGATGCAAAAAAATTGATTTTATATCGAAAGATTGTACATAAATACCCAGTTAAGCTCCGTAGATATGTAGCACGCTTTTAAGCGGTTTTATTGGTGAACCAATATTGGTATAAATGTCTTGGACAAAATAAAAAAATTACCTCCCCAGTCACTCTCAAAGTGCATTTGGATGCCAACTTGACTTCAAATCAGCATTTTCATCCCAAAAAGGGAAAGAGTTTTGAACTAATCATACCAAGTATGCTCACCAATTTTTGTGTCATTCAAAGACTCTGATAGTAAGGGTGTAAAAAATGCCCTAAAGAAAGGAGTTACCTACTATGATACAGATTGATGGACTTGAAGTATTGTGAAAGCACATGAACAACATGAGGAAGAAGAACTTGAAGAATAATATAATAAAAATTGTACACCAATTGAATGTACAAAAGATACGTGACCTATAGGGGTTATATGCTTGTATAGAAGCTACGGGGAAAGGCATGCTAGAGAGGTACAAAAGTACCTCAATAGTTAGAAGCTTGTTCACACATATCACTTTGGAAATATATCCACACACCCACACACATACATACATACATACATACATACATACATACATACATACATACATACATACATACATACGTACATACATACATATATACAAACATACGTACATACATACATACATACATACATACATACATACATACATACATACATACATACATACTTACATACATACATACATACATACATACACACATACATACATACATACATACATACATACATACATACATACATACATACATACATACATGCATACATACGTACATACACACATACATACATACATACATACATACATACATACATACATACATACATACATACATGCATACATACATACATAAATACATACATACATACATACATAAATACATACATACATACATACATACGTACATACATACATACATAAATACATACATACATACAGACTGTTACTCTACAAAAATTATTGAAATATCTTTGTGAACAATGTATAAAAGTAATTTAGGCATTTTTTAGCCCAAAATAGGCGTTAATCATATATGCATCCTTATTCCATTATAATTTAAGGTGTTGAAACCATTCTTCATGAGATAATTATATTAAGAATAATTATAAGTACTTGTATACATACATACATGCATAATTTTGAAGGTAGGGAAGTAAAGTGTTATATTGACCAGTTTGAAGCGTATCCCCTCATTTGTTGAAATTTGACACTATTCAAAGGTGCATACTTTGATACATACACACATATGATTACAAATGTCTCAATATGGTATATGTTAAGATGAAAATCATAGTAGTCATATTAGGATTTTGTAGGTACCTTGTTATTTTATCTATGAAACCATGGAATATGAATCATATAATCCATTGAAGGTGTTTTTTTAATTATGTCATTTAAAGTGCAACAATACAATTTGGTTGCATTTTTTGGTAGTGTGTTGCATTTACCAATTTCCTTTCCTGAGGCTCAAGCATGATGTCTTTTTCTTAGTTTGGGGACTTAAAAACTGTATGAGAAACTTTACTTTTGTAGATCATATTGTTCTTCATATACATACAAAGGTAATGGATGATTTCTTAAAAGGTATGATGTATGGTAGCTCACTCCGTTAGAGTATCGTGTCATGTTGTCATGTATTGTAGCGGTTCTTTCTATTTCTTGAGTCACCTTACAAGAATATATGGATGGGCATATGTATTGTAGGCTCTCAAATGTATTATACACACTCAAGTGGTATAGGCATCCTATGTATTGTAGGGACTTAGGTGGTCTAGGCACCTTGAGTTGTGGCCCTTTCCAACAAGCTTGTGGGCAAATGGATAGTTAAAGATAAGTGTAATTAGAAAGCGTTCTACACCAACTTAAGTTTTGGAAACAACAACATTATTTGTCATTAGGATCCCTAAATGGAAAAAGATTGATCTAATCATGGTCTTCTTCTCACCTTTCTTAATTGTTCCCAAGATTTTGGATTTGGTGTGCTTTTTATGGAAACGATACAACAAGATGAAACACTTTTGCACCATTCATGTTGATTGGAAGTGGGAGTCTTGTACTAGGTACAAAAATGCTATTAGGCTCCCAATTGTAGGTATGATGAGAGTGAAGAAGGGGAATATTCAAGAGAAAAAGATGGTCTAGAACAAAGTTCTCTTTGTGGAGGACTTCTTATAGGATGTTCTATTTTTGAAAATCATCATTGACAAAGCCAAGTGGGTTTTTCTTGTTGAATCTTTGAAATACCTTGCTTGTAGCTTGAAATTTATCAAGATGGTGTTGACACTAATGGGAAATGCCTCTGCTCCAATCCATAGTAACCACAAGCTTTCCAATTGGATTGGATTAAAGTGGTCAATCACACAAGGCTTCCGGTTGGATTCATTACTTTCTTGTATGGCTACAAATGGTCTTGTATGGCCAAATCCATGGACTTTTCTAGTGACTAACCAAAGATAGATGATAATGAGAATGTTTGCTTATAAAATGAATGCTAGAAACTATGCTAGCCTTTTGGTATTGTCTCAATACCTTTTGTTTGGCTTCAAGATGGAATAAAATCACTTGAAAGCGGCATCCAAGGCTATAATTGGGGATCTATCTAATATGTTGTAAACTAGATGGTGCTCTTACGTTTGTTGTTCTGCCATGGTGGAAGGGTCAAGACTTACTAAATCTTATTTTCTACCCTTTATTTTAATTCCACACTCCTGGATATTGTTTGTTTATTATCTAAGAGTTGCAATAAGCTAATATTTTACCTCAAGATCCATGAAGGTTGAAAGTGGACTATCCATATTAGACATAATGATTGTATCTAGTTCCGAATTAGACATAACGATTGTATCTAGTTCCCAATCAAGGGAATAAGGAAAGCTAAGGTATCAATTTTGCTTACCTCTAAAGAGCAAAACGTTTATGGAATAAAGAGGTTTTCTTTGTGAAATCATCTCTAGAGTCATGAGAGAAGACTATAGATTAGATAAGAGGACATTAACTGAACTTTGAGAGTGGACTATGAAGGTTGGTGTCTTAAGAATCAAAATCAATGCTTATGATTCCATGAATTCTCGCTTAAGTTCTCAGCCATGATCCCCTAAGATAGAAGGTATAAAAATAGAAAAATGTCAAAAACTTTGAAAAAATTTCCTAATTTAAAGTTGAAATTGATTCTTAATGTACCCATTAATAGGAAATCGTGTTGCAATTGGATGAGTATCGCATGTAAGTTCCTTGAAAAATGAGAGCCCTTCATTGAGTACAAGGAAGTTTTTTAGATGTGGAAAATTCTGCATCTAAGAACTTGTTCTCATGTGAAAGCTCTCAATTGTTTACGTTCTGCCTTAATGGTAGAGAAGGCTTGTGAAATGTCTCTTTTTCTTGCTTTGAGAAGCAATTTTAAAGCTAACACAAATTGTGGTAGCCCTTCATGGTGTAAGTGTTGCCTCAATGGTTGAGAAGAATAAAGACACCTCTTTTTTTGTGTTGAATGAGTCCTTTGGGCTGGCAATCCTTGGTGAATGTGGTATATTTAGAGACTCAAATAAACCTGAAATAAGCCTTACTTGGAGAAGCAATAGGTTTTTATGTGGTGTTGTGGAATTTGATTATGAAGCTTTTTGGAAGATTTGGAAAGAAAGATGCACTAGCAAGTTGAAGGACGATGAGTAGGCCATTGTGGTATTAAAATTAATGTAAAATTAGTTGTGAACCTGGAAGAGCTATCAAAAAATTAAAACTACTTGTCATGTGGAAAAGAAATGTTTGTAACTACATGGGATGTAGAATGAGATGGTTGCTAATGTTATCATGAGATTTACAAAAATGGTAAGGGAACATTTAGTGTACACAATTTATGGTTCTCCTTGGGGTCCAAAGTCTAGGATCTCAATGTCTAATAAGGGAGAACCAAGAGAGGGCACAATGGGTTTTGGGATTTTTGGAGCTCTACTGCTTTATATGTTGGCCATGCACTCACTAGAGCTTTGAGGAGAAAGTGGGCTAGAGACCCTAAAACATTGAGTGAACTGGTTGGAAATCAACATGCCATTATCCTCCTTTGTCATTCCTAATTTCATGGCCCTCAACATGATACAAACCAATTATAGGCAGGCAGACAAACATCCACAAAGCTTTGCTTAACAATTGCATGAATACTTATTTTGGGCAAGCAATATTTTTATTATGACTATGTGTAAGTTCATGCTTGGCATGTGTGTTTCTAAACCTTTGATCTCTTCACATGGATTAAGAGTTTCGCAGAGACTAGCTGGTGGTTGGCATGTGGCTTACAATTGCAAGGCAAAGAACAAGGTATAGAGGAAGGTCATTGGTAGCATGACATTTTAATTGACTGATGAGTTTAAAGACTGAAGCATTCAAGATATTGGAGCAGTATTGAGAGAAAAGTTGTATCCTTGAAGAATGTTTATAGCAATGCATTTCCTGGGTGAAGAGAAAGAGAAAGTTGTTGTGTCTAACTCAACATGGATTTCGAATGTTATTTCGTAAGGCAGTCTCGTAATCATTGAAAGAGTTCTCTCGGACTACCTGTAGAAAAGAGATCAACACTCAAAATTCTATAATGTCTCCTTATCCTTAAAATGACATCTTAATTATGTTAATTGCTTATTTAATTACGCCAAGCCAAGCATGTACTCGTGTGTTCCAAGCATTTATGATAAACCCAACATTCGATGCGATGAGGCGAGAGATTCGCTATCACTTCTTAGTGAGTACCACTTGATCCGCACAAAATATTCCCCTAGTTCGCTTGGAAAGTCTATAGAGGCCCTATTTCATGAGGAGATAAGAAATCCTAAATTTCGATGGTTGATAGTCGGACTTGTTTAGCTTCTCTAGCTTCTAAATCTAAGTGCTATAGTCTAGCTAGATAGCTCTCTTTCTCCTAATTCTTTCGTAGCTATTAAAGTGGATATGAAGGGATAGATTTTGGAATTTTACCTTGAATTTATGCTTTCTAATAATAGAAAATCATGCATGCTCCCCCTTGTCCTATTTGATAGGTGATTTCCTTCACCACCAGATATCGCACTTAAAATTAGCTAATCAAAAACTTCAAGCAATATGTCTCCTTGGTGCTCTAGTGCACTCAAAATTCTATAATGTCAAAACTCAATGACAACTTAATTATGTTAATTGCTTAATTATTTCGTGCGTTCCAAGCGTTTGTGATAAACCCAACATTCGATGCGACTAGCCGAGAGATTCGCTATCATTTCTTTGATACTGCTTTCTGTTTTCAAAGTATAGTTTGGTCTCATGCTAATAGGTTAATAGAGGAAATCGAGCTCCGTATCCGCACAAAAGTGCAGCTCGCTTCAGGTGATGGTGGTGATGATCTTCTTCTTGAATTGTGGGCGGAGCTGGCCTCTCTCAAGATATAAAGGGCTTACATGACCAACAGATGCGGTATGCGCGTGAGAGATCAGGAGACAAAAAGTTTCTAACTTCTAAGTCTATGACAAGCGTTGATCAGCATAGGCCGCCTCCTCGCAGAGGCCAAGTGAAAGCCGCCATCGCTTCTAGCCTCGTTCGATCTTTCACGAGCGCCGTCAATCCCTGTCTATCACAGGAAACTTATCGAGCAGCAGTACTGCATCATCTAGTCAATAACCCTCTGAACCATGCCACCGTAGGTTTGTTCGAGTATCCCGTTCAGCGTCTGAGTTATGGCATCATAGATAGGTTTGAGTCCTTCTACATGTTCATGGGCTGTAAGGTTCGAAGTGAACTTCGCATTGAGTTATGTACTCTGTCTACCTTCTGTTACGGGTTGTTTTCATCTACTACATTAATCAAACAGTCCATATGCATTTGATCTTCACTTTGTGATAAACGTCATATATCCTTGTTTGAGCGTCTCTAAAATCGATGACTATTTCCCCTCCGTTATAATGATCAGCAAAAGGTTACAAGCAATATTGTCTCGCCTTCCTGTTGTTGTTTCTATTCATCATTCAAGATACAACGTTTTGGAGCGTCCGCAAACCAATTTCTTAATCTTCAGTTTTATGCAGTGCATCGAACAAGCAATGAAGCATCACGTAATATTGCTTCTATGCTGAAATTCTTGCATACTCCTCTCTGAAGTCTCTTGTACCGTCAGCGTTCATCATCTACATTCCGTACAGATTTCCTCTCTATCGTGCTGATGCACAAACACAAACCAATGAACAGTAGAAATCTAATGTTAACAAGTACTCAAAGAAGCCGAAATGAAGACTTACCTCACCCTTTCTTTTGCTATCAGAGAGCAGGATACTCGTATGAGAACACAATAATCATAGGAGTTTGTATACTAACCATATCAATGTGATTGCATTCAGATTCGTTGATCAATTTTATTTCTGATCCTTCTAAGATGTAATTCCTTCCTAAATAGTAGATGAGCTATTTCATGATTGTAATGCCCTCTCTCTCTCTCTAGATCTCTCTCTCTCTCTCTCTCTCTCTCTCTCTCTCTCTCTCTCTCTCTCTCTTCTTTCTCTCTTTATTGCAGGTTATTCAAGAAGCTAACCAAGCAAAAAGTATGGCTAAAAATTGTAAGTACAATTTCTATTCTTTGTAGATCATTTGAATTGTGTTATTTTCATTACATAGCATACTCACAGTTATTGATATGCACTTATACACTTATACATGATGAAGATGCACTTTCACACATATACATATATACACATGCACATACACACACATATATACACACAGATACATGTGCACATACACTTAGACATACACACATATACACATGCATATGCACAAACATTCCTAGAACCACATAAAAAGACTTACATGCATGCATTATTGCATATATATATATATATATATATATATATATATATATATATATACACACACATACACACATTAACATATATGCAAATACATGTATATGCACATCCACATGCATGCGCATTCACATGCATGCACATGGATGCAAATGGTAATGCATCCACATACACATCCATGCTTCATACATATACACATTCATATACATACACATGCATATACATATACACATATACATATACATATACATATACACACATATACATATACATGCATATACATATACACACACATACATATACATGCATATACATATACACACACATACACAAGAACACGCACATACTCATACACACATATACACTTATACATGCACATGCACATACATACATATACACACCCATACATATACTCTCAGGTACACACATATGAATGAATTATATAATTAAAGTATTAAAACACATATACACATGCACACACATGCACATACCTACATATACACATATACATGCACATACACACATATACACATAGAGTTATACATATACATGCATATACATATACACATACGTACATACACATGCATATGCACATACTCATACACACATATACACTTATACATGCACATGCACATACATACATATACACAAACATACACATGCACATACATACATATACACACACATACATAATTAAAGTATTAAAACACATGCTTAATATGAACAATAATAACAATCAATAGAACAAAACTCTTCATTACTTAATACCATACACATAATTCAAAACATAACTGAAATGAAAAACATATAGATATAATATATATATATATATATATATATATATCAATGTAAATAAATATAATCCAATGTCATAATGAACTAAAATCCTAATCATCATCATCATCATCAGCAATATCATGATCATTCTGATCTTCCTCATCCTCATCGTCATGATCACCCTGTGACGATCGAGATCGTCCCTCCTATGTCTGTCTCTCCACCTCATCCATATTTGTCTCTCCATAATACTCTTGTGCTACATATAACAAGCATAAATAAATAAAAGGATATCGGCCATTCATAAAAACAAAATAATTATATAAAATTTAAAAATACTCACAAAGGCATCAGGATGATCTTGCATATACTCGCCCAAATGCCGATATCCAAAATGTGTAGCAAACTTGATCTCATGTTCCGTAGGATATCGGCCATAATCCTTCCGCTGCAATGAAACAAATAAAAAACATTAGTTGCTTGCATTTTAACTAAAATAAAAAATATACTCATGATAACACATATACTTACAAACGTAGCTACAAAACCATTATGGCCCATTTGGCATAGGTGCGATGTGTGGCCCGACTCCACTCTCTTCTTTGGAGCAGCCTGTTTATTCAAGAAAAAAATACATAAATTAAATGTAAAAAATTACTAAAATATATAAAAATATATAAATATAAACTATTAATTTGTGTATCTTCCGATGAGGAAATGACTCCTGAAGACGTAGCTGTCTACGAACAAACTGCCACGTCTCAAGTGGTATGTTAGCTCGCCTCTTATTTTTTTCGACCATACAATATCTCTTGTTTTTTTAATCTCAAATAGAAAAAAAAATCAGAATACATACACATTCACATACACATACTCACATACACATATGCATGAAAACATATACGCATGCATATATGTATACATACATATAACATAAACACACATATACATATCCACATATATACGTACACACACATGCATGCATATACACTCATTCATACAAAATACATGCATTTATCCCACAATAATGTGTAGTTGTATATATGTGAATATGTGTGTATGTGTAAATGTGTATATGTGAATATGTGAATATGTGTGTATGTGTAAATATGTATATGTGAATTTTTTGTGTATGTAGATAATCAAATTATTAATATCAAATACCATTATTTGTAGATTCTGATCAATCAAATGGAACTCCACCATTGTCTCCTCATCGTGCAACGACTTTATATATTTAATTTTAAATATTTAATTTTAAATATATTTGATGGATACATAACTTATATATATTTTTTATGTTTCTTATTATGTGCAGATTCTGATCAATCAGAGGGTACTCCACCACCTCCTACCCATGCAACGACTTCACATGTGTCGTGCGATAGAAATTATGATGAATTTTACTATGAAGAGCATATTATATGTTGGTGTAACTCTTGTTATGGCACGTATCGAAGACCACGATTGGAATGTATTGAACATGAGGCAGAGTATGGTACTTTTGAGCGTGCACCATCACCTAGTCAACGTGATAATGCTTGGGTATGTATTTTCTATATATATTAATGTCATTATTTTATTTTAAAACCATATACAAAATCAAATTATTGTTGATATACAGGAATACTTGCTCGATGATGATGATGATGATGATTTTTCTCATAATGTTTATATACCTCGTACACGTCATGGACTTGTTGTTCATCAATTACAAGGAGAGGTTTCTAGTCGTGATCGTTCTTTAGTACAAACAGATGATAGAAGAAGATATGGAGGATGGAATAGAGGACCACTTCCTTTAGATGGAGAGGTTTTCAACTTTTGGGGTAATCGCTATATGATTGCTCCATCCACTATTACTAATGCTGGTCGTGGTCTCTTTATTGTAGAGGATTTGTATGTGCCTCTGAACTCTCAAGTCACTCTTATGTCATTTTGTGGTCCTATATATGGATGGGGAGATTGGCATCGACTTTCATGTTATGTTCAAAGCATGAGTACTATGGAATATGCATGAACATAGCATCCCTTACTAATAGAAGGGTTTTACATGCAGAAAATGAAAGATTATATATTGATGGAAGACCTTACACACATGGAAATATAGCAGGTTTAATAAATAGTAGTCGAGGGTTACATAAAAGTTCAAGGACTAATTGCACATTTGAGGAGCATGAAAATAGTCATGAATCACCATACATGAGTAGAGATGTATCAAGATACATAGTTCTCAATGCTATTACTACATTACATGCTGGTGATGAACTATTAGTGAATTATGGATGGCGTAGACCTCCAAGAGCACCTTTTAGCTAGAGAGAATAAAAATTTTCTATCGATATTTAATAAGTCATATACTTAATTTTATATTTGAAGTTTACTTTTAATTCATTTATGGAATACTAAAGAGTTTTATTTATATGTGTAGATTCCAATGTATGATGTTGATGATATTCATCCAGAGCATTCACAATTACTAATAAGACCTCATTTATCAGAAGCTTCCATGAGGAGGCTACGCAAAACTAATCCTGTGCAATATGCAAAGTTGAAAGATCTATATTCAAAAGAAGATAAAGTACAAGATTTGTGTGACAATGATGAAGATGATGGCATGGCAGATTTTATTGAGGATTAGTATCAAAATGAGAGTGAGAGCATTGATATTTCTAAAAATGAGAAATATCTTCGAGAGAAATGTCTAAAGCATGTATATGAAGGAAGTCGTTTGACACGACTAAGTGCAAGCTTACTTATTCTCAACCTTCAAAATCGTTTTGGATGGAGTAATGTATCTGTTTCAACACTATTAAGGTATAATTTTTTATTTTCTATCTATTTATATATATATGCATATATATATATATATATATATATATATATATATATATATATATACGTGCATGTTTTTATTCTTACTTTAGATAAGGTAAGAACAAGAACTTGAATTGAATGGACAGTTTTTGTCCGCGCATCTTTTAAAACTATTAATGCATCTTTCAAAATATTCACAAAAAATTTGATTGTTTGGATGGCAGGATATGATTGTTTGTTTTGGAGGATATGAAGTATGTACCTTTATTGAATGATTTTTCAATTCACACATATGTTCAGTTTGAAAGTGTGAGAAGCGGATTTATAATTGTTATTCAAAGAATTTGGCACTGTTTATAGGCCATACAATGGTGAGTTGGATGAATCACATGCACAGAGGTTACTCAAGATAGAGCAATCTGATTATAATGGACTAGTGCCAGTAGGATTCCTAGGGTATGCAGTAAGCATCTTGCATGTCATAAATCTCAAGTTCTTTGAATAAGCTGTATAAAAGTGATTCTCTCAATTCACCATGATTTCCACTTTGTATCCTAAAGTTCAGATGCTCATTGACATGCAAGAGGTTTACTGCATACCCGAGAAATCCTGCTCTATCTTGAGTAACCTCTGTGCATGCGATTCATCCAGGTCACCATTGTATGGCCTATAAATAGTGCCAAATTCTTTGAATAACAATTATAATTCCGCTTCTGACACTTTCAAACTGAACATATGTGTGAATCGACAAATCATTCAATGAAGGTACATACTTCATATCCTCCAAAACAAACAATCGTATCCTGCCATCCAAAACAATCAAATTTTGTGCGAATATTTTGAAAGATGCATTAATAGTTTTAAAAGATGCGCGGACAAAAAGTGTCCATTCAATTCAAGTTCTTGTTCTTACCTTATCTAAAGTAAGAATAAAAACCTACATGTATATATGTATATTTATTTATTTACCATTTTTAATATATCTTTTTTTGATAAACTTACAGGTTATCATCTGAAAAGTTTTTACCAAGTGAGAATATTCTTCCTACCTCACATGATGAAATGAAGAAGATAGTCAACAATCTTGGTATAGATTATCAATGTATACATGCATGTCCTAACGATTGTATTTTATATAGAGGTGAATATGCAGACTCTTTGACATGTCCCAAATGTCAATCTCCTCGATATAAGGGTGAAGAAGGTAAAATCCCAAAAAAGGTATTGGGACATTTTCCATTGGCTCCACAGATAAGACATATGTTTCAAAGCCTCGAATTATCAAAGCTTTTGACTTGGGGACATGATCACAAAAGTACTGATGGAATAATCAGAATTCCTCATGATAGTGTTGCTTTTTGGCATATTGATTCTACATGGCCTGAATTTGCACAAAATCCATAGAATCTAAAGTTAGGAGTTGCATTATATGGGGTTAATCCATTCTCCATGAAATCCAGTAAATGGTCAACATGGCCAGTGGTAGTCATAAACTACAATCTTCCGCCATATCTTAGCATTAAAAAGGAACATTTAATGCTTTCACTTTTAATCCCAGGCAAAAGACAAGTTAAAGATATGAATGTATATCTTGCTCCTCTCATTGACCATCTTCAAGAGTTATGGAGAGGTATTAATGTCATTGATGTATCAAAAAGCATCAATGAAAGACATATTACGGTTCGTGGTATTGTGGCTTGGACTATTCAGGATTTTCCTGGATATGGTGTTTGTTCAGGTATTGATGTAATTTTTTTATTCAATCTACATGTAAATAAATATGATTTAATCTAATTATATTTTTATCGTTTTCCATGATGTAGGAATATCTACTAAGGGTTATAAAGCTTGTCCATATTGTGGTGATTGGTTGAGATCAATCTATAGTAAGAATCTCTACAAAAATATTTATCTTCGACATCGACGATTCTTGCCTGATGATCATCCATTAAGATCTAAAAGAGAAGCGATACATTTTAATGGAAAGCTTGAAACACGTCAGTATCCAAAACCTATGACGCCTATGGATTGGTATAAAAAATGGACAGATGGACCTCTGATAGATCTAGAAGCAGAAATCTTCAGTGATGATTCAGATAATGAGTATGTGAACAGAGGTAAAGGAAAATTGGCACTCGCAGAGAACATATCAATATGGTATTCTTTGGAGTATTGGAAAGAGTTTAAAGTATGTCATTGTTGGAACTGAAGGACTCACAAGGCAAGGAAGCTTACGAAGGGAGTCAGAGAGAAGAGAAGGCACAAGCAGACAGAGTAGTCAACGATGATCTGGCAAGTAGGTCAATATTTTTTTCAGGACACTAAAACATATCAAAGAGGTGGACACGCAAGGAGAAGGAGCAAGTAGGGAGCTCAAAGATGTGTATGTCAAATCGTTAGAAGAAATCCCTACAAGAATAGTGATTTTCATCACTAAAAGCCATTGTAAATACCAATTCATATTTTTGTAGCTCCATTTTGTGCAAGCCATGGAGTCCTTGAGCTTGAGGAGCATTAAAAGTAGCTACCTACCAATTTTCATAATTTTTAGACTTTGTTTGAGTCTTCAAGTAGGCCCTAGAACCTAATTTTTAACTAGGCCAGACACTAGATCTGGACACGGCCAAAACCTAGTAAAAAACTATAAATAGAGCTAGAGAGCTCATTTTTGAGGTTAGCTTGTAATTGATTTGAACTTGTAAGAGCTTTTTGAAAATAATCTAAGAACTCCATTGCTTCTCACTCTTTGTTTTACCGTGTGTGCGCATGTGTGTGTATGTGTGTGCATGTTAGTGTGCTTCTCACTCACGCACTTGTGCCTTCACTTGCTCAAGGTCTTCATACCATCCTCATGTCTTCCCAAATTTATATTAAAGGAGGTGCTACTCATCACTGAGCTACACCAAATTTTGGCGCCGTTGCCAGGGATCGAGCTTTGAGGACGAGCGTGTGATGGTAAGACGTAGATTTGAGACGTTGGCGTTGTAGGTAATTTCTTTACTTTTCTTATTTTTCTCTTTCTTACCTCACCATCATCATCACCATCATCATCCTCACCATATCTGATATCCATCTCCATCATCGCAAAGAAATTTCAGTTTTTTTATCATATCACCTTCTCCACCTCATTTCCCTCATTCCACTTGTGAGAGAGAGCGAGAGAGCGACTTGTGTGCTATGTTTATGCATGTTTTTTGAGCACTCTTGCAAGTACAGCTGTATCATCCCCTCCAGCACGCTGAGCAGGTACGGACATGCTCGAAACTGTCTCTGTGTCGCAGACCTCTGTCGATCGCGATCGACAGAAAAATCGCCCATTTGGTAAAACAAAGTGCACCACCATAATCTACATGATGAGCACATTCTAAATCACTAAAAACAGTTAAAAAATTCCGTGTTTCTCTCTCAATCGTGACTCACACCATCGATCGCGATCGACAGCCACGATCGACAACATCTGTCAATCACGACCGACAGACCCTGTCAATCGCGACTGACAGACCTCACGACCGACTAACTGCCACGTAGGATCCAGTCAATCGCGATTGACACCGTCGATCACGACCGACTGAAAATTCACGATTGACACCAAAATTCGCGTTGCCACGTGTCCATCGCGACGGACACATCCCCGATTGACTGAAATCACGGCGAAAATCCCGGAAAAAGTGTCAATCAAGATTGACACCATTGATCGCGATTGACAGGACTCACGATCGACTCCATCGATCACGATTGACACTGTCAATCGCGACTGACGTGTCGATCGCGACCGACAGGCCCGATGGACACCTCTGTCAATCGCGATTGACAGACCTGTCGATCACGATTGATAGGCTTTTCGGCCAAAATTTTAGGGTTAATATTTCCAAGTCATTGGGGTAATTTTGGGCATAATTAGCAAGCAGTTAGTGATTTGTGAGGTCCCTACACATGTATTTTTGAGAAAAATCCTCAGAATAGTTAGCTTGTTTGAACCCTGTTTTCGTCCCAAAACCCTGAGCTGTCATAACTGTCTCACACGAAATCCGTTTGCTGTGATTCTTGTTTTCTTGGAAAGCTCAGGATTATTAGCCATAGTATTTTTAAGTGGAATATATCCAGGGGAAGAAAAGATAAGGTGTTTCTAGGGTTGTCCTCCATAAAACCAAAAGAATAGTTGATCTTTGAGTTACATGAATGAAAGTGATTTCTTTGTGCCCTTTGAATCTAAGTCTTGAGCTAACTTTGGGACTCTTACAGGTCCAGTGAGAGCATCAAAGGGCGATCGGAGCAAGAGTAAGTGCAAGCTTGGGAACACACTTCCTGAGCACACAAGGGCAACCAAGGGAGGAACTCAAGGTTGGAAGATTCTCAACTCCCTCTGTCAATTGCTAGCTTAGGCTACACGTGAATAGTGCTAGAAGTAAGTCATGACAACGATAGGCATGAGACAAGTCAAAGACTATCTCAAAAATCAAGTTCAAGACAAGAGTTAACTTGTGTGTGATCGAATAACTTTAAAAGAAAAGAATTTAACGTGGAACGATCAAATTAAAGTACGAAAAATACTCAAGTATTCCTGACGACGTGATTCCAGACAAGGTCATAAACACGATAATCAACATAAAAAAGAATCAAGTAACTGATACAAAAGAACTCAACAACGAGGTTGTACTTGGGAAAAATTGGGGATTGCTCAATAAAGCATATGAACCTTAGATCACGACGACATCTAGGGAGAGATAGACAAAGTCTGAGATCTTCAGAGGCTAGCGTCAATCACACTGCTAGGTCTTGGGCCCAGTAGTTGAGCCACCACTCGTATTATCCTAGCTCTGAGACTAGTGAATCAGAGATGTCTCAAGGTATGGAGAGACCTACGGGGAGTTTAGGTGTGCCATATTTGTATAGGGTGGAAGGCCCCTACAAGACGCAGCTGGAATACCTTAGGACCAACCGATTAGGTGCTAGCATCTATGAGGACGACCTAGGAAGATCTGTGGGCCAGATTAAAAACCCTGACCAATGCATTGGACTAGAACACCCAGCTCTCAAGTTTGAAAATGGAGCATACTTGGACAAAGAGGGAACCATATATGTGGTCACTAGTCACCCAGACAGGACAGATGAATTCGGGAATGTGATCCCTGATAGGGACGTAGATGACCTAGAACAAGGGAACGTAGGAGGAGAGCCTAGGACCCCTCGAGGGAAATCTGTTCTTACTCGAATCCTCAATCCCGAATGGGTTCCCTAGGACAATAAGAGTATAGATCTGCTCCTAAACCAAGAGACCAATGAAGCCTTTTGGAGGTATAAATCAAATAGGCCAAATGATGTAGGGTCAATCATGATCTATGAGTTCAAAGATCCTGATAGCCCACGCAGAGTGACCTACTTAGATCATGCTTCAGAGAGGATCTTTGTGGTTACAGAACATGACAGGCATTCTTATACTTGGAAGGGTCAATTCTTTTTCCCCCAACCAAGATCGAATGTGTCCTATGGTCACCCTGGAGCTGGAACATCCCAAGCTCATGGAACTCATAGAGACAGAAGTAGAGATAGGCCAGAAGTAAGCTTTGCCAACCCAGGGGGCAGAGAAAGAACGAGGACGGAAACAAATAGAGTAGAACCCGAGGTACTTAGAGCTCCCAGGAATCAAAGAAATGCGGATGAGTTCCCTCTACCACGACCTAGAGAGCACACAAGGACTTTGAGACCAACTTAGCTAGTTAAGTCCATGAAGAACTACTTCGATGGCACTAGAGATCCATACAATCATGTGGCTGAGTTTAGGCAAGTCTTGAGAGATGAACAAGTTGAAGATCTATTCACGCAGTACAATGCCTTTGGTCTAACCCTTAGGAACACTGCCCTAACATGGTTTCAGCCACTAAACGAGAGGCAGTTCAGAAGCATAGACCAACTTCTAGAGGCATTCATTATCGAATTCTCTAAAAGTGGCATAAGACATAACACTTCCTCGCTGATTCACAGCTTCAAGCGAACCCCTCAAGAAATCGTGAGACTTGCCGGAAGAAGATTTAGGCAATACCTATACAGATGCCCAGTCCCTAAGTTACCCACACCAGCTAAGCAAGTGGCTTTATTCTTGGATGGATTGCTAAGTACCAAATTGAGATCATATGTGTACTTGAAGGACCCTAGGACCATAGAAGAGTGTGTACGCATGTGCATTGACATCGAGGATAACCTAGGGGAGGAATTAGAGCTTTCAAAAATCTATAAAGATTCTGATAGTTCTTCTAGCATCTCTTCCACACAATCCACATCTATTGAGGAATTAGCAGAGAAAGTAGCTCAGAAATTAGGTGTCACTAGCAAACAGATCCCAAGATTTGCCCCTGTGAAAAGATGCTATACTTGTGGAGGTGACCATATGGCGAATGTATGTCCCATTATGACTCAACCCCAAGTAAATCCTAGTAGCCAGTACTGCACCATAGAACGAAGATACACAAATCACTCCGCACAAGACTACCCATACAATAAGCAAGCGGTTAGGCAAACCTACCCTCAGCCATACCAGCAAGGCAGATACCAGAGTCAATACCCACCCCAATAGTATACTAGGCCTCAACAAAATTACCAACCGGAATATCAGGCCCAACTGAGATCCCAGCCAGTGCTAGCACAACAACCACCTGCTCCTACTAATGTGATTCTGGTAAAGTATGCTGCTGTAGAAGAAAACCTGAATAGAGCTATAGTCCCAGTAACACCATTAAGTTCATAAAGTGATCCCAGTGACCATAGCTTTGATTCTACGCATGTTGATAGTCCCCAGGCTTACTACATGTAGTCTCCTGAACATGGTGAGTCCTACTACAGTGAGGAACCGAGTGAACCTAATTGGGAGCCCGAGTATACTAATGTCATGTATGCAAACCCCAACTCTAGACCTCAACCTAGGCAAGTAAGACCCCCATTCCCTAGAGGAACATGCTACAGATGTCAGCGAGATCATCTCATTCGTGATTGTCCCTTACCTCCACATACACAACCCCAGTCAGTGACGATCCAGGGCTATTTCTAGGAGTGTGGAAAGGAGCATCTCTTACGAGACTGCCTAAAGAATCCTAATAATATGCCGAAAATCACTCCTATCAATGTCGTAAGGTTAGTTGTAGACTCCACAAGAAGTGTGACGTCCACTACACCAGTGCAAGTGATCTCTAGAGCCCAAGCCTTGCAACAGAACCAAAGCGTAGGCCAGGAAAACAGCCCAAATGTTAGTGAAACGGAGAGCCTAACAAAGAAGAGGAGAGATATTCGTGAAAGAATGAAAAGGCAATGGGCAAAGAAAATGAGTTAACTTGAAGAAAGTCTAAGAGAAACGAGAGCCAGGATAACCAAACTCACATCTCAAACTCCCTCTCACACTACCCCACCTCCACCATTCCCAACTCCATCTGACCCGCCACCTTCCAACCCGCCTCACCTAATCCCACCACCCCCTAGAGTAGGATTAGTCCTAGCAGATCCCACTCATGAGGACCTAAATATGATGCTCAAAGCATATCAGGCCAGAATCCAAGAAGGGCCAAATGTAACCGATCATGAAAATTGTTACCCTAGAGCAGAACTAGAGCTTGAACGAACCAAAATTTGTGCTAAGATGGTGGAGTTGGCTCAAGCCATGTTTGAAGCCAGCCGCCTCTTTAACATATCTAGCTCAGCCAAGACGCAGCTGCACTTTGAAGGACTGTTAGAAAGAATAGAGAGGCTAATTGCACAATCAGAAAAGGAACCCGCCTCTCAACACAAGGACAAGGCCTATGTGCCTAACTCTACGGAACAAGACACATCATCTTCTATGAATCGGTTCACACCTGAATTCCTATGAGAGATTCAAGAAGACAAATGGGATAAAGAAAGTGAAGTCCCTCCTCCCATTGAACTTGTGGATGATGCACACGACCAATTCCCACAAGACATCCCATCCATTTATGAGGAGCAGGAGAGCACCCAATCTCAGGAAAGATTAGACTTTGAGTCTAACTCTCTGCAAGAATTACCCCACTTCACAGGCCCATGGGAAGCTAAGTCTACTTGTATGAGAGCACCCACGGTCATGGTACGAAATGAGGACTCAGTCATACCTAGGAACACAGAGGTAGTGAAAAACACTAAAGTACAGTGCAACCTCACCTTAGAAGAGCTACTCAAAGTAAGGCCAGAGCTATGGAAACATGTAGCCAAACAAGTACCAGAGATAGCAAAACCTCGTTCCCAGGTAGGATCCCAGAGAACAGTGCCAGAAATACCCTTGGACAAGATAGGAGACATGAGTGAGGGCGAAGAGGGAAACACATATCTTCCTATCACCCATCAAGGATACACCACCAAGGCCATTCTAGACTCAGGCGCAGGAGTAGCAATTGCTGCCACTTCCCTATGGAAGGGTTGGGGCAAGCCAGCACTCAGGCCCACGAGGATGAAATTGCAAATGGCCGATGGTCACATAGAGAGACCCTTAGGGCTGTTAGAAGGGATAACTCTCACCACATGTGGTGTTCAGCTCGAGCATACCTTTGCTATATGTGATTTTAGCAAAAATCATGCCTATGAAATGATCTTGGGATGACCCTTTATGCGACAATTGCAAGTGGTATAGGACTGGGGGACCAATTCCTTGTACCTCCAACACTTAGGTGTTACGACCAAAGTGAATCTCAAAGATTACTCTCATAGAGATGTCCCTCTTATCCAATGGAATCCCATCCATAGAGCCAAAGATGATACAAAATCGGTGCGTTCCATAGGATCAGGATCCTCATGGATGCATGAAGACACCCACTTATGGATGTGCAAAGTAGCAGTAGAAGAAGAGAAGAGAGAAAAAGCGAGAGAGATAGGTGCAAAAGAAACACATAGATCAATTCAAGACCCAGCCTATGCACCTGTAGTCTTTCCTGACGAAGAATTTGAACCCCACGGCTGGGCAGAAATCCTAGCAACAATGGATGTAGCCATCAATGAAGAACAATGGACACCTCAATGTGATGAAGATGGCTATGACATTTCAGTCTTCTCCATAGAGCCAATCATGGGAGAGGCAGTGTTAGAAGAGTGTGAACCTAGCCCTGATGCATTTGAGGATGCAAGTGACTCCGATCTAGAGTCAATCATTATGGACCCACCTTTTGCATCAGATGAAGAATACTTCTATGAAGTAGAATTTCAACCCGAGAGGCACGGAGATCTTGCAAATGATGTAAGGCTAGCCACACATGTGACCCCGAAGGAAGAAGGAAAGAAAAGAAAGAAGAGAGAAGTCACACCAGAAGAGGAAGAATCTTTGTTTGAGGTCTCGGAAAATTTTAAGAAGTATGAGATAGATGACAGGAAAGTCATGATCAGAATGCCTAAACGAGAGGCGCAATCGGGGGAGGCCTATGATAACAAAGAAACCACCAAGAAAATAGTGGTAGCCATGGAAGAAGGAGAAGAGAGATGCACGTACACAGGCCATGACCTGACGGAAGACGAACAGCACGAATTGATAGCCTTGCTAAGAGAATACAGAGATGTATTCGCTTGGAGTTACAAGGACTTGAAAGGCGTGGACCCTGACATATGCTCACACACTATACCCATGACCTCAGATGCCAAACCTTCTAAGCAAAAGCCATACACATATAATGATAATTATGCTGCTAAGATCAAAGAGGAGATAGATAGACTGGTTGAAGTTGGATTCATCTATGAAATTGAGCACACTGAGTGGGTATCCCCCATCGTAGTGGTGCCCAAGAAAAATGGGAAGCTGCATGTATGCATTAACTTAAAGAAGGTCAATGCAGCCACAATTCGAGATAACTATCCGCTTCCTATCACAGAGCATCTCTTAGAAAGAGTAGCATGCAAGGAAGTGTACAACTTCCTTGATGGATTTTCGGGCTAAAATCAAGTAGCCATAGCTCCAGAAGATCAGCACAAGATGGCTTTTGCCACTGAATGGGGCATTTTTGCCTTTAGAGTAATGCCATTTGGGCTTACCAATGCACCCGCTACCTTCCAGAGGCTGATGTGCCATGTATTTAAAGAGTTCCTGAGGAAGAACTTAGAAGTCTATGTTGATGATCTTTGTGCTCATTCCAACATTAGACAAACCCATATTCCTGAACTCAGACAAATCTTTGACAAATGTAGAGAATATCAAGTCTGCCTGAACCCAGAAAAGTGCATTTTTATGGTCAAGCAAGGCAAGATTCTAGGACACATAGTGTCAAAGAATGGCATATCCATTGATGAAGAGAAAGTGAGAGCCATAGCGGAGCTACCTAGGCCAAAGAATGTCAAGGAAGTACAAGCTTTCATGGGGCATTGTGGTTATTACCGACGGTTTATACACATGTACGCCATCATAGCAAAGCCTTTGTATGGACTTTTTACTAACTTTGAGTGGACTGACAAATGTGAGAATTCCTTCAATGAGCTTACACGGCGATTATGTTCAGCACCAATCTTGACCACACCAGACTAGAATAAGCCTTTCCATGTTCATGTAGATGCATCCAATTATGCTATTGGGTGTGTACTCGCGCAGCCTACCGATGAAGGTAATATGGATCTTCCAATTACCTATGCTAGTAGACAATTGAATGCAGCTGAACGAAATTATACCACTACGGAGAGAGAAGGATTAGGCATGGTATATGCAGTTAAGAAGTTTAGATATTATTTGCTTGCAAATAAGTTTAAATTTTTTACTGACCATCAGGCACTACTATATCTCGTAAACAAGCCATGCAAAACAGGAAGATTAGTAAGATGGTTTCTCTTGCTAATGGAATATGATTTTGAGGTTGTGGTAAGGAAAGGGAAGAATCACTTGAGAGCAAATCATCTCTCTAGGCTCACATCTGGAGAAGCCCCACAAGGAGTGTCAGATGACCTTCCTGATGCTTACCTGTTTAATTTGGAAGTGGTGCAACAGTGGGCTAAGCCATTAGTGCCAGTATTGATGTACGGACCTAACCACCCAGTAATAAACACACAGGATACAGAGGTAGTAAAAGCCCAAAAGTATCACATCATGGCAGGAAGTATGTACAAGCACACAGATCAAGGGATCTTGGCTTGTTGTGTGGAAGAGGATGAGCACTCTAAATGGTTGCAATTAGCACATGTAGGTGCATTAGAGCAACACTACTCAAAGCAACGAACCCTACAGACACTAAGGAGACTCGGAGTGCATTGGCCGACTATGGAAGCTGATGTCCAAAATTCGTGCAAGGAATGCCCAATGTGTTGCACTAAACCACCTGTGGAACATGCCACTCTTTATCAAGTGTCCATAGTGCCAGATTGGAGTGAACCACTAGTATCCTTCTTGAGGACGAAAACATTCCCTCAAGATATGACACTAGCCAGACAAAGAAGTTTAGAACAAGAAGCCCTCGATTACTCACTCATTGGTGATAAGCTATACAAACGTGGTAAAGATGGTTACCTCAGACTATGCGCCCATGAGAGTGAATATCTCAAAATCTTGGAAACTGCTCATCACGGTGTAGCAGGAGGACATTTTGGAGCAAATCGAGTGATCAAAGCGATTCTATTTGCAGGCTTGTGGTGGCCGACCCTTCACATGGATGCACATACCTATGTGAAGAGGTGTGATGTCTGTCAGCGAACTTAGTATCCTATACGCAAAGATGAAATGCCACTGAAACCTATGATGGGTGGACGAGCATTCTCTAAGTGGGGAATAGACTTTGTAGGTCCTATTAATCCCCCATCTAAGGGTTCTCATGCTAAATATATCATTGTGGCCACGGATTATCTAACCAAGTGGGTAGAGGTAAAAGCCACAACGAAGAACAATGCTCAAACAACAGCTAAGTTTTTATTTGAGAATGTGCTCACCAGATACGGGTTACCTATAGAGCTAGTCAGTGACAGAGGCACTCACTTCTTGAATGAAGTTATTGAAAATCTACTCCAGGAATTCTTGGTAGTACATAAGAAGTCTGCCCCCTATCACCCCCAAGCTAATGGCCAGGCTGAAAGCACCAATAAGATCTTATGAAATGTACTGATAAAAGTAGTGAACAATAAACGCTCTGATTGGGACAAACAACTACACCACACTGTTTGGGCATACGGAGTTGCCTACAAAACGGTACTCCAAGCCACCCCCTTTCAGATGGTATTTGGCCAAAATGCAGTGCTACCGTTGGACTTCTTAATACCTACATTGAAAGTAGCACAAGAGCATGAATGGACGGGTCATGAACTCTCCTCTAGACTTTTTGACCTTGAACGATTGGGAGAAACAAGACTGAGGGCGGCTGCAGGGATATATGTAGCTAAGAAATGTCAGAAGGCATACTTTGATGCCCACGTTAAGGATAAAGGTTTAAAGGCAAGCGACCTAGTACTAGTATATACTTTGAAACAACATGCGAGGAAACTAGAGAAGAGAGGCTATGGACCCATGATCATTAATAGAATCTCAACAAGTGGAGCACTGCAACTAGCCACATTAGAAGGCGATATTCTCTCGAGCTACATAAGCGGATGCAGAGTCAAGTTATATCAGGAACCTCTGACGGAAGAGATGCTAAGTTGACTCAACACTGCTAAGAAACGCAAAGAAGAAGAAAAACGAATTCGCGAAGAGGCTCAAGCAGAAGCATTGGAATGCATCCAGAGAATGAAGTTGAGAAGACAGGGTAGAGAGAAACCTAGGACAGATGCATATGCAGATCAAGGATATCACGTGGCGATGTGTGAAGTTTCAGGTATCAGCTCTCATAGGATAATTGATAGACGTCCTTTTATAACCTTAGAGATAGGACAAGGAAAGGGTGCAAGGTTTGTAAGAGCCTTGATTGACTCAGGTGCAGCCACTAGTGCTGTTAAATCTTCGTACTGTCAAGACGAAATTAACTGTCAATCCTATAGAAGCATATCTCATAGGATTGGGAGGTGTGGAACCCCTTGCATGGGCGAGGTGGAACTTCCCCTCTATATTCAAGACGAAGTAATGACAGTCAAAGTACTAGTGTGTCAAGATGAGGACCTCACTGAGCCTCTTGTCTTGGGTCAGGACTGGATCTATGATCATGCAGTCAACCTAAACCTAAGAAGTGGACTTCTTCAGGTATGGGTAAATCATAGTCGAATTACAGTTGAATTGGAAAATGAGGCACTCAAGGAACTAGGTAATGCACGAACTCCTGGTCCTTGGAGGGGCGCACATGAAGTTTACAATGCTATTCTTGTCCAAAACTGTATGATGCAGAAAGAGGATTGTCTCAACAACGGAGTCAAGGATAAGACGGCACTCCCTTCTTTTCCAAAGGCTAGAGCGATGCCGCAACCAAAGGCAGATCAAATACAGAAGGAGCAAAGTACTACCTATACTGGAGGCCAAAAAAATGTGCGAAGCAGAATGTCTCAGCCGTTGAAACAAGTGTGGGTGCGGAAAGGCAAACACCCTGTTGCAACCATGCCAACCCCACGGCCAAAACCTCTTATTAGTAATCAACAACACGACACTAATAAGAAGTATTTCATAAATTCTTCTACGAAAGTAAAGTATATTTGGGTACCCAAGAAGTCGATGAAGGCCAGCCCACATTCACGACAAATCTGGGTGCCTAGGCTTGCTTGCGGGCTCAAATAGCTACACCGAGGCGACACCCGGTACAACATGTCTCACTCACTCGAACATCTGATGCCCATTCTTATACATCACGCACGGACACATATTCTTCCATGAGCACAAGTAGAATCACTTGTAAATGGGTCCCCAAAAAGCCTCATTTTCAAGTAGATACTCCTATCAAACTCTCCAGAGTCTCCACAATTCAAGATCAAAACCCATCCACCGCACTTGGCAACCTAAAACTTGTGATAAACCCCCGAAGCCCAGTTGTAAATCCATGCCCACCTACTAACTACGTCACTCTCACACTACATCATTCCACTCAGCTCCTAGGTCTACCCACTTCCTAACTACACACACAAACACCGAGCACTTAATAACCTACTAATCTCTCCCGAACCTCATGTTAATGTTGTAATGGGGACAAAAACGGTTCTATCTTGTCCTTTACAATGTTAACACCTGTTTCTATATTCTCATAGAGTCAGGAGGCAAGAAGTAACATGGCAGATACGACAGGAACTAGCTCCCAGGCAGGCACCAGCCCCCAAGTTGTGGACATTGAAAGTCTTCCCATTGAGGAGAAATTGAAGGAACGCCCAGTGGCATTGAGGGCATTACACGCCATACCAATTCAGAATCCTCCACAAGGGCACACAATGCCGGTCAGCAAAAATTCACATTGGTTTAGTGATGTGGCAGGATCTCTGGGTGAAGGCACCTACATGTGGGAGGCCGAGATAGAATTCAATGGGCGCTGGGGCAGGTATCACTTCTTCACCAGAGAATTTGAGAAATTGCAGAATAATGAAGGACTGAAACCTATATGGAAGAAGGCCGGACTCTACGATTACTTCAAATTCCAATTGCCAAAGCCCGACTTTCTAAGATCCTCATATTTGATTAGCACCCTCACTCCGAGCAAAGACAAAAAGGGATACAACACCTTTGTCCTCCCATCTCTCACAAGGGGCAATGAGCTGAAGCGCTTCAAGTTGACTATCAATTTGGTAAGGGAAGCTCTAGACATGAAAGGTATGCACATTCCTACGGAGAAAGAGACTATGGTCCCCGACAATATGAAGAACAAAAATCTGACGAAATTAAAGGACATGGTGGCAATGACACCTACAATTGCCATTCACTTGCGAATGGTCATGCAGCATTTTGCATTTCCCGCTCAAGAGAGGTTCACAATGCCACCTAAGAAGATATGGTTTAGTCTATACTTGGCCGACGCCTTCGATTTGACAATCAATATGCCCCACTGGATTATCGACCAAATCCACTTGGCTCATCAAAGGTGGTATTAAAAACAAAAGTCTGTACTGTATGGATGCTGTGCTCTCACCCGGATTGTGTATAGATGTTTGGCTTATGATGTGCCAGTTCAGAGGGCATTAATTTGGACCAGGGTACAAGAATTCCAAGGTAGACTATCAACTGCAGGACCGCCATCTAAGAAAATGAGAGGCATAGTTCAGATGCCCTGTGCACAACCCCGTGGTGCGATGCTGACACCTGAGACAACTCCATGACTTTCGAGGCGGGTACAACCCTTCACTATCATATTACCAAGACACAGCACTGATGGACCGAATCTGGTGTTCCCACTTGTACCAACCGACCTAGAGTTTCCTCAGGGATTCACGTTAGAAGACCTAACTAATGAGGAGGTTGCCAGAATAATCGAAGCTATTAACGCGGAAGTTGAGGCAGAGCAAGCTAGTGGACAATGTGGAGGGTGAAGAAGAAGAAGAACAAGAGGAGGAACATGGTGGACAATCCGAGGAAGAAGAGAAGGAATATGACCAGGAAGCTCTGCAAGTACTTGAGGGTGCCCCGGCTTATACGAAGGAATTGAAAAAGCTCTATGATACCATCAACAGGGTTCAAGAGCAACATAGACTGTCCCTCGCAGCAAGAAAAGCTCTCATGAACCAAATCCTTGAGGAGGAAGGAGTAGACGAGCAATACCGCGCCACACTTGATATGATATCTTATGCTTTAGGAGTACCTGAGACGGTGCATACCGCCCTTGCACAAGCACGAAGAACGGAGCGAAGATGCGGCAGACGTCCCCCTCGATCAGGAAAACAGATGAATGTATTAGTATTAGAACCACAAGGCATATCCACAACCACAGGCACATCACACACCGTTCATGATACTGAGGAAACCCATACATCAAGTGCACCTCCGTCACCCCCTTTGCCACCCCTGCCTCCAACTCCACCACATTCACCTCCCACAACCTGTGTAACCACTACTGTCACCGCCTCCGAGTCCACTACCCATACCGAAGCGCAGACCGTCAGTCAACCCATGCAAACCACACACCCTATCTCCACCTCTCTTGTCTATACAGCCACTGACAGAGTAATTCTAACCGCAGCCACGAAAAACCTCATTCCCCCGATCACACTTCCTGGCAGTTTGTATTCACAATTGCACACACCACTGTACACTTTCACCACTATCAACGCACCCACAATTCCCATGTTCACAATCACTCACACCACTGCATCCACTTTTGATTTTATGGACATATCACCCACCTCCGCACCTCTCCCTCCCCTCATACACCCACAATCTCCCATTCCCCCACCTCCCACTTCACCATTTTCCAGCACTGCATCCACACTCCCCTTCCCCTTCCCCTTCCCTTCTGCATTCAACACCCTTCCCGCATCCACCCCTATTAATAATGTATTTAATAATATGTATCAGTGTATGTCTCAACTACAACAGCACTACCAGCATCTGGATAACCAACATACGAGACTCTTCCGAAGCCATGAAGAACTTCAAGTATGATTCATTGATCTAGAAAGGGAAAAGCGGCTACTACAACAACAGTATGTCACCTTACAGGAACAACATGAGCAGTTAGTAGCCAATCCACCCCAATCAGATGCAGAAGAAAAACAACAAATGAATGATCTGCTACACTCCCAGATAACAGAGAATCTCAAGCTTCGATGCAACCTAGCCCTCTTATGCAAACACATGTCTACTGCACTCGAGGAGAATAAACGACTACAGAAACAAAACAAAGAAAACTTGGAAGCAGCCATGGAGGGTTCCCCACAGGAAATCGACCCAGATAGATTCAAGGCCATACCCTCAGCGAATATGCAAATTGTGTTGGAAACCCATGCCGACCTCCTGGAAGCCCATGCAGCATTAGAAAGAGAAAGAGATGACCTATTAAAGCAGCTAGCAACCCATCATGAGTCACCAAGCAAAGTCACAACTGTAGTTGACACGTCTGAAGAAGTCGAAAAACTCAGAGCAGAACTAGAAGAATTACGAAGTAAAGTCATGAAATACGAGTGTCAACCCTCTCCCCTTGTAGAGCCTGAGCCTGAAGACTTAGTGCCAATTGAAATAGAGGAAACCTTCGAAGACCCATACGTTCCCATGCCTGCACCAGAGGGCATGGACACCAATGAGATTGAGGCTCCTGAATGGATGCAGAGGTTAGAGAAAGTGGCCACAACCCATGATGACAGAGTGGCAGTTCAGATAGCGTCTATGTCACGTTTGGAAGAGGTAGTCATAAAATCGGATTACTTTAGAAACCTCTCCCATCATAGGTGGATCGGCACATCCGACGATTTGTATGTTCCTTATTGTGTCTTAATGGCGGATTACAATGCTGAAATCAAGCACCACACGTCAAGAGAACCAACGTCAGCTACACAGTTTGCACCGGACGACATCCCAGCAAGTTCCAAGCAGGGAAATATACACCAACCTACATGGAGGATTCGTTTGCTGGAAACCTACCCTGAGATGGTAAGGACATGGAATAACATGCCTTTGTATATCAAATACAACCCATGCTATTGCCTTGTATTTCGAAGAAGGTCGTGGTCGGAATACACAAAAACTGTGCTAACAACCAAAGGATGTGAGAAATGTCTCAATTATGTCTACTTAGCACCACCTAAAGGCCAACCTACCATAGGATATATGATTTCGACGATTCGGCATTGGGGGGTCTGGTTCAAAAATGTACCAGATGTCATGGCCCAAATGTGTCTTAAAATGTTTGAGTTCATGTTGGTCACCTTCAAGACCTTCAAGAATGTCAAGGAATCTCATCTGTCAGCTCTTGGATTTAATGAAGGTAATCAGGACCTTGTCTACGACATGAGCGCAACACCATCTATTAATGTTGTATATGCATGGCATGCGCGTTGTCGGGAAGATTTGCATCTTCCAATTGATGACCCGAAAGATTAAAAAATATTTATTGGTGAATTCTAAACCTCTTTTATATCACTGTTGATCAGTTGTGTTAATTGGATTAACTATTTTGAAAGTGTTTTCAGGTATGAAGCAGGACATATGTTCATGTTAGGGTTTACCCTAATTACTCATTTAATGAGAATTTCCTATTTTTTTACATTCAAGAATTATGGGTATTTATCCCAGGGTTTCATAAGTTCAAAGATTGTATGTTGCTAATGGTTAAGCCAAAGGGTTTAGATGATTTATAATGAGTTAATGGTAGGGTTTCAGAAGGATTTTAATGGTCTAACCCAGGGGGTTTTATGGGTTTCCAATAGGTTTTCTAGGATTTAATATATTTAAAGGGTTAACATAGATGTTATTCAAAAACATTAATATCTAAATTACATATTTATGTATTAAACATTAAACTATGTCATTAAAAATTACTTTAATTAAATATGTGTATTTAAATACTAAGGTTCTAATTAATTAAACCCTTAAACTAAGCTTAAATTCATTGATTTATTTAAATAAGAAATGTAGGCTAATTAGATTAAAATGATTAATTAAATGGATAAATAACTAGTGGACTATATGAGTGCTAGGGAAAAGAATGGCTTATATAAGTTGTGTAACTAAAGAGATTTAAGGAGTGGTCTGAATAGAAGATGCACTTAAAGAGAAAAAAAGGTTGTTAAGAAAAAGAGTGGAGAGAATTAGTGAAGATGAAAAGAGAGGAGTAGAAATTAAGTGTAACTAAAGTAGAAAAGTTAAACTGGAAAGTGTGGTGGAAGTAAGGAGATTAAAGTGTGGTTGTAGATTAAAAGTTAAAACTAAAAAGAGTGGTTTAGAAATGACTTGTGTATGTATTTAAATGAGTGTTGAGCTCAAGTTTCTCTTAATGTTTTTTTTGCAGGTACTTTCTTCTGCTCTTACTTTGTTCTGTTTTTCCTTCTTCCTCATTAGACCCTCCTTGTGCTCGGGATATTAAGCCATCATATACTGTTGTGTACGATGATCTTGATGTTGATTGTCCGGCTGGAAGCATGCCCATGCCTATTCCATGGCTTGGTCTTGGTCCCTGCAGCATTGCGCGTGTACATGTGTATGTATGTGTGTGTGTGAAGTGTGTGTATGTGATATATGTGTGTGTGTGATGTGTGTGTATGTGATGTGATGTATGTGTGTGTGTGTGATGTGTGTGTATGTGATATATGTGTGATGTGTGTGTATGTGATATATGTGTGATGTGTGTGTATGTGATGTGATGTATGTGTGTGTGTGAAGTGTGTGTATGTGATATATGTGTGTGTGTGATGTGTGTGTATGTGATGTGATGTATGTGTGTGTGTGATGTGTGTGTATGTGATATATGTATGTGTGTGATGTGTGTGTATGTGATATATGTGTGTGTGTGATGTGTGTGTATGTGATGTGATGTATGTGTGTGTGTGATGTGTGTGTATGTGATGTATGTGTGTGTGTGAAGTGTATGTGTGTGTGATGTGTGTATGTGTGTGTGAGAGAGAGAGAAATTCTCTCCCTCCCCTCCTCTGTTTGAGCGCAGCAGCGCGCAGACAGAGAAGGAGAGAGAGAGAGATCGGCAGAGATAGAGAGAGAGAAAGTAGAGAGAGAGAGAGTGAAAGTCTCTCCCTCCCTCCCTGGCACTGCACGTAGCAGCACGCAGAGAGAGAGAGAGAGAGAGAGAGAGTAGAGAGAGAGATTTAAAGTCTCTCCCTCCCTCCCTGGTGCTGCGTGCAGCAGCGCGCAAAGAGAGAGAGAGAGAGAGAGAGAGAGAGAGAGAGAGAGAGAGAGTATATCCTCCCTCCCTCCACGGTCTGCGCGCGGCAACGCCGTAGAGAGAGAGAGAGAGAGAGAGAGAGAGAGAGAGAGAGAGAGAGAGAGAGAGAGAGAGAGAGAGAGAGAGAGAGTGAGAGAGAGGGAGAGAGAGAAGAGAGAGAGAGAGAGGGATAGAGAGAGAGAAACAGAGAGAGAGATCGGCAGAGATAGAGAGAGAGATCGGCAGAGATAGAGAGAGAGAAAGTAGAGAGAGAGAGAGTGAAAGTCTCTCCCTCCCTCCCTGGCGCTGCGCGCAGCAGCGCGCAAAGAGAGAGAGAGAGAGAGAGAGAGAGAGAGAGAGAGAGAGAGAGAGAGAGAGAGAGAGAGAGAGAGAGAGAGAGAGAGAGAGAGAGAGAGAGAGAGAGAGAGAGAGAGAGAGAGCAGGCAGAGAAGGAGAGAGAGAGAGATAGAGAGAGAAACAAAGAGAGAGAGAGAGAGAGAGAGAGAGAGAGAGAGAGAGAGAAGAGAGAGAGAGAGAGAGAGAGGGATAGAGAGAGAGAATCAGAGAGAGAGAGAGAGAGAGATTCATAGAGAGAAAAAGAGAGAGAGAGAGATAGGGAGAGAGAAAGAGTTAATTAATTCGGTAATTAGTTAATTAGTTAATTAGAGTTAATTAGAGTTAATTAATCTAACTTAAAGATAATTATATTTAATTAGTTAGTTAATATTGCATTATTAAACTAATTATATCTATTTAGACATATTACTAGAGTATTTTAATTAGAGATAAGTAGGTTTATTGAGATATTTATGAGATTGGTATTGTATAATTAGATACATACTTGTATGTGTTAATAAAACATATGCATAGGCATGTAATTGCATTATGTGTTAACATGTGCATTAGCATATCTTAGCATTTGAAAGCATGCATGTGAAGTGCATTAGTATGTATGAGGAATGTATGCATTAGATGTGAAATGCTTTAATGAATGTAATGTCTTTTAAGCTTCTTAATGGTTCTTATAACTTAACTAACATGCGAATTTTTTTTTTGCAGAAACATTGATGAGTTCAAGTTATTGAAGTGAAGAAAAGAGAAGCAGCAAGATTGAAGATTCATTTAAATCTTATTTTCCAATTAGTCAGCTATCCAATTGATTAGACATTTATCCAATTATCTAGACTTTACATTTGTATTAGCTTATTAAGTCATTTATTCAAACCAGTTTAGCATCATATTGTTTCTATTAGTTCTTTCATGTCTTCCGATTTATACCATGCATCTTAACACAGTAGTAATAACATCATTGAACATACAACCGAATCTGTAGAATTAGTGTTAGAAGAACTTATTAAGAACAATATTACTTCGGAATCATTAGTGTCTTTATCTTATGATCAATGTTTAACTACATTCCTAGCATTTTCTTCCATTGCATCTCCTGAATCACAAAGTAGTGAAGATTTATTTCCACCAACTTTAGTTAGACAAACTCAACCAAAACCATTAGAAGCTACAATAGAAGAGGTAGTTAAAGATCAGATAACCAAAGAGTCATTATTGTTAACACCCAAACAGATAGCTATTGCCAGATATAAAGCAGCTTGTCCCTATGGTCCTTAGTCTCAGTCCGCTACAGACACCCTGTGTGTGCTGAACGATTTAGGCGGATGACTTGATCCACCATCCGAGCATCTCTCACGATCCGACATTGGTGAACCCGACGTGAACAAACGGCCTTGCAGCTCAGAAGCTTCTTCATCCGTGGGAGCAGTGGCTTTGTCTTTGACTCCTTGCACTCTTCTAGGTGTTGAGGGCTGTTCCCTAGGGAACTGAGCGCCTCCACAAAGAGTGGCGAGTAGCTATCCTCATCTCACCACCCCTTTTCATCGACATTAGAAGCAAGAACGTTTGCACAATCATCCATTAGCAACTGATGTATTAGATTTTGATTCTATTAAAAATTGTATAAACTTATACACAAGTCACTTTTTAAGCCTCTTCTTTGATTCAGATTCCAGGTATTTATATTTGGATTCTTTTTGCTTGCACATAATTAAATGAAAATGACATCTAATGTAGAGAATCTTTTGCATGATATGGAAGCACAATTAATTTCATCTATAGATTTAAAGCTTAATTCCAAGTTTGAGTCCTTAAACTCGTTTCTTTCAATCTTAACTACAGTAGTATCTGATTTTAATGCAAATCTTAAGTCAATAGATACTCAATTTGATCACGAGTTTAGGAATTTAGAAGGAATTCTTCATTATGAACTCTCAAATTTGAATGAAAAAATGGAAACAATAGCAAATCATGTAAAAGAAATTTCATCATTCAAAACGATTGGTCATGAAATTGCAAGTTTAAAGGAGAACATTGAAAGGTTAAACAATCAAATACATGAAAGTGCTACATGTGAATGCAAAGATAGATATCAAGTACGAGTTCAAAGTAGATCTATGTATTCTATTGACCAAAATCCTTTACCCGATCATAGAAAAGTTGATCCTAAGGCTTTATATCAAAGACCAAAGAGAACTGTAAGATGCTTCTGGTGTGACCAACTAGGTCATACTTATGGGAATTGTATGGCCTATGAGAAAGCATGTAGCCAACAATTGGTATTAGAAAGTGAACAAAAAATATGTGATTATCAAACGCATCTACCATTGAGATTAAACTTAGGTAGAGGACGAATGATAGACTATTTTGACCAAGAAAAATTTAGTCCTAAAACCAAAATTCAAAAACAATGGAAACCTAAGAGTCATAAGGAGAAAAGCAATGTATGTCAATTACATTATATGAACACCAAGATTGTGCCTAAATGTCAATGTTTGGACAATGATCAAAACCTTATTAAACCTAAATCTATGAATAACATTGATCTTCAAATTAAATCTAAGGATCAAGATACATTGAAAAAGTTTAAGAAAGAAGAAGATGTAAAGATAAAAGATGATGAAAATGAACAATCAATTGATGGAAATATAGATATACAGGCGGTTAAAACAGAATCTAAAGTCATAGAAATTGACAATAAATGTGATCAAAATAAAAATGATGAAAGAATAGTACAAACATCTGAAGACGAAAATCTTCAACTTCAATCAGAACATGACAAGAATATGGGAAAATGGGTACAAGAAGCCATATGGAAGATTGAAAATAATATCAAAAACTCATCTAAAGGTAAGAAAAAGGAGAAGAATTTAAGTGAATAGTTTTATTGTGATGGAATTGTTTATTGAAGATAAAACATTTCAAATTTTGATTTTTGATTGCTGCATATATGCTGTTTTCCTAAAAATTGAGAAACATTGTTTAGTTTTAATGTTTGAAAAGCTAATTACAAACTTATGATTAAGTTTACATTACGATTTGTTTAATCAAAAGAATTCTAAAATATGAAAACACAAAGTTCGTTTCAAATTAAACAAAAACATGTTTGTAATTATGCTTGCAAATGATTTTGATCAATATGCTTGTCATTTCCTAAACTTATGATAAATTTATGATTTTTTTCACAAATAAGAAGAAATCTATTATGAAGAACAATTATGAAGAATATTATTATGATGAATATTTTGCACAAAATGATCTTTGTTTACAACAATTATGAATATACACTTTTAAAAGAAAGAAATATAGATGATATAAATATGATCATGATAAATATGAAGAACATGAAAAAAAAAATAAAAAAAAATTATGCTCATTTATAAAGATACAAGTTAAAAACTTTGACCATTTTGATTTTTCCTAAATTTTATGAACTTTGTTTCATAGGTTGAAAAACCTATTTAAAAAAATTAAGAATGCATTATTTATGATAATTATAACCACTATGAATTTCTTATGATGAAATTTGTGACATGATGAAGATGAATCTGATAGAATATATGAATTTATATTTGCAAGATAAATGATAATGAAGATTACTTGTTTTGTAGCTTCTATTTTATAAGTGATTACAGGTTCTGAAGATGCATTGATCAAAGCAATTGAAGATGTTATGCCAAAAGTTCTGATGAATTTAAAGAGAGCAGATTGAAAATAAAATTGATTTTAGGTCGTATTTTTCTTTGTCTTAAAATTTTGATTTATGTATTTTCTTTGCATTCATATAAAACTAATTGATAAAAACTGGAATGAAGAATATTAATTTATAAAGGACTCTATTTAACCATATTAGGAAAATAGACATAATTTATATTTCTACTATTTAGATTAACTGAGATTTGTTAAAAATAGAAGGATTTGTAGTTCATTTAGATAACGAAAGTAGTTGTATATGTGTAGGAGCATATTGTTGCATGATACATGTCTGTGAAAACCTACATCTTTCTTGTCCATGCAGCTAGATCCTTAGCTCGGATTAAGGGGTTAAGCCTTTCCCCTTTAAAACAAAAAAGTAGCGAAAAAAAAAAAAAGAATATTGACATGGAAGTTATACCTTCTTCCACCCCAGAAAGGTATTTACATTTATTATCGATATGAAGTTTACATCATATTTATATGAAGAAACTAGTTGTGAAAAAAAAACACATCTAGTGATTAAAATTGGGCATACAAGGCGGCTGTCTGTCCAAGTAGATTTAGTAGATTTCTTTGGCATGCTTGATTGCTCATATGTGAATGCATATATATGACAAAACCTGCATTTGAATGAATGAAAATGAATTCTGTTTTATACTAATCTTTACATAGTTTATAAATGGATAAAATGTAAACTAATGTTTGTTGACTGAAAAGGTTAATAGTTTACCTTTATACTTTAATATGTTTTCATTGCCAGATGTAATTGAAATAAACTTCATGTGCATGATGAAAAGATTTAAAATTTGATAAGATTAAATATATTTAAAAAAGAATTGATGCTGTTTTATGATTTAATTTCACGATAATCATTGAAAATGCTGCTTCCCTAATCTGCAAGTTGGCCCATCGGGACGATGTGCAGGTTTGGTGGCGGTGGATGTCAGGAAGATTTGCATCTTCCAATTGATGACGCAAAAAATTAAAATATTTATTGGTGAATTCTAAACCTCTTTTATATCACTGTTGATTAGTTGTGTTAATTGGATTAACTATTTTGAAAGTGTTTTCAGGTATGAAGGATGAAGCGGGACATATGTTCATGTTAGGGTTTACCCTAATTACTCATTTAATGAGAATTTCCTATTTTTTTACATTCAAGAATTATGGGTATTTATCCCAGGGTTTCATAAGTTCAAAGATTGTATGTTGCTAATGGTTAAGCCAAAGGGTTTAGATGATTTATAATGAGTTAATGGTAGGGTTTCAGAAGGATTTTAATGGTCTAACCCAGGGGGTTTTATGGGTTTCGAATAGGTTTTCTAGGATTTAATATATTTAAAGGGTTAACATAGATGTTATTCAAAAACATTAATATCTAAATTATATATTTATGTATTAAACATTAAACTATGTCATTAAAAATTACTTTAATTAAATATGTGTATTTAAATACTAAGGTTCTAATGAATTAAACCCTTAAACTAAGCTTAAATTAATTGATTTATTTAAATAAGAAATGTAGGCTAATTAGATTAAAATGATTAATTAAATGGGTAAATAACTAGTGGACTATATGAGTGCTAGGGAAAAGAATGGCTTATATAAGTTGTGTAACTAAAGAGATTTAAGGAGTGGTCTCAATAGAAGATGCACTTAAAGAGAAAAAAGTTGGTTAAGAAAAAGAGTGGAGAGAATTAGTGAAGATGAAAAGAGAGGAGTAGAAATTAAGTGTAACTAAAGTAGAAAAGTTAAACTGGAAAGTGTGATGGAAGTAAGGAGATTAAAGTGTGGTTGTAGATTAAAAGTTAAAACTAAAAAGAGTGGTTTAGAAATGACTTGTGTATGTATTTAAATGAGTGTTGAGCTCAAGTTTCTCTTAATGTTTTTTTTGCAGGTACTTTCTTCTGCTCTTACTTTCTTCTGTTTTTCCTTCTTTCTCATTAGACCCTCCTTGTGCTCGGGATATTAAGCCATCATGTACTGCTGTGTACGATGATCTTGATGTTGATTGTCCGGCTGGAAGCATGCCCATGCCTATTCCATGGCTTGGTCTTGGTCCCTGCAGCATTGCGCGTGTACATGTGTATGTATGTGTGTGTGTGATGTGTGTGTATGTGATGTGATGTATGTGTGTGTGTGTGTGTGTGAAGTGTGTGTATGTGATATATGTGTGTGTGTGATGTGTGTGTATGTGATGTGATGTATGTGTGTGTGTGATGTGTGTGTATGTGATATATGTGTGATGTGTGTGTATGTGATGTCATGTATGTGTGTGTGAAGTGTGTGTATGTGATATATGTGTGTGTGTGATGTGTGTGTATGTGATGTGATGTATGTGTGTGTGTGATATGTGTGTATGTGATATATGTGTGTGTGATGTGTGTGTATGTGATATATGTGTGTGTGTGATGTGTGTGTATGTGATGTGATGTATGTGTGTTTGTGATGTGTGTGTATGTGATGTATGTGTGTGTGTGAAGTGTATGTGTGTGTGATGTGTGTATGTGTGTGTGTGAGAGAGAGAGAAATTCTCTCCCTCCCCTCCTCTGTTTGAGCGCAGCAGCGCGCAGACAGAGAAGGAGAGAGAGAGAGATCGGCAGAGATAGAGAGAGAGAGAAAGTAGAGAGAGAGAGTGAAAGTCTCTCCCTCCCTCCCTGGCACTGCGCGCAGCAGCACGCAGAGAGAGAGAGAGAGAGAGAGAGAGTAGAGAGAGAGAGAGTGAAAGTCTCTCCCTCCCTCCCTGGCGCTGCGCGCAGCAGCACGCAGAGAGAGAGAGAGAGAGAGAGAGAGAGAGAGAGAGAGAGAGAGTATATCCTCCCTCCCTCCACGGTCTGCGCGCGGCAGTGCCGCAGAGAGAGAGAGAGAGAGAGAGAGAGAGAGAGAGAGAGAGAGAGAGAGAGAGAGAGAGAGAGAGAGATAGGGAGAGAGAGAAGAGAGAGAGAGAGAGAGAGGGATAGAGAGAGAGAAATAGAGAGAGAGAGAGAGTAGAGAGAGAGTGAAAGTCTCTCCCTCCCTCCCTGGCGCTACGCGCAGCAGCATGCACACAGAGAGAGAGAGAGAGAGAGAGAGAGAGAGAGAGAGAGAGAGAGAGAGAGAGAGAGAGAGAGAGAGAGTGAGAGAGAGAGAGAGAGAGAGAGAGAGAGAGAGCAGACAGAGAAGGAGAGAGAGAGAGATAGAGAGAGAGAAACAGAGAGAGAGAGAGAGAGAGAGAGAGAGAGAGAAGAGAGAGAGAGAGAGAGAGGGATAGAGAGAGAGAAACAGAGAGAGAGAGAGAGAAAGATCGATAGAGAGAAAAAGAGAGAGAGAGAGAGATAGGGAGAGAGAAAGAGTTAATTAATTTGGTAATTAGTTAATTAGTTAATTAGAGTTAATTAGAGTTAATTAATCTAACTTAAAGATAATTATATTTAATTAGTTAGTTAATATTGCATTATTAAACTAATAATATCTATTTAGACATATTACTAGAGTATTTTAATTAGAGATAAGTAGGTTTATTGAGATATTTATGAGATTGGTATTGTATAATTAGATACATACTTGTATGTGTTAATAAAACATATGCATAGGCATGTAATTGCATTATGTGTTAACATGTGCATTAGCATATATTAGCATTTGAAAGCATGCATGTGAAGTGCATTAGTATGTATGAGGAATGTATGCATTAGATGTGAAATGCTTTAATGAATGTAATGTCTTTTAAGCTTCTTAATGGTTCTTATAACTTTACTAACATGCGAATGTTTTTTTTGTAGAAACATTGATGAGTTCAAGTTATTGAAGTGAAGTAAAGAGAAGCAGCAAGATTGAAGATTCATTTAAATCTTATTTTCCAATTAGTCAGCTACCCAATTGATTAGACATTTATCCAATTATCTAGACTTTACATTTGTATTAGCTTATTAATTCATTTATTCAAACGAGTTTACCATCATATTGTTTCTATTAGTTCTTTCATGTCTTCCGATTTATACCATGCATCTGAACACAGTAGTAATAACATCATTGAACATACAACCGAATCCGTAGAATTAGTGTTAGAAGAACTTATTAAGAACAATATTACTTCGGAATCATTAGTGTCTTTATCTTATGATCAATGTTTAACTACATTCCTAGCATTTTCTTCCATTGCATCTCCTGAATCACAAAGTAGTGAAGATTTATTTCCACCAACTTTAGTTAGACAAACTCAACCAAAACCATTAGAAGCTACAATAGAAGAGGTAGTTAAAGATCAGATAACCAAAGAGTCATTATTGTTAACACCCGAACAGATAGCTATTGCCAGATATAAAGCAGCTTGTCCCTATGGTCCTTAGTCTCAGTCCGCTACAGACACCCTGCGTGTGCCGAACGATTTAGGCGGATGACTTGATCCACCATCCGAGCATCTCTCACGATCCGACATTGGTGAACCCGACGTGAACAAACGGCCTTGCAGCTCAGAAGCTTCTTCATCCGTGGGAGCAGTGGCTTTGTCTTTGACTCCTTGCACTCTTCTAGGTGTTGAGGGCTTTTCCCTAGGGAACTGAGCGCCTCCACGAAGAGTGGCAAGTAGCTATCCTCATCTCGCCACCCCTTTTCATCGACATTAGAAGCAAGAATGTTTGCACAATCATCCATTAGCAACTGATGTATTAGATTTTGATTCTATTAAAAATTGTATAAACTTATACACAAGTCACTCTTTAAGCCTCTTCTTCGATTCAGATTCCAGGTATTTATATTTGGATTCTTTTTGCTTGCACATAATTAAATGAAAATGACATCTAATGTAGAGAATCTTTTGCATGATATGGAAGCACGATTAATTTCATCTATAGATTTAAAGCTTAATTCCAAGTTTGAGTCCTTAAACTCGTTTCTTTCAATCTTAACTACAGTAGTATCTGATTTTAATGCAAATCTTAAGTCAATAGATACTCAATTTGATCACGAGTTTAGGAATTTAGAAGGAATTCTTTATTATGAACTCTCAAATTTGAATGAAAATATGGAAACAATAGCAAATCATGTAAAAGAAATTTCATCATTCAAAACGATTGGTCATGAAATTGCAAGTTTAAAGGAGAACATTGAAAGGTTAAACAATCAAATACACGAAAGTGCTACATGTGAATGCAAAGATAGATATCAAGTACGAGTTCAAAGTAGATCTATGTATTCTATTGACCAAAATCCTTTACCCGATCATATAAAAGTTGATCCTAAGGCTTTATATCAAAGACCGAAGAGAACTGTAAGATGCTTCTGGTGTGACCAACTAGGTCATACTTATGGGAATTGTATGGCCTATGAGAAAGCATGTAGCCAACAATTGGTATTAGAAAGTGAACAAAAAATATGTGATTATCAAACGCATCTACCATTGAGATTAAACTTAGGTAGAGGAGGAATGATAGACTATTTTGACCAAGAAAAACTTAGTCCTAAAACCAAACTTCAAAAACAATGGAAACCTAAGAGTCATAAGGAGAAAAGCAATGTATGTCAATTACATTCTATGAACACCAAGATTGTGCCTAAATGTCAATGTTTGGACAATGATCAAAACCTTATTAAACCTAAATCTATGAATAACATTGATCTTCAAATTAAATCTAAGGATCAAGATACATTGAAAAAGTTTAAGAAAGAAGAAGATGTAAAGATAAAAGATGATGAAAATGAACAATCAATTGATGGAAATATAGATATACAGGCGGTTAAAACAGAACCTAAAGTCATAGAAATTGACAATAAATGTGATCAAAATAAAAATGATGAAAGAATAGTACAAACATCTGAAGACGAAAATCTTCAACTTCAATCAGAAAATGACAAGAATATGGGAAAATGGGTACAAGAAGCCATATGGAAGATTGAAAATAATATCAAAAACTCATCTAAAGGTAAGAAAAAGGAGAAGAATTTAAGTGAATAGTTTTATTGTGATGGAATTGTTTATTGAAGATAAAACATTTCAAATTTTGATTTTTGCTTGCTGCATATATGCTGTTTTCCTAAAAATTGAGAAACATTGTTTAGTTTTAATGTTTGAAAAGCTAATTACAAACTTATGATTAAGTTTACATTACGATTTGTTTAATCAAAAGAATTCTAAAATATGAAAACACAAAGTTTGTTTCAAATTAAACAAAAACATGTTTGTAATTATGCTTGCAAATGATTTTGATCAATATGCTTGTCATTTCCTAAACTTATGATAAATTTATGATTTTTTTCACAAATAAGAAGAAATCTATTATGAAGAACAATTATGAAGAATAATATTATGATGAATATTTTGCACAAAATGATCTTTGTTTACAACAATTATGAATATATACTTTTAAAAGAAAGAAATATATATGATATAATTATGATCATGATAAATATGAAGAACATGAAAAAAAAAATGATGCTCATTTATAAAGATACAAGTTAAAAACTTTGACCATTTTGATTTTTCCTAAATTTTATGAACTTTGTTTCATAGGTTGAAAAACCTATTTAAAAACATTAAGAATGCATTATTTGTGATAATTATAACCACTATGAATTTCTTATGATGAAATTTGTGACATGATGAAGATGAATCTGATAGAATATATGAATTTATATTTGCAAGATAAATGATAATGAAGATAACTTGTTTTGTAGCTTCTATTTTATAAGTGATTACAGGTTCTGAAGATGCATTGATCAAAGCAATTGAAGATGTTATGCCAAAAGTTCTGATGAATTTAAAGAGAGCAGATTGAAAATAAAATTGATTTTAGGTCGTATTTTTCTTTGTCTTAAAATTTTGATTTATTTATTTTCTTTGCATTCATATAAAACTAATTGATAAAAACTGGAATGAAGAATATTAATTTATAAAGGACTCTATTTAACCATATTAGGAAAATAGACATAATTTATATTTCTACATTTATAGATTAAGTGAGATTTGTTAAAAATAGAAGGATTTGTAGTTCATTTAGATAACGAAAGTAGTTGTATATGTGTAGGAGCATATTGTTGCATGATTCATGTCTGTGAAAACCTAGATCTTTCTTGTCCATGCAGCTAGATCCTTAGCTCGGATTAAGGGGTTAAGCCTTTCCCCTTTAAAACAAAAAAGTAGCAAAAAAAAAAAAATATTGACATGGAAGTTATACCTTCTTCCACCCCAAAAAGGTATTTACATTTATTATCGATATGAAGTTTACATCATATTTATATGAAGAAACTAGTTGTGAAAGAAAACACGTCTAGTGATTAAAAATTGGCATACAAGGCGGCTGTCTGTCCAAGTAGATTTAGTAGATTTCTTTGGCATGCTTGATTGCTCATATGTGAATGCATATATATGACAAAACCTGCATTTGAATGAATGAAAATGAATTCTGTTTTATACTAATCTTTACATAGTTTATAAATGGATAAAATGTAAACTAATGTTTGTTGACTGAAAAGGTTAATAGTTTACCTTTATACTTTAATATGTTTTCATTGCCAGATGTAATTGAAATAAACTTCATGTGCATGTTGAAAAGATTTAAAATTTGATAAGATTAAATATATTTAAAAAAGAATTGATGCTGTTTTATGATTTAATTTCAGGATAATCATTGAAAATGCTGCTTCCCTAAATCTGCAAGTTGGCCCATGGGGACGATGTGCAGGTTTGGTGGCGGTGGATGTCGGGAAGATTTGCACAATTGATGACCCAAAAAATTAAAATATTTATTGGTGAATTCTAAACCTCTTTTATATCACTGTTGATCAGTTGTGTTAATTGGATTAACTATTTTGAAAGTGTTTTCAGGTATGAAGGATGAAGCAGGACATATGTTCATGTTAGGGTTTACCCTAATTACTCATTTAATGAGAATTTCCTATTTTTTTACATTCAAGAATTATGGGTATTTATCCCAGGGTTTCATAAGTTCAAAGATTGTATGTTGCTAATGGTTAAGCCAAAGGGTTTAGATGATTTATAATGAGTTAATGGTAGGGTTTCAGAAGGATTTTAATGGTCTAACCCAGGGGGTTTTATGGGTTTCCAATAGGTTTTCTAGGATTTAATATATTTAAAGGGTTAACATAGATGTTATTCAAAAACATTAATATCTAAATTACATATTTATGTATTAAACATTAAACTATGTCATTAAAAATTACTTTAATTAAATATGTGTATTTAAATACTAAGGTTCTAATTAATCAAACCCTTAAACTAAGCTTAAATTAATTGATTTATTTAAAAAAGAAATGTAGGCTAATTAGATTAAAATGATTAATTAAATGGATAAATAACTAGTGGACTATATGAGTGCTAGGGAAAAGAATGGCTTATATAAGTTGTGTAACTAAAGAGATTTAAGGAGTGGTCTCAATAGAAGATGCACTTAAAGAGAAAAAAGTTGGTTAAGAAAAAGAGTGGAGAGAATTAGTGAAGATGAAAAGAGAGGAGTAGAAATTACGTGTAATTAAAGTAGAAAAGTTAAACTGGAAAGTGTGGTGGAAGTAAGGAGATTAAAGTGTGGTTGTAGATTAAAAGTTAAAACTAAAAAGAGTGGTTTAGAAATGACTTGTGTATGTATTTAAATGAGTGTTGAGCTCAAGTTTCTCTTAATGATTTTTTTGCAGGTACTTTCTTCTGCTCTTACTTTCTTCTGTTTTTCCTTCTTTCTCATTAGACCCTCCTTGTGCTCGGGATATTAAGCCATCATGTACTGCTGTGTACGATGATCTTGATGTTGATTGTCCGGCTGGAAGCATGCCCATGCCTATTCCATGGCTTGGTCTTGGTCCCTGCAGCATTGCGCGTGTGCATGTGTATGTATGTGTGTGTGTGATGTGTGTGTATGTGATGTGATGTATGTGTGTGTGTGTGAAGTGTGTGTATGTGATATATTTGTGTGTGTGATGTGTGTGTATGTGATGTGATGTATGTGTGTGTATGTGATATATGTGTGATGTGTGTGTATGTGATGTGATGTATGTGTGTGTGTGAAGTGTGTGTATGTGATATATGTGTGTGTGTGATGTGTGTGTATGTGATGTGATGTATGTGTGTGTGTGATGTGTGTGTATGTGATATATGTGTGTCTGTGATGTGTGTGTATGTGATATATGTGTGTGTGTGATGTGTGTGTATGTGATGTGATGTATGTGTGTGTGTGATGTGTGTGTATGTGATGTATGTGTGTGTGTGAAGTGTATGTGTGTGTGATGTGTGTATGTGTGTGTGTGAGAGAGAGAGAAATTCTCTCCCTCCCCTCCTCTGTTTGAGCGCAGCAGCGCGCAGACAGAGAAGGAGGGAGAGAGAGAGAGATCGGCAGAGATAGAGAGAGAGAAAGTAGAGAGAGAGTGAAAGTCTCTCCCTCCCTCCCTGGCGCTGTGCGCAGCAGCACGTAGAGAGAGAGAGAGAGAGAGAGAGAGAGAGAGAGAGAGTAGAGAGAGAGAGAGTGAAAGTCTCTCCCTCCCTCCCTGGCGCTGCGTGCAGCAACGCGCAGAGAGAGAGAGAGAGAGAGAGAGAGAGAGAGAGAGAGAGAGAGAGAGAGAGAGAGAGAGAGAGAGAGAGAGAGAGAGAAAGTATATCCTCCCTCCCTCCACGGTCTGCACGCGGCAGCGCCGCAAAGAGAGAGAGAGAGAGAGAGAGAGAGAGAGAGAGAGAGAGAGAGAGAGAGAGAGAGAGAGAGAGAGAGAGAGAGAGAGAGAGAGAGAGAGAGAGAGAGAGAGAGAGAGAGAGAGAGACAGATAGAGAGAGAGAGATAGGGAGAGAGAGAAGAGAGAGAGAGAGAGAGAGAGGGATAGAGAGAGAGAAACAGAGAGAGAGAGAGAGAGTAGAGAGAGAGAGAGTGAAAGTCTCTCCCTCCCTCCCTGGCACTACGCGCAGCAGCGCGCACAGAGAGAGAGAGAGAGAGAGAGAGAGAGAGAGAGAGAGAGAGAGAGAGAGAGAGAGAGAGAGAGAGAGAGAGAGAGAGAGAGAGAGAGAGAGAGAGAGATAGAGAGAGAGAGAGAGAGAGCAGACAGAGAAGGAGAGAGAGAGAGAGAGATAGAGAGAGAGAAATAGAGAGAGAGAGAGAGAGAGAGAGAGAGAGAGAGAGAGAAGAGAGAGAGAGAGAGAGAGAGAGAGGGATAGAGAGAGAGAAACAGAGAGAGAGAGAGAGAGAGAGAGAGAGAGAGATCGGTAGAGAGAAAAAGAGAGAGAGAGAGATAGGGAGAGAGAAAGAGTTAATTAATTTGGTAATTAGTTAATTAGTTAATTAGAGTTAATTAGAGTTAATTAATCCAACTTAAAGATAATTATATTTAATTAGTTAGTTAATATTGCATTATTAAACTAATTATATCTATTTAGACATATTACTAGAGTATTTTAATTAGAGATAAGTAGGTTTATTGAGATATTTATGAGATTGGTATTGTATAATTAGATACATACTTGTATGTGTTAATAAAACATATGCATAGGCATGTAATTGCATTATGTGTTAACATGTGCATTAGCATATATTAGCATTTGAAAGCATGCATGTGAAGTGCATTAGTATGTATGAGGAATGTATGCATTAGATGTGAAATGCTTTAATGAATGTAATGTCTTTTAAGCTTCTTAATGGTTCTTATAACTTTACTAACATGCGAATGTTTTTTTTGCAGAAACATTGATGAGTTCAAGTTATTGAAGTGAAGTAAAGAGAAGCAGCAAGATTGGAGATTCATTTAAATCTTATTTTCCAATTAGTCAGCTATCCAATTGATTAGACATTTATCCAATTATCTAGACTTTACATTTGTATTAGCTTATTAATTCATTTATTCAAACCAGTTTAGCATCATATTGTTTCTATTAGTTCTTTCATGTCTTCCGATTTATACCATGCATCTGAACACAGTAGTAATAACATCATTGAACATACAACCGAATCCGTAGAATTAGTGTTAGAAGAACTTATTAAGAACAATATTACTTCGGAATCATTAGTGTCTTTATCTTATGATCAATGTTTAACTACATTCCTAGCATTTTCTTCCATTGCATCTCCGGAATCACAAAGTAGTGAAGATTTATTTCCACCAACTTTAGTTAGACAAACTCAACCAAAACCATTAGAAGCTACAATAGAAGAGGTAGTTAAAGATCAGATAACCGAAGAGTCATTATTGTTAACACCCAAACAGATAGCTATTGCCAGATATAAAGCAGCTTGTCCCTATGGTCCTTAGTCTGAGTCCGCTACAGACACCCTGCGTGTGCCGAACGATTTAGGCGGATGACTTGATCCACCATCCGAGCATCTCTCACGATCCGACAGTGTATAAAGTATCTACCAGCCTGCTTCAAACAGGCGTTTGAAGAAATGTTTGTCACGGGATTCTGGGAATATCATTTAGAGATATTCATTCCCAGACCATCACATTTATTGCAGTTGTTTGCAGTGGAACAAGCTCTCCATTCAGAAAAGTTACGTATACCACATCCAGAGGTTCCCGGGCCGGTAGATTGGGATGCTCTACTCACTGACTTGGCCAAAGGATTGAGAATTGCAGAACATCACTTAGCACAAGACATTGTAGAATACTACATCCAATGACCCACCCAACAAGGTCTGTCAGGGACGACAGACGCGAGAGAGGGGGGGGGGTGTTGGAACTCAAGGACTCACAAGGCAAGGAAGCTTACGAAGGGAGTTAGAGAGAAGAGAAGGCACAAGGAGACAGAGTAGTCAATGACGATCTGGCAAGTAGGCCAATATTTTTTTCAGGACACTAAAACATATCAAAGAGGTGGACACACAAGGAGAAGGAGCAAGTAGGGAGCTCGAAGATGTGTATGTCAAATCGTTGGAAGAAATCCCTACAAAAATAGTGATTTTCATCACTAAAAGCCATTGTAAATACCAATTCATATTTTTGTAGCTCCATTTTGTGCAAGCCAAGGAGTCCTTGAGCTTGAGGAGCATCCGAAGTAGCTACCTACCAATTTTCATAATTTTTAGACTTCGTTTGAGTCTTCAAATAGGCCCTAGAATCTAATTTTTAACTAGGCCAGACACTAGGTCTGGACACGGCCAAAACCTAGTCAAAAACTATAAATAGAGCTAGAGAGCTCATTTTTGAGGTTAGCTTGTAATTGATTTGAACTTGTAAGAGCTTTTTGAAAGTAATCTAAGAACTCCATTGCTTCTCACTCTTTGTCTTACCGTGTGTGCGTGTGTGTGTATATGTGTGTGCATGTTAGTGTGCTTCTCACTCTCGCACTTGTGCCTTCACTTGCTCGAGGATTCATACCATCCTCATGTCTTCACGGATTGACATTAAAGGAGGTCCTACTCATCACTGAGCTACAGTCATGTTCTTGATCCTATGCATATATTAAAAAATATTGGTTATTCACTATGGCAGCATCTTCTTGGACTAAAAAATACCACAGCATCAAGGAATGATTTGAAAGATAAAAAATCCAAACCAAAGTTATGGCTAGTTTTTGATAGACAGCGGCAAGAAATGACTTATGCATCTACTCCTTGGGTACTTACAACAAAAGAGATACAGACTATCAACAATAGAATTCAATTGATTAAGACTCCTACAAGATATGGAGCATCGTTTCAAAACATGTTTACTATGGATGATAAGAGCTTATCTGGGTTAAAGACCCATGACTCGCATAACTTTTTGAAACATATTTTACCTTTGGTTATCGATGGATGTACAACGAAAGGAGTACGAGATGTGATCTATCGTCTTGGATCACTTATAAGGTAATTATGATACTTTTATATTTAATATGTATGAATATTGGATATCTTTTATTTTTTAATTAACTTCTTTATAATTGTTTTTATGATATGTATAAGTGGATTACATCCAAAGAGATTGATAAAAACTCGATCCCACAAAAAAAATGTGAATGCAAAGAGCTACTATGTTTGATGGAAAAAGAACTTCCTACTTTATTTTTTGATATTCAGGTTAATTTATTAGTCCATCTTGTAGATGAGATAGAGATTGCAGGTGTTGTCAACACTCGATGGATGTTTTGGGTCGAGCGATTTATGGGAATACTAAAAGGTTATGTGTGACAAAGAGCAAAACCAGAAGGATCCATGGCAAAGGGTTGGATGCTTGAAGAGTGCATGTATTATGTTAGTGAGTACCTTGAAAGATTTCATGAAGAAGCTCCACGTGCATGGACCAACGAGTCTTCTTCAAAAATAAGAGATGAGGTATTATCAGGTAAGGGGGTTCCATTATTATTTACATTTCAAGAAAAAAATGATGTTTCTACTTTTGTAGCATATAATAGCGAATGCATGCAAGCATTCCTTAGCGAGTAGGAGGAACTTCAAAATTTCGGAAGTAAAAGGCGAAAAAACAAAAGATCTAGACGTAATCTCGATAATAATGAGATTATAGATATACCTTCTTTCATGGATTGGCTATATAGTCGTTTGCAACGTGCCAACGCAAATAATGAAGAAATCTCAGATGAGCAAAGAGAGTTAATGATAGGTCGTGAACGAAAGGTAATTTTATTAAAATAATATATTATTTTTTTCATATATATATGTTAAATTCTATTTACTAATTGAATTTATTTTGCAGGCTCGAATGTTCACTAATATGTGGGCTTTTGGACAGCATATTAGAATCAAAACCATTGATTCTTTACGTAAAACAAAGGATTCTAGTATTGTTTCTTCTTTCAAGCAACTATCATGTGCTAGCTCAAAAGACATGAACCTTATAGATAGCGAACTTGGTTATGTTGGTATCTAAGAAATTTCATTTTGTACATTCAAACAGGTAGAAAAAAGTTTATATATTTTTTTTAGAGTTAGTTATTTTTTTAAGCACCTAATAATGGGTTTTTGTTGTTATATATTTTGATAGGTCATTTTGAAGGTTGACTGGTTTCGAGCGGAGTATAAAGGTAGTAATTCCACATTACTAAAGGAATTATCTGGGTTTTGGGCAATTGATTCTTCCAAGGTAATGTGATCTACTAAAGAACCATATATTCTTCCTAGGCATATTGAACAAGCTTTTTTTTATAAAAACCCAGATGCTCATCCTTGGTGGCAAGTCATTCATGTGCAACCTAGAGGTAGGTCATTGTTTGAACAGTTAATTGTTAGAGAGATCGAAGAAAGTCCTCTTGATGTTTCAGCATCAGATACTGACACATCAACATCTGAAATAGAAATTAGAATCATTATACGTGATAATGATACTAATCTTTTTGATGAAGAGGATAGTCCTCTACATGCTGATTGTACTGATGAGGAAGAGGAATTACCAGAAATAGATATTAATCCATCAATAGATGATGTGATTCATGAGAACATAGATTTAACAATAGAAGAAATAAATGAAATCAATAAGGATAATGAAGATGAGACTATATTGATGTCTTACCGAAATGATGGCAATAATGAAAACATATGAGCAGATTAGATGGTAAATTCTACTCTAGTTATCGATCAATAACTTGAAGCTTCTGAATGGATATCAGATAATAGATTTTTTTATTAACTTGAATAATGATGAGTCCTACTAGAGAGATGAAATCATGTTCTTCTAAGTTAGAAGATGAAGCTCGGGGGTATGCCTAATTATTTTATATATAGCTTTATCTTCGAGGAGCAAATTTTTATCATGTATGTGTGTATATGTATGTGTTTATATCATGTATGTATGCATATGTGTGTATATGTATATGTATGTGTGTATATGTGTGTATTCATGTGTATTATTTGTATACATATGTTAGTATGCATATATATGTATCTCATGTATATGTATGTGTTTGCATGTGTGTGATATATGTATACATGTGTTAAATATGCATATGTGTATATATGCATATGCATTTATGTAAAATATTCATGTATTCATGTAATATATGCAAGTGTTTATAATTATGTACATGTATATATGTATATGTGTGTATGTGTAAATATGTTTATGTAAATATGTATGCATGTATATATATGTTTCTGTGTGCATGTAGGCATGTATATGTGACGTGTACATGTATATATGTATATATGTCTACGTGTAAATGTGTACATGTAAATATGTTAGTATGTATATATATATTTATGTGTGCACTTAGGCATGTATGTGTGATGCATAATATATCTACTCCATTTTATATTTATGTTTCCTATCTACATGATGTGTATGTCTGACTTTGTTCTAGGTGGTGTGGGGTTTGAATCAAAATAAGGATAAAAAGTCTTTGGAGTGTGAATGGGTAGTAAAGGAATCTTTCCCTATACATTTTTATATTAATGTATCATGAAAAAATTATAAACCTATCAAGTTCTCAAATTTCCAATCTTTACATATATTATGATCCTCGTTGATTGGAGTAGCTCTATATAGAGGCATAGGGTTGGGAGGAGAGACATCTCTCTAGTAGGAGGTCGGAGGTGTACATATACTTCAAACATATGGCTAAAAGGTTGAATTAGAATTTTTAAATTAGGGATTTTAAAACCCTAATATCGAAATTAGCGTTTTCAATTTAGGATTTTTGAAATAGGATTTATTTATTTATTTATTTATTTATGCGTATGCATGTGTTGTGTATGTATGTGTATCTATATGTGCATATGCATGTGTTTTGTGTGTATATATGCATGTGTATACGTATATATGCATGTAAATATGATTATATGAGTCTATGTGTGTGTACATATGATTATGCATGTATATGTGTGTAAATGTGCATGTATGATGTATATGTGTGTGCATGCGTGTATTTATACCTCTAGTCTCACTCTCTCTCTCTCATATACATACATACATGCATAAACACACATACTCATATCCACATATATATACATAAAAGCAGTGCATACCGTGCATTATCGCGACGATGAGCCATAAGTGTCCGCATCTCTTTTAGACACCACTTAAGCGACCATCCTGTCCCAAACTCTGTCTCAAGTGAACTAAGTACGTATTTTTTATCCCTCTCATCATGCTCACTACAAAAATAAAAAACATAATGTAAATAAAACATTAGATATTTATTTCAATTTATATGTAAAACTTTTACTTACTTCCATGGTAAGTGGACAAAGCGCAGGTAAGAGTCGCATAGTGCCCACATTCTTCTCTTGAACTCCAATCCATTCCCTATGTACACAATGTTCCCCTCTGGCTCTATGTCGCACTCTAGTCCTAAGGTGCCTATGCATGTCCTCATAGGCAACTCTGCTCTGCTATCACGATTTGGAGGTGGTATAGGTGTCCTGAAAATAGATAGATAGAAATAAATAAAAATATGTGTTATAATACCATTAAAAAAGTTTATGAAAAAAAAAACATACCTATGAGCAGATAGCTCTCTTCCTGCATGTGGAGCCGCAGAAGAGCCCTCGTCTGATCGCTGGGTAAGCATCTGGATTGTATAATCCAGCTCCTCATCACACATCTCTAAGTAATCATGCATTATGGCCCCTAGAGTATCAGATGGAACTCTTGCTCTTATAAGACTTTTTATGAGATTGAGTTTCGCCTTTCTCTCTCTACTGGGATCCATAATACCTAACATATAAAACAAAATTGTTAGAAATCAATATATATATGTGTACATATGTAAGTGTGTATGCATTAAGTATGTGTATGTATGCATGTGTGTGTGTATGTATGTGTGTGTATGTGTGTGTGTATGTGTGTATGCATGTGTATGTGTGTGTATGCATCATTATGTGTATCTGTGTCTATGTGTTTATGTATGTGTATTTGTGTGTGTATGTATGTGTATATGTGTGTGTGTATGTATGCATGTATGTATGTATGTATGTATGCATATGCATATGCATTATGTATGTATATATATATGCATGTATGTGTATGTGTGAGTATGTCTCTCTATGTACGTGTATGCATATATGTGTGTATGTGTGTATGTGTGTGTGCATATGTGTTTGTATGTGTGTATGCATGTGTATGTGTGTGTATGCATTATGTATGCATATGTGTGTGTGTGTGTGTGTGTCTATGTGTATGTGTGTGTGTCTATGTCTATGTGTATGTGTGTGTGTCTATGTGTATGTGTGTGTGTGTCTATGAGTGTGTATATGTTTATGTGTATGTATGTATCTATATGTGTGTATGTGTCTATGTGTGTATGTGTATGCATGTATGTATGCATATGTGCGTGTATGCATGTGTATGTGTGTGTATGCATCATTATGTGTGTATGTGTCTATGTGTCTATGTGTGTATGTATATGTGTGTGTTGTCTATGTGTATGTGTGTGTGTCTATGAGTGTGTATGTGTTTATGTATATGTATGTATCTATGTGTGTGTATGTGTCTATGTGTGTATGTGTATGCATGTATGTATGCATATGTGTGTGTATGCATATGTATGTGTGTGTATGCATCATTATGTGTGTCTATGTATGCATGTGTATGTGTGTATGCATCATTATGTGTGTATGTGTCTATGTGTGTATGTGTGTGTCTATGTGTATGTGTGTGTCGTCGCTACGCGTCTATGAGTGTGTATGTGTTTATGTGTGTGTATGTGTCTATGTGTGTGTATGTGTCTATGTGTGTATGTGTATGCATGTATGTATGCATAGTTTTGTGTATGTGTGTGTATGCATTATGTATGCATATGTGTGTATGCATTATGTATGTGTATGTATGCATGTATGTGTATGTGTGTGTATGTCTCTCTATGTGTGTGTATGCATATATGTGTGTGTATGTGTGTATGTGTGTATGTGTGTATGTGTGTGTATATGTGTGTCTATGTGTGTATGCATGTGTATGTGTGTGTGAATGCATCATTATGTGTGTATGTGTCTATGTGTGTATGTGTGTGTGTATATGTGTGTGTATGTGTGTGCACGTCTATGTGTATGTGTGTGTGTCTATGAGTGTGTATGTTTGGATGTGTGTGTATATGAATGTGTCTATGAGTGTGTGCGTTTGGATGTGTGTGTGTATATGTGTGTCTATGTGTGTATGCATGTGTATGTGTGTGAATGCATCATTATGTGTGTCTATGAGTGTGTATGTTTGGATGTGTGTGTATATGTGTATCTATGTGTGTATGCATGTGTATGTGTGTGAATGCATCATTATGTGTGTATGTGTCTATGTGTGTGTGTATATGTGTGTGTATGTGTGTGCGCGTATATGTGTATGTGTGTGTGTGTCTATGAGTGTGTATGTTTGGATGTGTGTGTGTATGAATGTGTGTCTATGAGTGTGTATGTTTGGATGTGTGTGTGTATATGTGTGTCTATGTGTGTATGCATGTGTATGTGTGTGAATGCATCATTATGTGTGTCTATGAGTGTGTATGTTTGGATGTGTGTGTGTATATGTGTGTCTAAGTGTGTATGCATGTGTATGTGCGTGAATGCATCATTATGTGTGTATGTATCTATGTGTGTATGTGTGTGTATGTGTGTGTATATGTGTGTGTATGTGTGTGTGTGTCTATGTGTATGTGTGTGTGTCTATGAGTGTGTATGTGTCTATGTATGTGTATGTGTCTATGTGTGTGTATGTGTCTATGTGTGTGTATGTGTCTATGTGTGTATGTATCCATATGTATGTGTATGTGTGTGTATGCATTATGCATGCATATGTGTGTGTATGCATTATGTATGTGTGTGTATGCATGTGCATTATGTATGCATATGCATTATGTATGTGTATGTATGCATGTGAATTATGCATGCATATGTGTGTGTGTATGCATGTAAGTATGTATGTATGTACACATATGCATATGCATTATGTATGCATATGTGTGTGTATGCATGTAAGTATGTATGGATGTATGCATATGCATATGCATTATGTATGCATGTATGTGTATGTGTGTGCAGGTCTCTCTATGTGTGTGTATGTGTGTATGTGTGTGTGTATGTGTGTGTGTGTATGTGTGTGTGTGTATGTGTGTGTGTATGTGTGTGTGTGTGTATGTGTCTGTGTATGTGTGTATGTGTGTGTATATGTGTGTGCATGTGTATGCATTATGTGTGCATGTGTGTATGCAACATTATTTGTGTATGTGTGTATATGTGTGTGTATTTGTGTGTATGTGTGTGTGTGTCTATGTGTATGTGTGTGTGTGTCTATGTGTGTATATGTGTGTGTGTACATATGTATGTGTGTGTAAGTGTGTGTGTGTGTGCATACCTTGCTGTTGGTAGATGCGGCTCTCTCTCTCTCTCGCACTCTTTCTCTCTATCTCTCTCTCTCTCTCTCTCTCTCTCTCTCTCTCTCTCTCTGTGTCTCTTCTTGCTCACGTCCAAATCCCGGCACAAATGTGCTGGAAGAAATCAATTTTTTTCTTTTACTTTCCAGAGTGTTGCATATGCGATGCTCTTCAGTTTGCCAATGTTGCTAATTTTGTCGCTAAGCAGCGACGGGATTAGCGATGCTCTGAATGAACGTCGCATAAGCGAGGCTAGCATTGCTTACGCGACGAAGGTCGAGAAAAAAAAATCAAAATTTCTATTGTCGCTTATGCGACGATTGCATCGCATAAGCGACGGTACCCGTTTTTTTTTCCAATTGGGGGGCATCGCTACGCCCCCCTTTTTCTTGTAGTGACATGTTTAGAAGGATCCTAAATTATTGTAACACCATACTTGGATGTGCCAGAGAGTAGGAAAGAACGAACGGAAGCAGACTCAAAAGCGAAGAAGAAGAATGACACATGAAGACATGGAATGACTAGAGGAGCTCTATATAGGTAGATGATCAATGATATGGGAATGAGTCAAGTTAGAGTTATAAGTAAATCCTAATTGCTATATTCAACCATATACAAGGATAGCATGTATATGTGCCTACAAGGGGAAGAAAAATCTGGGTAGCTTAAGACTAAAAAGTGCCTATGTACAAGGCTTCACATCAAAGCTTCAAGGACACATAACTGTAGCAAACTCTTAATGAAATGATCATTTTCCTTAAAATACTCGCAAATTATTTTTGCTTTATTATTTGCTTATCATTTTTTGTCCATTTTCTTTGATAATAAAGCATTAAGAGATTTTGGCTAATTAATAGAGGAGCTCCATTTACCTTTGCCCTTTTAATTAGCTCCAAAAGCTTGCTTTACAACACACATAAATGAAGTCTTTTTCTAGATAGATACTCTCCCAACAAACTATAGATTAACTCCTAAAGGGTTCAGCCATTGGATTGCTCTTCATCATCAACTAGAGAGTAGATACAAAAGTCTAATGGAAATCTATATGAACATTAAGAAAAGTTTGCACAACTGAACTATAAGGTGAGATTTCATAACCACAAATCAATAGTTCTTTAAAAGCCTTGATATTTATCAAAACCGTTTCCATTAAATCTTGTTGGTTCATATGCTCAGTATCCAACTATTTTTGGATGTAAGCAACATAAGCTTCAATTCTTTCCTAATATCATGTATTAGATTATCTCAAGTATTTTTGCTATTTTGTAAGAGTGAATGTGAGGAATGATCACATGATGGATAGAAGAAGCTATTAATGTATGTGCTTGTGTCCCTCTACTACCTCAATGAAGTTGCTCTATAGTAGTTGCAATAGAAAGTGTAGTAGAACCTAGTAATTGAAGATGATCATGTTCAACACTATGTACATCACCCTCAATCATTGTATTTGCACGTGTAGGAATATATTTTTCAACACCTTGCTCAATATTGATGAAGCCCTTTGCTATCAATACATGATGCATCATGTATGCTGACAATTGGTAATTAGAACCATCCAATTTATCCTAAAAAACCAACATATTAAATATGTAATTTTTTTAAGCCATGGCCTATGAGTAAATACATTGATGCAAAAAAATTGATTGTATCTCAAAAGATTGTATATAAATACCCAGTCAAGCTCAGTTAGATATGTAGCACACTTTAAAGCACTTTTATTAATGAACCAAAATCGGTATATATGTGTTGGGGGATTCTTAGACAAGAAGGAGTTTGAGGGTTTGTAGGAGAAAAGGAAAAGACCAGAAGAGGAAATACACCTTGGAAGCTTCTGCCGATTGATTACAGTAAGACAATTACAATGTTTGAAGCACAATACAAGCCATTACTTGTGTGCACAATCACATAGAGTGCTCAATTACAAAATACCAAATATCCCAAAGTCTTCTTGCCGTCGGCCTCCTCTCCACCAGACCTCCACCTGCTTCAAGCTTATCCTTGTGCACACCTTGCACCAAGCTTCCACTAAGGGGGAGGAATGAATACCTTCTGTCGGCACACGCAGACTGCAAAAGAGACCTTGAGATCCTTGGGGGACTAGCTTAGCACTCTTTGCACAATCCCTTAGTCACTCTCTATGCACTCCTTCAACTCCACTTCTCTACGTCGCACACTAGTGTCGAATGAGGCTGGAAGCAATGGCGGCTTTCACTTGGCCTCTGTAAGGAGGCGGTCTATGCTCATCAACGCTTGTCATAGCCTTAGAAGCTTATTAGTCTACTCATCTCTATCTCTGCAAGGATCACGCGCACACCGCATCTGTAGACTGTTAGTCATGTAAGCCCTTTATATGTTGAGGGAGGCCAGCTTCGCCCACAATTCAAGAAGAAGATAATCATCATCATCACCATCACCTAAGTACAAACTATACTTTTAAAACAGAAAAGTGCATCAAAGAAATGATTGCGAATCTCTCTGCTCGTGGTATGTAGTGTTGGGTTTATCATAAACGCAAGGAGACTTGCGGAAAAAGGCTTGGATTAACGCACGAGTACATGCTTCGGTTGGCATAATTAAAGAAGCAACTAACATAATTAAGTTGTCATTTCAAGGATAAGAGCCATTCTCTATTTTTTAGTGCAGATCTCTTTTCTACATGTATTTGGAGAGAACTCTTTGAATGATTAGGAGACTGCCTTACTAAATAGCATATACATTACACTAGAAATCTATGTTGAATTAGGCACAACAACTTTCTCTATCTCTTCACCCAAAAAAATGTATTGCTATCAACTTTTACCAACGACACAACTTTTCTTTATTTTCAAGTAGTCCACTTGGCCTCTTGGCTATGGCATTATCCTCCTTTACTACAGAAGGTAAATTCTTTACTTTTTGCCTACAAAAATGTCTTCGCATGGTCCTACAAAGATCTAACAGGGATACCAGAGGAGCTTGGATTACACCGGATACCCTTAGTTGAGGGAGCCGCACCTGCAAGAAGTAGGCCATATCGACTCAATCCAAAGTATGCAGAGGCGGTAAAATTGGAAATTACAAAACTAGAAGAAGCAGGTATAATTGTTCCAGTAGAACATTCCAGGTGGCTTTCTTCTATGGTTATTGTACCCAAGAAGAATAATGGAAAAATAAGAGTCTGTGTTGATTTTCGTGCCTTAAATAAAGTGAGTATGCAAGATGGATTTCCTCAGCCCTTTAGAGAGCAAGTACTTGAGGAAGTAGCCAGTCACACTTTGTATAGCTTCATGGATGGTTTTAGTGGCTAATATCAGATAGTGATCCATCTTGATGATAGGGACAAAACAACCTTTGTTACTCCATGGGGCACTTATGTTTATACCCGCATGGCTTTTGGTTTGAAGAATGCACCAGCTTTATTTAATAGAACAATGTATCTAATATTGGGCGAATGGTTGAAAACCGTTTTATGCATTTTCATGGATGACTTTTCACTATTTTTAGGCAGAGATAGAAGAGCAGCAGTTCAAGATTTCCATGACCATTTGGAAAATCTAAAAGAAATCTTTGAGCAATGTCTTAGAACAGGTTTAAAGTTAAATCCTGCTAAATGTCACTTTTTGTTCACAAGGGCGTTCTTCTTGGTCACATAGTATCTGCTGAAGGGATAACTGTGGATCCTGCAAAGGTTACTGCTATCCTTTCCATGCCTATTCCACAAATCCCAAAGGAAGTGCAAAGTTTTTTGGGTCATGCAGGATACCATAGAAGATTTATACGAATGTATTTCAGAAATAGCTAAGCCCTTATCAAGGCGTACCAGTAAAAAGGTCCCTTTCTCATGGAGTGCTGAAGCTGAGAAAGCATTTTGTGAACTAAAAATTGAGGTTATGTACTGCTCCACTTTTAAGTGTTCCTAACTGGTCATTGGAGTTTCATGTGCATATAGATGCCAGCCTTCATGTTGTTGGTGCAATTCTAGCTCAACCATCATCACACAAGGTTGATAGACCTATCTCCTATGCCAACAGACTACTCACCTAGGCAGAAAGGAACTACAGTACAACCGAAAGGGAAGGCTTGGCTATTGTATTTGCTCTTCAAAAGTTTCGCCATTACCTTCTCGGTGTATATTTTATAGTCATATCTGACCATCAACCCTTGAAGTACTTGATAAACAAGCCTATAGTAGCTGGAAGGATTTGGAGATGGTTACTCCTCTTTCAAGAATTCAACTTTGATATTCACATTAAGCCAGGAAGGGAGCACTACATGGCAGATCAAGTGTCCAGGACTGCAACGAGCGGGAAGGCAATAGGTATTAATGATGAACTTGTGGATAGGAATCTCTTCCTAGTAGCAATTCAGATTGATTGGTATGATGGAATTCTCAATTTTCCCACTGCTTGAAAACTCCCAGAGCATTTGAAACCCATAGAAAAGAGAAGATTAATCCTTAAAACCAAAGCATACTCACTTATAAGTGGAAATTTATAGAGATATTGTCAGGATGGTATCTTGAGAAAGTGTGTTTATCCAGAAGAGGTAACCCCTTTGCTACAAGACTATGGTGGCCTCGTATTTACAAGGATCCGATCAGGTTTGCTAAAGAATGCCACATTTTCCAGAGATGTGCTCCTATGCCAACCAGATTGAATTTCCAACCATTAGTCATATCTACAGGATGGCTCCCATTTGAACGATGGGGTCTTGATTTCATAGGACCAATTAGTCCAACTGGTCAACCTGGGGGTAAGAAGTATATTTTGATGGCCACATGTTATGCAACTAAATGGATAGAGGTTAAAGCCACTGTGGACTGCACGGCCTTAATAGTAGCTAAGTTCTTGTATAAACGTATTTTCTCAAGATTTGGTTGCCCACTGGAAATCACTAGTGATAGGGGAACACATTTTGTAAATCAGCTGCTCCAATTTATATTTGACAGGTACAAGGTCTTCCATAAAAAATCTTGTGCCTACTATCCAAGGGCAAATGGCCAAGCAGAGAGCTCCAATAAGATTTTGATCGGGTTCCTGCGCAAATTATCTTTTGATCATCAAAGCTTTTGGCCACAAGCATTGATTGGTGCAATTTGGGCTTTCAGAACTACAAGAAGGGGAACCACTGGTGAGATTCCATTTCGCTTAGTATATGGAAAAGAGGCATTGGCCCCATTCAAATTCATTATCAAAAAGGAAATGGGAGCCAAAACCATTGGAATTGAACCTCCCATATTTGAGAGATTGGTGGCATTAGAAGAATACAGAGAAGGAGCAATGCAAAAACTTCAGGTAACACAAGAAGAGCGCAAGAGACTGCATGATAGGTATCTGAGGTCCAATGAGATACAGGAAGGATCCATGGTTTTACTGCATCAGGTCCCAGCAATTTCAACCAAACTGGCACCCAAATGGATAGGACCTTACACGGTGGTAAAGGTATTGCCTCATGGAGCAGTACATCTAGAGGATTTGCAGGGTAAGAGGATACCCCTAGTCAATATCTCAAGGGTGAAGAAGTACCTAAATTAAAGTAAATTCAAAGCATTTCATTCACCGTACCTACCGTATTTCATTCAGTGATTGCAATTTATTATATATATTATAAAAAACAATAAAAAATTTAAAAAAAATTGAAAATAAAACTGAAAAAAAAATTGAAAAAAAAATTAAAACAAAAACTGGTCAATATCTCCAGGGTGAAGGATTACCTGAATTAAGTCAAGGAGGAAGAACTTCCTTCACTATCTTATTTTCAGCTTCAGAAATTGCATCGGGACAGTGCAAAGACTTGATGTGGGGGTCTGTATCGCGGCATTTCCCTCTCTCTCTCTCTCTTTCTCTCTCTCTCTTTCTCTCTCTCTCTCTCCCTCGCAACCCCCTGCAACCCCACCGTCCCCTCCTCTTTTCCCCCACCACCCTCGCGGCCCCCACCATCACGACGATCCCCTCCAACCCCACCGTCCCCTCCTCTTTTCCCCCACCACCCCCACGGCCCCACCATCACCACGACCCCCTCCAACCCCACTGTCCCCTCCTCTTTTCCCCCACCACCCCGCGGCCCCCACCATCACCACAACCCCCTCCAACCCCACCGTCCCCTCCTCATTTCCCCCACCACCCCGCGGCCCCCACCATCACCATGACCCCCACCACCCCACTGCCCCCACCATCACCACGACCCCCTTTAACCCCACAAAGCCCACACTCCTCCACAACCCCCCCACAAACCCCACACCCCTCCATGACCCCCCACAAACCCCACACCCCTCCACAACCCCCTACGAACCCCACAAACCCCACACCCCTCCACAACCCCTCCAACCCCACAAACCCCACACCCCTCCAACCCCACACCACTCCACGACCCCCCACAAACCCTGCAAACCCCACACCCCTCCACGACCCCCCACAAACCCCACAAACCCCACACCCCTCCACAACCCCCCACAAACCCCACACCCCTCCACAACCCCCCCACAAACCCCACAAACCTCCACGACTCCCCACAAACCCCACACCCCTCCAACCCCCCACAAACCCCACACCCCTCCATGACCCCCCACAAACATCCACGACCCCCCACAAACCCCACACCCCTCCACAATCTCCCACAAACCCCACACCCCTCCACACCCCTCCACGACCCCCCACAAACCCCACAAACACCACAAACCCCACAAACCCCACACCACTCCACAACCCCCCCACAAACCCCGCAAACCCCACACCCCTCCACACCCCTCCATGACCCCCCACAAACCCCACAAACCCCACACCACTCCACGAGCCCCCACAAACCCCACACCCCTCCACAACCCCCCACAAACCCCACAAACCCCACACCCCTCCGCGACCCCCCACAAACCCCACACACCTCCACAACCCCCCACAAACCCCACAAACCCCACACCCGTCCACGAACCCCCACAAACCCCACAAACCGCACAAACACCACAAACCCCACGACCCCCTACAAAACCCACACCCCTCCACAACCCCCCACAAACCCCACAAACCCCACAAATCCCACAATTTCTGACGACCTCCCACAAAGTTCTCATGCAGTTTTTGATGGATATTTGGAGGATCGTTTCTTAACCAAACCCTACATTGTTATATATCGTTGGAAAGCTCTCGACGAGTAATTTCCAATGGTGCAATGATAATTTTGAAATATTGGATCAATTTTGACCACCCCCCAAAAACCCCCACAACTCCCCACAACTCACCCCCTATTCCCACCCACAGCCTCCCACACCCCCCGTAAACCCCCACAACTCACCTCCCATATGTAAGGATCAAATGCTACTACAAAAATTAGGTGAAGGATGTGCTTCTCATGATCATTCAAATATCACGGGCGGCACAAAATGAGGATCTCAACTTGCATGGAAAAGTAAGAGTAAAAGTGTAAGTGATAAAAGTGAAAGTGGAGGAATGACTGTTGCCGCCAACCATTCATGACCACTGCCTATTTTTGAGGACCCAATTCAAGACTTGTGGCAAATTTGATTTACCCCTCCAATCTTGGGCAATCAACTAGCGCATGATCAGTGGACGTGAGGAATCGGCAAGGCCCTCTTGGCCTATTGGAGCCTATAAAAGCAATGGACTTGTGTTCATTTGGGATACATTCAGATACACACATATACATACGTACGTACAGGGGTCCTCTCTTGGCACTATCTAGCTAAGAGCCTATTGTAGGAAGTCCCTCTGTGGTGAGGATAAAGAGTGTGGGCTTCCTAGTAAGGGCTAATAGCACTATAGTGTGAAGAGAGTGGCTTGGTTTTGTCATTCAGTGTAAGTCATTGGTATTTCGTGCTCTTTCCCTTAGAGCAAGTCTTCATACTTTGTATTGTTTGCATCTAGTTGTGTCCATTGTACGGATTGGATGAATCCCTTGTATTGATGATTAGTTCTGGAGTGGCATGTTAGCCCAGAGCATAAACTTTTGAGCATCTCTTTTGCCTATGTTGTAATCATCTGATTCGAACTAAGGAGTGGCTGGTCTTCCATTATTGTCATTTTGTCATTAACATTATCTCTAAGTATTCACAACTTTGTGCAATTATTGATATTAGCCTACTCACAGAAGTGTTTAAGGGTATATTTCCCTAAGGAGAACCTTGCTTGAGTAGGTGAAGTACTGGAGTGCTTGGTACATGCTCCTGTTAAAAGTAGATACCCCAGTACCTCCTCCACAACATTCGACTGCACATATTTGTAAGAAGGAGATCTAAAGGCAAAAATTGAAGATTCCATGTGCGTTTTATTCACATTAGTGGATCTCCTATGGCAAGGTTGGGTATGTCTTCCACTTGCAATATCATCCAAGATACTCCAATATACGGGTGTCTCTTAGTTAAGAGAACCTCACCACCACTATTTTCATGGAAGGTGACATGCTTTATGCACAAATGTTATATCAATGTCCACATGGATGTACATAAGCAGTATTGCCAGAACTGTATATAGTGTGTATGTGCTCAACATATGCAGTAAAATGGAAGTGAAAGGTTCAATTCACAATGCAAACACTAGCTACCAGAACCTTCAAGTGTCTATCAACCCTATTCTTTAAGCTTAAAAAAGCTTCATAGACGTTTTTAAGGGAACTCCAAGGGGAAGAATACTCAGATGGATGACCTCTCAAGAAGTACTGAGAACCTTTGTCTTCCTTGATTGTTGAGGTCCTCCCTCATGGGAAGCCAACATATCCAATGGTGATCTCAGTGACTCGAATGACAAGGTATACGAAGGTCTATGCCTTGTTCACGGCCTTAGTCATAAGCCTTGGGTGCATGGGCAAGTGCTCGCTTCCCTCACACAACAAGAACAAAGCTTTTGCATAAAAATGCTCTAAAACTGGTGAAGTAATTTGATAGCGATGCATGACACTCAGCTCTCCTTCTTGAGTGCTCCAAGATGCTACCTTGCTAGTAGAAAACCAAGTTTTAGATGCCACATATAGTACTCCACAGAAAGGGTGCAAAATATACAAAAAACACACAATACACAGACCACGAACCTACATTTCTTACGTTTTAAAACACAGACCACAATACACAGACCATGAAAATGTCAATAGTAATGCATGAAATGAACATAAATTTTGATTTCATTATTCACGTCTTAGTTTTAAGTTTTGAATCATGGAAATAGTACATTTTCCCATTTCTAATTTGAATTCATAACTTGCATATAGTTCATAAATGTAAATGGGTTCAAGCTCATTTAACTAAGGGCTATGGTGGCTATGCCGATAACTAATAGAAGAGAGTTTTGAATTTTTCTCGGTTGGATGTTGTTGTAACATGTGGAACCAAGAGCTCTTGTGCCTCTTATTTACCTACTGGTTATTGCAGCCCCATGACAAGATTTCTTTTAGAGAAGAATGCTAAATTCTTTAGTTTATCATCAACAAGATGTATTGTTTCTTGTATTGAGAGAGGTCTTTTTCTTCTATTTTCTACAGATTATTTTCCTTCTATTGTAAGTATATAGAGAGCAACATTCTGGAACAACTTGCTCTATGTGTGTTGACAACTGGAACTCATTCTATGTGTTACTTGTTGGATCTGATCTTGCACGGAATATTACTCCTGGTAGTTTCTGGATTGGCATGTTTAAATTGGACTTTCAAGAAAAACTTAGAAAATGGCCAAGTCAAAGATAGTCAAAGTTGGTCAACAAAATTGTCAAGATGAGTAGGTCAAACTGATTATAGATTTGGATATTAATCTTCAAGAGCAATCTAATGATATATAATATTAGGTATTTGGACAAGTTTTTGAGGATAAAAAATCATGCACTTCAAATGACGTGATTACAAACACACCGTCAATGGATTATATGACTCAATCCCATGCTTTTAGAGAAAATTCACAAGGGAGCTACCAAATCCTTATATGACTACTATGAATTTCAAATCAAATTATACTATACTTAGAAATTTGTAACCACATGAGTGTATGTATCTAAGTACGTACTTTCCAATAGAGCCAAAATTCAATGAATGAGGTGATAGGCTGCATATCAATCAATATTACACTTTACTTCCCTATCTTAAAACTTTTGCATGTATTTACAAGTATTTATGTTTACTGTTAAAATGATTATTTCATGAGGAATGTTTTCAATACCTCAAGTATTAATGGAATAAGGACACACATAGAATTGACCCTATTTTGAGCTATGTAATGCCTAAATTAATTTTATATATTATTTACAAAGATATTTCAATAATTCTTGTACTTCAATAGTATATATATATATATATATATATATATATATATATATATATATATATATATATATATATATATATATATATATATATATATATATATATATATATATATATATATATATATATATATATATATACATATATATATATATATGTACATATATATATATATATATATATATATATATATATATATGTGTGTGTGTGTGTGTATGTGTGTGTGTGTATGTATGTAAGTATGAATGTGTTTGTGTTCATATATTTCCATGGCGATGTGAGTGAACAAACTTATAGCTATTGAGGTACTTTTTTGGCTTTTTAGTAGGTCTTTTCCCCTAGATTCTATATATGCATATAAAGCTAACAGTTCACTTATCGTTTGTACATTCACTTGGTGTACAATTTATGTTATGTTATTCTCCAAGCTTCTTCTTCCTCCTGTGTTTCCTGTGTGCTTCCGCAATACTTGACCTCCATCAATCGATATTAGAGTAGGTGATTGCTTTCTTTAGTGCATTTTCGACACCTGTTATATCACAATCATTGAATCACACAAAAATTGGTGACCATTCTTGCACAATGATTAGTATTCAAAAATCTTCCACTTTGTGGCGTGACAATTTTGATTTGAAGTCAACTTCGCATCCGAATGCACTATGAAATTGATCGTGGAGGTAATTATGTTCTTTCATGCCAAACATATATACACGTTTTGGTTCAGCAATAAAAGTGGTTCAAAGTGTGCTACATGTCTAACAAATCTTGATTGGGTATTTATGCTCAACGCTTTTGAGATATAGTCAATTTCATTTTTGCATCAAGTTATTTACTCATAGGCCATCACACAAAAAGTTTATATATTCAATATGTTGGTAGTCTAGGATAAATTGGATGGTTCTAATTACCCATTGTGGGCATACATGATGCATAATGTATTGATAGCAAAGGGATTGTGGAATATTGAGCAAGGTGGTGAAACATATCTTCCTACACCCAGAAATTGATGTGCATAGTGTTAAGGATGATGATCTTCAATTACTAGGTCCTACTATGGTTTCTATTGCAACTACTATAGAGCAACTCTGCAAAATAGGAAACGATTTTTGAGATACTATAATACACTATACTAGGCAAGAAATGAGGGTTGTGTTACTTACCTCCAAAAACACTTGAACAAAGAGCATATGAATGCACAAGATTCAGTGTACACGTTTTTGAGAAAGATCAAGGATTCTAAAGAGAAGTTGATCTATGCTGATGAAATCTTTTCATATGGTTGAGATTTTCAAACTATCCATAATGTTCTTATAGATTTCCATCATATTTTTGTGTCTACTCTCTGATTGATGATGAATAGCAATCCAAATGTCGTACCCTTTGCAGAGTTAATCTATCCTTTGTCGCAAGAATATCGGTTTAGGAAGAAGAATTCAATTATGTGTGTTGTATAGCAAGATTTTAGAGCTAGTCAAAAGGGAAAAGGTAAATGAAGCTCCTCTATTAATAAGAAAAACTCTACTAACACTTCAATATCAAAGAAGAAAGATTAAGATGATAAGAAAATAATAAAGCATAAATAATTTTCAAGTATTTAAAGGCAAATGATCATGTCATTAAGATTTTGTTACACTTATGTGTCCCTCAAGTAGCTTTGATGTGAATTGTTTCCTTGTACATAGGCACTTTTTAGTGTAGAGCTAGGTAGAGGTTTCCTCCCTATGTAATGATATATACATGCTATACTCATATGCGATTGAACATAGCAGATAGGTTTTCACTTATGGCTCTCATGTCACTCATTCCCATATCATTGATCTTGTACCTATACAAAACTTCTCCAGTCATTGCATGTCTTAATGTGTCAGTCTCCTTCTTCGCTCTTGTGTGAACTTCTATAAATGCTTTCACACTCTCACACACACCCAATTGTGCTATTAGAGCAATTTAAGATCCTTCTAGACATGTTGTTTTTCATTTTTTCATTTTAAAATAAAAGCATTGCTTTATAGTCCAAAAAACACACCCCGACTGTGTGAGTCTACTTCTTCGCTCTTGTGTGACCTTCTATAAATGATTTCACACTTTCTCACACACCCAACTGTGATATTAGAGCAATACCTTTTCATTTTTTCCATTTATAATCAAAGCATTAATTTTTAGTCCAAAAAACATCATTCCAACATTGCTGGCCCTAAGGCATCCAACTCTTACTCATGCTTATACTAAGGTTGTATCCCTAGAGTACTTATATAACAAAACTGAGTGGTTCCAAAGGTTTGTGAAAACAGAATTAATAGAGTTTTTGTGACGTGATTGATGTGTTCATGTCAGGAAACCCTACAAAAGACTACCTGCATGATGTTGATGGAGGACTATGCAATTCAATGGATGATGACCACAACTATATTGTGGGGATCCTTGTTTAACTCACTACATTGTCTCCTACTCTCACTGTAGTATAGGACTATGCAATAGATCTATTGAGATTGTTTGAATTGCCACCTTGATTATTACTCTCTCAAAACTATAGGGAGTGTAGAGGGACTATTGTGTTAGGAGTGTCTAATTCTTTGACTCTTACTCTCACAATAGTCACTTAGATTCCAATGAGCATACTTAGTGTAGGTCACAAGGTGTATAGAAACTATTGTGATTGTCTGACTCTTTGACTCTTACTATCAAAATAGTTATATACAATCATGTGACAAGACTCATACATAGTATAGTGAGTGTACATGAACTATTATGAATGTTTGATTCTTTGACTCTTACATTCTTAATAGTTACATACATTCACTTCAAGATTAGAACTACACTTTCTATTTAATTATAAATCTAGTTATCTAACTAACTATCCATATTTCTATTACTATAAACATCAAGTGAGGTTCTATTATGCTGCATTAAATTATCTAAGATCACCTTTTGTCATCTTTTTAATCGCTCATAGGCGTAAATTTTTCCATGTTGGACTTTGGCCAAAGATTCTTATGTTTCTAAAGAGTATAGAGAACCAAGTGGACTCATGCATATAGATTAGAATACATGATGTTAATAATAACCCCAAAAAACTCAGTTGTTTGCTTGTCTTTTGGATTAGATTGTTAGTCTCACCTATGTTTTGTTCTCTATCTCTGCTCTCTCGTCATATCCTTCTTCATTGGATCTCACTTGTTGATATATTATGCACTTCCATTATGAAATGCCTAATAGCAATGTCTACAAGACACATAAAAAGTTTCACAACTTTGGTAACATTATCCTTCTTGAGATAGTTTTCATTTATCAAGAAGACACATTAATTGTTCGCTTATGGAAAGAAATTAAATTCTCATTGATACCAATACCTCTAGTAATATATTTATAATACTACATTAAAGCCTCAACAATAAAATATTAATGCAATTATTTCAAAATTAATCTAGATGGAGAACTAGGCATATGCTTACCTAAAATGTTTTAAATGGTGTGTCAAGAAACAAAGGAAATCTGGCCTATAAGAACTTGATAATAATCCCATTATTTAAGCTACAATCCAATTATCATATACCAATATCGCTAGGATTAAACCTTACTATAGTATCGAACCCTTAACTTCTAAGAGATGATTGAATAATGACGTGGCTCATGAAAATTTTTCATATATACATTTCTACCTATGGTTATCCAAACACAACTCAAGGAAAAACAAAGAAACATAGTCTATATGAATTCTACGAATAATCAATAGAGTCAAGTATTCTAATATTCCCTTCATGCTACTCATTCTCTCATCTCTCAATGTCCACAAGAACTCTAGCAACGATCACATCTATTAAGTGGAATGGATTCCTTCAACTTCAACTAATTCATAATGACTCCATTATTGAGAAAAAAATCTAAGAATGATTCAATTAATCATGAAAGCTCCACAATGGGCTTCAACAAAGTGTTCCATTTTTTATTCATCTCTATAAATGTGATTTATAATTGCTTATCCTTGAAGGCATCATATTTATCTACACATGATTCTAGATACGGTTATTGCATATGAATCATGAACATATGGGGTTAACAAAGAAGCTCGTAAATGGGTTTTATGGTCCCGAAATTCCACAAAAATTTGACTAGTAATATCCCTTATCTTAATAGAGACCACAATTCTTACATATGAATTCCATTAGACTCCAGTTTCTCTAAATCAATATCTTTCATACACAGATGAAATCAAGATGTGTATCCATTCACTGTCCTTTCTTAACCTATATATTATAACTCTAAGTTGGAATTGCTACCATAGCTTATTGTTGATCCTATCAAGGTGCTTAGTTGGCGAATGGGTGCACAATTAGCACACATGTGGTCATTGGGCATGCTAAGGACAATGGGTGCATAGGTAGTGCACATGAGTATGCTCACAATTGTCCTTTGCAGAAATTGAATTATAGGATCGAGAAGGGTTTCTAAAGTTTTTCGAAGGATTCTAAAGGCTTTGGAAAGTTCACTTGAACCCTCTCTTATTTGAGCTTCACAAAAGGTTAGGCATCTGCAGCTTTGTCCATATCAAAATCAACATTTACATGTTACTTTTTTTACAATGAAAGTTTTTAAACCAACAACCCTCAATTTTAGCCTCATAATATTATGACATGTGGAACATTAAGAGGAGTCTTCATATCTCAAGTTTAAGTGGATTTGACCTATTAAGTACATATGTTGGACACATAATAGCCTCAAGCCAAAAGTTATGCAGTAAAGCTTGAATTTTCACCACACTCCTCTCCATCTCCATGAGATACCTCTTCTTTCTTTCAGAGACTCCATTTTTTTTAGGTGAATGCAGCATTGTACAAAGATGTTTTATCCCA